>JAUIRK010000420.1:2500-305175 GCA_030549495.1 Nectonema munidae
ATGATGATAATAAAAGTGACTATGATGATGATGATGATGATAAGAAAGAAGAAGATGATGATAATAAAAAAGAAAAAGATGATGATAACTATGATGATGATAATAACAATGATGATGATGATGATCATGATGATGATAATGATGATGATGATAACAATGATGATGATGATGATAACAATGATGATGATGATGATGAAAAAGAAGATGACTATGCTGTGAACGAAGAAGAGAAAAAGAAGAGTGTGAAAGCCTGTTGATGTTAAAAATCAGGCCACAAAGAGTGTGAGTATTCTGGCTCACATGAAACCCCCGCCTTTGAGCGGATAATACCTTTTTGTAAGGGGGGACCTGAAAACCAGAAATAGAAAAATCTAAGACATCGCATGCATGTTTATAAACAGCTAAAATAAAAAAATAAAATATTTCGCCATAATAATACAGATTTGTCTATATTTTATATAAATTTGAAAAATTTTAGATACAAACAAGGGTCGTGGAATAGTGAATCCAAATTTTAAAAGGTTTTTTTAAATTTTAGTAAGAATGCATAATAGTTGAATAAAGAAGGTCAGCATGACTGAAAAGAAAATCATGATGCTTACTTAGAAATTAAAATTTGTATTTTTAGAAAATAAGTAAGCCAGTATTAAGGTTGAATGTGATAAAAAAAAACAATGAGATTGATTAGGGTTGCCAGATATTAACTTCAAAAAACAGGACATATAGCAAAAAACTGTAAAAAAAACCGGTCAAACCCGGACGTGCAATTTTTAACTAATATCTTTATGTACGATAGCAAAAATTTATTCTATTAATTAAATCACTTATATTTATCCGAAGATGAAATATTTTTGAAAAGATCTTGGTTTTGAAGAATGCATTTGGAAAAATCACAAATCAACTTTCCAAAGTAAAAAAAAAAGCTGAAACACATAATATAATAGAGAGACTTATTATGACAAATAACAACAAATGCGCAAACTGCACTTTTCTATCTCCATAAAGAAGATGACGAAAAGTAAGGCAAAGAAGAAGCAGCAACACATCACGTGTAGGCAAAAGAAAACGTGACGAATGCAGGATTGTAACATGACAACTGATTTAGGATTTTTATCATCAGTCACATGTACAAACTTTTGAACATTTATTTGAAAGTACTGAGGCGTTCCGCTGATAAAGTTAAATGTCTAATCAACGCCAAGAAAATTCCAGTAGCATCTTCCACTCTACTAAACGATCACGTGTGGACCAATCTGTAAATCCTTTTTTTATTAGTATATGTGGTTCACGGACGTATCAGCTCGTGGCGCCTCATTAAATGATGATATTCTCATTTCGAAGGCTCGTGTATTTGGAAAAAATCTGAATGTTGGAAACGAGTTCAAATACTCTAGCGGTTGGCTTGGCCGTTTCAAAAAACGTCATGGTATCAAATTTTTTTATTAAACCTGGAGAAAGCTCCAGTTGTAGCATGAATGGAGTTAAACAATTTAGAGAAAAAATGCAGAATGATCTTCAAAATTATGATTCAGAAAACATCTATAACATGGATGAAACAGGCTGACTACAGGTATTTTCTTGATTTGGCTTAAAGACTTTGACAGACTCATGAGAGATGCCAAAAAAACAACTGATTCTACTATGCGATAATGCCACTAGTCACAAACAAGCTGGACTAAAGCTCACAAACACCACGAAGTTTTTTTTGCTACCAAACTCCATTTCTCACGTCCAACCAATGGATGCTAGCATCACATGTAACTTTAAATCACATTATCGTAAATTTATTACATGCCATTCCATCCAATGAATAATGATAAAGAAGATTTGAAAGTAAACGTAAGGAAAAAGCCTTAAAAGGGTTTGGTTGAACAGACTACAATCGTGAATTGTTGGAGACATTCAGGCATTCTTGCCAAATCTGCCATACAATGAATGTCACACATGGTAATGTACATAGAGATAGAGAAAACACAAATTTATGTGAGTTGCAAGAATTACTGATTCGCCTCGAACCGGAGTTTGAGGAAGTAGTGTCAGCAAGCGCTTATGCAAAGGTTGCTGCTAAGATTGAAAGAGCTGAGATGTTAACTGAGCAACAAATCATCACTTTTGTTTCATCTTCTGAAGGCGAAAGTGACAAAAATGTGAAAGACGATGAAGATGACGAATATAAACCTGCAACTACTTTAGTTGAAGCAAGAAAAGCACTTTCAACTGTTTTGAATTTCATTGAGTGCAACCTAAAACTACATTTTTGTCATCACCAGAATATAATGGCTTTATACCAGTGTTTCTCAACCTTTCATGACCTGCGGCCCCTTACCAAGCAAGTGAATACCCGTGGCCCCCTAAATTTCAAACAATAAAAAATTTAAAATTAAAAAATTAATTAAATAATAATCATTAATTTATTAAATTTGATAATTAATAATTAAATTAAATTTTATTTTAAATTTTGAAAAAATTATAAATAAAAGTAAAAATTTTTTGAATTTATTCAATGAGAAACTTGCTGTTGAGCTTGTGTGACAAGACTTTTTATGCCTGGCTTCGTTTGGGATACAGCAAGGCGATTAACGTTGCCAACATCAAGCCGGTTTCTGGACTTTGTTTTGATATTGGCCAAGTCAGAAAATCCACATTCGCAAAGATAAATTGTAGCAAATTGAACTAACGGATATTACATATTAATAGCAGTGGCTTAATTAGTAGCAGTATTGTATTAGCCCTTAGTGAACGGATGGGGTCCATTAGGACCCCAGTGAGTTTTTATACTCAAGTATTTTTTTCAATTTTTTTTTAATTATATTCTCTGTATTTTATCTTTCGTGGTTCATGAATATTTACAAGTAATAATATCTTGACAAAAGCAATTTTCTAAAGAATAATACTCAATATTACTACTCTGGCGTTCAAATAGAGCCCATCAATTAGACAAAAAAACAAAAAAGTCGTGTACAAAATGTGACAAAGCTGTATGTGAAGCCCACTGTTTTTATATTTGTGAAGATTGCACACCAAATTAAATTCATTAATTTCATTATTATTTGTTTTAATAAAAACTATAAATAAAGCATTTTTTACTTTTTTTTTCAATTGAACACTATAAAATTTATACATCATATGTTGTTTATATATATATATATAATTTCATCACAAAAAGGTCAATAATACATATGTAAGGTTTAGAAATCTTAAACTCATACAAAATGTAGTTATTTAAATATAATGAAATGGGGTCCACATGGACCCCATTAGTTTTCAAAGTAATTTTGAAGACTCAGTCCACGAAGGGTTAGTAGCAGTAGCAGCTTACTGATACAATAAAAATAGTAGCAGTAAAAAACGAACCTGTGATAGACCCTTATAATTAATAAAAAAATGAAAATTAATCAAAAATAATTTACTTTTTATTTTCTTTATTTGTATTTTTTTAGTCTTTATCTTGTCAATTTTACTTTTTATTTTAATTTTTTAATATTTTCTTAGTCTTATTTTGTCAAAATGGCGAAACGACAAAGCATATCAGTAACATTTAAAAAAGAAGTTATTACATACATTGAGGAAAATAATTGTAGTGTTCATAAAGCGTATCTTCATTTCTCTAAAACAAGAAATTTAAACTATTCAGAGTCACAGTACTACCAATGGTGGCGTAAAAAAGATGAAATCAAAGAAGTTTCTAATTCTAAAAAGAGATGTACAGGAGCTGGAAGACCAACGCTGCTTGGAAAAATTGAAGATATATTATTTGATACTATTGTTGAAATGCGAATTCGTAAAATGAAGGTCACAAGAAACTTTGTTCGAGCTCAAGCAACAGTTCTGGCACAAGAGAACAATGTTGAGGGTTTTTAAGGCCTCTAGTACATGGTGCACTTCTTTCATGCAACGATTCAAACTTTCACTTCGTCGAATGACAAATTTGACAACAGTCACAGATGATCAACTTATTCAAAGAACAGTTGACTACATGGTTTATCTGTAAAGTCGAAAACCATTTATTAAAGAAGAATTAACACTATTGATGGATGAAACATCTGTATATTTTGATGATTGTCGCAGTCAAACAATCGATTTTGAAGGACAGCGCGTCATGTCATTATTCGATCTACTGGTTTCGCTTCGATGAGAATAACAGCATGTGTAGCTTTTTGGGCAAATGGGCGAAAAGCAGCACCTTTTCTGATACATAAAGAGAAACAGAGTTACAATATCACGCGGTTTACTGGACCTCTTCTATCAGCAATGCAAGAAAAAGCATGGGTTAATTCACAATTCTTGATTAAATGGATTGATGCAGTATTTCCTATTGTGGATATTCGAACCGGAAAATGTATCAAAACTCATCAAAGAGTATCATTGTACGAAAAGAAATATTGAGCTCATTGTAATTCCTGGTGGTTGTACAGCATACCTTCAAGCTGGTGATATTGGGGTTTTTCGTGAACTAAGATCGAGTAGCATGTACAATTAACCCTATTAGTGCTGGGGGGCGTAAAACGCCCCCTTCACTAAAACTTAATTGTAGAAAATGGCTGAATCATATCCCTTCAAATTTTGAGACTTTTCCTAAAATCGCTAGCTGCATCTTTTGAAACCATTTTCATGGTAGTTGAATGACCCTTTCATGTCCAAAACTGTCAATCAAAAATTTTTATTTTTCAGCAAAATTTTGACATTATCTGTACTTAGGATCTATATTATATAATGCCCTGAAAATTGATAATTATATACAGTTTAGAACGCATAACACTTTATATATTTAATTTTTCAATAATCATAGCTACTTTTTAGAAAATGTCAATCAAAATTTTAATTGATCAAAAATATATCTAATAAAATGTACCGTCAAATTTTACATAAAATATATGTTTTAATACTAAATCGGTAATGCTGTTTTCCTTTCTGGACTCATTTTTTACATTTAGGATTTAAAAATACCTATAAGTATTAATCAAATTTGCGGTTTATTTCTAAAAATTGTCTTCAAAAACATTCATTCAAATTTTACAATAAAATATATGTGTTAATACTAAACCGGCCATGCTGGTTTCATTTCTGGACTCATTTTTTACGTTTAGAGATCTTGAAATACCTATAAGAATCAAATTTACGGTTTACTTCTAAAAGCTATCTCAAAAAACATACATTTAAATTTTACAATGAAATATATGTTGTTATACTAATTCTGACCATGCTAGTTTTAATTTCTGGATTCATTTTTTACGTTTAGGATGTGAAAATACCCATAAGTGTTAATCAAATTTGCGGTTTACTTCTAAAAATTGTCTTCGAAAACATTCATTCAAATTTTACAATTAAATATATGTTTTAATATCAAATCAACCATGCTAGTTTTCATTTCTGGACTCCATTTTTCACATTTAGAGGATTTTAAAATACATATAAGTACAGTTAAATTGCGTTAGTTAAAATTTTTAAAAAGAGAGGGTTTTGATTTTTGCATTGAAGTTTTACTGTCAGGTAAAAATTTGCTGTATCTCCAAACTATATCCCAAAATATTCTCTTAATTTTACATGAAATATATGTTTTTATACCAATTCGACCATGATAATTTTAATTTCTGAAATTATTTTTTGCATTTAGAGGTTTTAAATGTCTGAAAGTGTCAATCAAATGTTCGATTTACGTCTAATGTCTACAGAAATATTTTTGAAATTTAAATAAAATATCTGTTTTTATGCCAAATGGAGGATGCTGGTTTCATTTTTGGACTCAGGTTTGGCATTTATGGTTTTAAAATATTTGAAAGCTTCAATCAGATTTGCGGTTTACTTCTAGATACTGTCTTCAATATTATTTTCAAAAAAATAAAATATCTGTTTTATACCAAATCGACTATGCTTATTTTATTTCTGTACTGGATTTTGGATAATACGGTTAAAAAATATCTCGAAGTGGCAATTGAATTAGTAATGTATGTCTGAAAATCAGTTCAGTAAAAAATTTTCAAAAAATGGCTGCATATTAGGTATGTAGTAAAAATATACCTTTTTTTTTGTATATTTTGGCTTATAATACTTTCTACAATCATCTTGAGTATGAAATATATATTAAAAAAAACGTATTATAAAATCTTTTGAAAATTTGTATGAGAGAAGGAACCAAGTTGAAAACTAATTGAAAAGAGAACATGTTCTAATGAACTAGGAAGTGGTTTAATTATATACTTCAAAAAAGATTTTGACTGTGAAAAAGAAGTTCTTCTTTTAGAAATGAAAAATATTTAAATCTATAGCTTATAATCTAGGATTACAGTTAACATTTAGCTAAGATGGGTAGGAAATCTGAAAATTTAGAATAGGTCAGATTTATCAAAAATGGCACAGATGTCAATATGTGAGAATTTAGTCACTATCAAGATATTTTTAATTTAAATTGAATTTGTTCATCTTTTTCCTTTTGCGTCAAAGAGATAATTTTTTAGATGAAGAACGTATACAACTTTTTGTAATTGAACAATGAACATCACGAATGATTCATCAGAAAAAAACTTTTGAAATGAGATTGGTTGAGAAATATTCAGGACTGATAATATAATACACGATACTGATAAAAAAGTCTAAGATCATCAAGAAGATTCTTTAATCAGAATGCTTTGAGAGAGAAAAAAAGTAATTTTATCGTTATAAAAAATTTTTCGAAAACACATTGAAGAATATAAATTTCTAATGAAAAAAGAGCTACGAAGAAAGGATCATCATGGAATGAATAGCAAAATTAAATACTCTAAATTATAATATGACGTAGAGACTACGAGCCGATAACGAATTTGTAGCCAAAAAGATGGAGGTCCTATCGAGTTACATAAGTTACTGTAGAATGAAATATTTTGAGTGAATTAAACACCTAAAGTTGGTTTATTAAATAAATTAAGAAAATAATTACCAGAGAAATACTGCAAGTAGAAGTTATTATTATGTTTATATATTTGACATTGATTTACAGGTTTAATCGATTTTTTGACAGGTTTTATTGATTTCATAAAAAATGAACATCACCATTAAATTCTGCATACTTGAAATGTATAAAAAAATTTTATACGAATAAAAATTTTAATTTTGACATGGGCTGTCATATTTAAATTATTTCGTCAGGTTTGACTAATATTTATTAAAAAAAGGAATAACCAGTAAACACGGCCTAAATGGGTATATGTGTGTAAAATGCCATACACGGTAAACTTCATCATCTCCCTATACTTTCTATTAAACGCAATTCTCTAATTCAAAAAACCGTGAATGATCCTTTCTTTTGGGGATAAATCAATTTTTTGACAGTTTTGATTGATTTTCATAAAAAATGAATATCACCACTGAATTCAGCATATTTGAAAATGGATATACATGTGTAAAAAACTTTATATAATTATTTAAATAAAAAGTTCTTTTTTGAGATGAGCTGTCAAATATAAATCACTTTTTTGACAGGTTTGATTGATTTTGATAAAAAAAATGGACATCACCACTGAATTCAGCATTGTTGAAATATATATGTGACATTAAAAATATTTATAAAAACTTATTAATATCTGAAAAAAATAGGGGGCACTTTACGCCCCCCAGCACTTGAGCGGACAAATTTTGCCCAGCACTAATAGGGTTGCTTGGAAGAACTCTGATGCTGTCCAGTATACTAGAAATGGAAATCCAAAGCCTCCAGAAACATCAATAGTGGAATCGTGGCTTCGAGATGCATGGCAGGCGATGACTCTGACAAACATTTCTAACAGCATTGCATCTTCTGGCTTTTCTAATGATTACAGAAATTGGCATATTGCAAAGCATGATGTTTATGGTGGGCGATTCTGTAAAGCCTGGGTAAATCGAGGAGAAGGAAAGTTAACCCAGAAGAGCTTGAATTAATTGAACAATTGGATCATCTTGTTGTCTATGATGAATGTGATTTTTAGTAAATTTTTTGAATTGTAGCAGTACCATAATAGTAGCACTGGTACTAATTTATTAATAGCAGTGCTGTAATATCCGTTAGTATTATGGATGCTTTCTTGCTGAGTAGAGGGTAGGCATCCTGAACAGATAACCAGAAAGTGGAGAGATCTTCCGTGTTAATAAAAGCAAGTTTCATTGATTTAGATGCCTTAAACTCTGCTAGCTCTTCTGCTTCGTCTTCAGTACATTCAATTTCAGTGTTGAATGGGTCCCTATGCCATGAAACATCTAATGGTGCACCGTCAAAATAAGATTTGAACTCATGACTTAGGATGCTAAGATTATCAGTAATGCATACTTTGATGCCGATGGGAAGCTTGATTTGTTGTGTCTGCATCTGCTAATCTAAGAAAGGAAAAGAGGCTAGGGATTCGACTTTGATTCGTGTCTACCAAACTTCTATTCGAGCAGACAGTCCAGCAAGTTTGTCGTGAACCTCACTAACTGTCACATCACGACCTTGCAAAGACTTATTCAGTACACATGTGTTTGAAATTCTGCCACTTAATTTTTTGAAAAAAGAATCCACGATTGCTTTAACATTTGCTGCTGTCGTTGTATTTGGCATCCAACTACAAAACAAAAACTCTTCCTTCATCTTTCCATTTTTTCATATCGAACGAAAGCAATCAACTGACTATACATAGCAATGTCGGTAGACTCGTCTAATTGGAGAATAGCCTGAACTCTGCTTTGCCTAATTTCAGAGCAAACTTGACGGCACACATCAGCAGCCATGTCATTAATCCGCCCGCGGATTGTATCATTAGACAGGGAAACTTGCTGAATCTATTTTTTGCCTCTGGACCAATCATTAATTCAACACTTTTTTCTGTACATGGCTTAATTAGCTCCTCTGCAATAGTGTGGGGCTTCTTGCACTTTACAATTTGGTATGTTACTTCGTAGCTGGATTGAAGAGAAGGTTTTTCTTCTTGCGAAAGCCAAATTCAGGAAGTCTAGCTTCGCGTTCATACCGGGCTCGTTTTACATACATAGCCTTAACAGTCAACACTATCGTTCTTATTTTGAGGATGCATTTTGTCGCGATGATTTAAAAGTTTACATTGCGCACAATCAACGCCATCTCGAATTACATTTGTAAATCCAAACTTAACGTAACTGTCATTCCATTTACAAACCTTTGACATCTATCAAATTAAACACTTATAAAGATAGGATATAATCGGTATTCTTTTCCAAATTTAAGTTCCAAAAAAATCTGCTGAGATATATTTTGTAGTTGGGACATAAAAGGTTTCAGTTTTTCATAATCCAAAAATCCTACACTTTCAGGGGATAAATATGAAAGTGCTTTCATTATTGTGGAGTTTTTTTCATTAAACCTGAAAAAAGACAATTAAAAGGATGAACATTTGTCGAAAACCAAACCTGTTGTCAAATTCCTATAGAATCAATTGTAAGATTTCATCGTATAGAATACGAAATGTTCTGATTTTTTGAGCGTTATCATTGAAAATATCAAAAATATTATCTGTGACTGGAATTGTCAACATAAAATCTCATTTTCTTGATTAATGAATCAAATTCGTTTTCGTCATCTTTGAATCATGAAGTAGACCCCTTGCTTCGAAAGAAACATCTAGAATCTATCAGAACTATTTTTTACTTTTCCAGAGAAGATATTATTTTTCTATAATTTTTTATCAATGAATTAACAACTTCATAATGTGATGTCCATCTTGTTGGAATAAAATTTTTGAATTGTTTACTGAAAAAAGTTTTAACTTTAACCTTTTTGGTGAACTTGTAAAGCCTGGTCATTAATGATAAAAGAAATTCAAAATGGTTTATATGAGGGAAAGATGCAGTGATAACTAAGTGAAACTGATGGTTTTATACAATGAATATAAGGAATGTATCTTTCAAGTGCTTCACTGATTTTTTCTTGGGCGCCATTTTTCTTGCCTGTTAAGATATCATTTTTCATCTATAAGTACTGGCAGAAAAATATTACCTGACATCACGTAAGCGCCATCATAGCATTGACTCATAATTTTGTGTTTTTGAATTTTACACTCATCAAGAATGTCTAGAATTGCGGTGCTGATAGAAGATGCATCACATTCTTTCAGATAGACCATGCTAATTAATAACATAACATAATTTAACATAATTTATTAAGCGAATAGAAAGGCAACTTTGCCTGTAATGATCGCATCAATTTAAGGAAAAGAAAAAGAATAACTAAACTGATCGAGAATAGTGTAAGTGAGAATTATGGAAAAAAGATTAATATAAGAAAACTAGGGTATTCCGAGTTACTAAGCTAGGAAGGAGTTTACATCTTATCTTTCCAGAAGTGGTCAAGGCGTTGCTTGAAGATGTTTAAAGTAGGAGGGAGAGTTCACTACATACGCGGGAAGGCTGTCCCAGTCGTTGATAATTCTGTTAGAAAAGAAGTTTTTGCGGAAGTGCTTTTTGTGTCGGCTTTTTATAAATTTGTACTGATGAGTTCTTTGAAATCTTGAAGAAAATGGGGGTAGGATATCACGATTAACATGTATGTTTTTATTTATGATGTTAAATAAAAGTAAGGTGATGAGGATTGAGGAGTATAATTAACTATTATAAAATAAAAGTGAAAGAAGAAAATCATTTTATTAACAATATATCATTTTTAGAGTAATAAAGCAATTTACATTTCAAACATTCATCCTTCTTTAGGTATGTATTATAGTATGTATTTAGGTTTGTCCATGAAACAAAATGTCTTATGAAAATAATGGGGCGAATTGTCCATGGCACGAACTGTCTTATGAAAAAAATTGGGTGAATTGTCTATGGGACGAACTGTCTTATGAAAATAAAAGGGCAAAATGTCCGAGGACCAAACTAACATAAATCAAAGTATACGAAAAAAGAAAATCATTGCGTTTTTTTAATATTTCGTCTACAAATAAAATTCTGACAGCTACTGAAACATTTTGTTTCGATATATCTTTATTATAATAATCAACAAATTTTTTGAAAATTCAGTGGGGTTGAGGGGTGGAGGGGGCTCAGGTCAAAAATGGCGGGGGGGCTCAAGCTCCCAAAATTAATAGGTTGCGCAGGCCCTGATACTGACTAGTTTTTTCTTAACATCTTTTAAAAATGTTTATATTTCAATTAATATGAAAGTACCTATAACTTTTCTTAGCTACCAAATCTCTTCTCAAGACGAGCTAAAATAATTTTTCGCTAATACCTTAGAATGATATTTTTCAATGTTCTATATTCCAATAATTTTAATAATTAATAACATTTATTAATTATTAAAATTAGAAGGATATTTTTGAAGAAATTTTTGATTAATACTTTGCAAACAATTTGCGATAAACTAGAAATAATTGTTTGAAATGGGAGTGTTTATTGAAAATTATTTTTAATTTTTAATGTAAATTACAAAAATATTTTATTAAAATATAAAATAGTTTATGCGAAACAGGGTAAAATTTTCCATTTTTGCCAAAATATTTATACAATAATATAGATTCTGGATAATTTCAGACTTTAGATACTCAATTTTATTTTTAAACATAATTCGGTGTTTAAAAGATTTGCCCCACTTAAAACAACTTTAAGGCGCATGTTTTGAAAACAAATCGTCTGTTAAATGAGTTTTTTATATACATTTTAACATATTTTATTTTATGGAAGACTGGTGCACAATTGTGCTTGAGAGTATAGAAAGAAATGTCAAAAATGAAACAAAAATGCCATATTAATTATTTATGAATCTCAAAAAATATATTTAACAAAAGGTTAATCTAATTCTAAAATAATTACTTTTAAAAAAATTGCTTTATTGACCTATAAAAAATTTAATAAAGTTATTTAATATATTGGTTCATTACCAATATCAAAAACGTTAAAAAAAATTGTCTTTATTGACTTTAACTGCCTGAATGATTATACAAACCGCCCCCAGAAATGGAGCCAGGATGAAAACTAATAATATCGTTTTTAAATTTGGTACTCATTTCATTAACGATACCTATTAAAAATTAAGAAAAATAAACAAAGCGGCTTCCTGACCTTATGGGTTTATCCTGCAAATACCTATAATTTTTAGGTCTATTTTGTGAAATAAATTCTTTCTTCTTCCAGAGCCGTGGCTAACCAAAATTTTGAGGAGGGGGGGGGGCTTAAAGGGGCTGCAACTATACATAATGAAAATAAACACTATAAAATTTCCCTTTCTAGAACCAAATTTAATCAACATCGGAAACAAGAGCTAAAGAAGGTCATAAAAATAAGGTGATGAGGATTGAGTAGTATAATTAACTATTCACAGGTCTACAAAAAAAAAATTTTTTTCTGGCATGGATTTTAAGAACTGTTTTAGATTAATATTTGGGTGCTGAATCCAAATCTAATTTCAGATTTTTCTATCACATCACTTTTTTGTGCTATAGGTGCACCTTTTTTTTTAAATTTTAATTTTTGAATATATAATGAAATATTCAAGTTTTTTCTTTTTACAGATTGAATTAATAATTCTTGTTAATTTATGATTTAATGATGGCCACAACATCGCTAGGTAAGTGCTCAAATGATCGAGATATATTTTGCTATATCTGTGGAAACTAATTTGAAGACTCAAATGCGCAACATCACGAACTTTCATAAGAATGTGTTTCTGGCATACTTTAAAGTACCACTTGGAGACCAAGATAAAAGTTAGGCTCTTTGTGCAAGTTTTGTCTAGAAACTTTACGGTCATGATCTCAAGGATGCAAAGTTAAACTAAAGTTTAGTGTGCCGGTGGTTTGGAGACAACCCACTAATCATTTGGATAACTGTTATTTCTGCCTTGTCAAAGTAAAAGGTTTTAATAAGAAAAACATACAGCATTTGCAATACGCAAGTATTCCTTCAGCTATTCAGCCAGTTCCACACAGTGAAGAAATACCTGTGCCTAATTTTATTAAACTTCAAAAGATTTACGACACAGATCTCAGTTCAACTTCCTCTTTTGAAGAGGAACTGACAGATATTTTTCAAACATATGATGCAGATCGGGAAAAACCATCTCAATTTACCCATTCTGAGTTAAATGATCTGGTTAGGGATCTAAATCTGTAAAAAAAATCTGTTGAATTGTCGGCTTCAAGACTGCTAGAAAAACGAATGCTGGTACCTGGTACAAGTGTCTAGTTTTATCGCAACAGGGTAAAAGAACTGGGCATCTACTTTCATTCAGTTGACCAGCTTGTTTATAGTACCGATGTAAAAGGGCTACTACTCTATATGAGACTACCGGCATATGATTCAAAAGATTGGAGGTTTTTTATCGATAGTTCATGGTTGGTAGATATGTGTTGATCTCAAGATGATTAACTTTCTTCTTGTCCAGCAAGGAGGACACAGAAAATATCCTTTTTTTCTATGCTACTGCGACAGTAGAGCTACTGAAGAATATTGAAAGAAAAAAGAATGGCCACTTAGACAGCGTTTAACACAAGGAGATATAAACATGATTAATAAACCTCTACTTGACAGAAATAGAATAGCGTTTCCTCTTCTACACATAAAACTTGGGGTGATCAAACAGTTTGTAAAAGCTCTTGATCACAATGGGCAATGCTTTAGTTATATATGTTCAGCATTTCCTGGACTTAGTGAAGAAAAAAAAGCCGGGATATTTGATGGAACTCAAATTAGAACGTTGATGAAAGATTATCATTTCCTTGCAACAATGACTAAAGAAGAGGCAAGAGCTTGGACTACGTTTTGTAACGTCGTGCAAAATTTTCTGGGAAACAAGAAAGCTGAAAACTATAAAGAAATTGTTGAAGAGCTACTTTTCAGCTTTAGTGGTCTTGGATGTAGAATGAGCATCAAGATTCATTACTTGCATAGCCATTTGGACAAGTTTCCAGAAAATTTAGGAGATGTTAGTGAAGAACAAGGGGAACGTTTTTATAAAGATATTAAAGCGATGGAAGAACGTTATCAGGGCCGATGGGACTCAAGCATGATGGCAGATTATTGTTGGAGTTTAATGAGAGACAACACAGAAGTTGTATATCAGAGATCAGCTAAGAAAAAGCGCTTTAAATAAAGGTCATTTTGCATTGTCGGTTAATTTTTTGTCATGATAATTTTTTCCCTTGTAAATAAATTTACATTTGACTTTATTTAAATAGATTAAATATAATTCTTTTCTATAGATATATATATATATAACATGAGCAAATTTTTTGAAAATCTCAAAAACTGACATGATGGCAAAAAACTGAATTCATATTTGAATTCTACGACTAAAACTTGGTTAGAATCCACTAAAAAATCATTCGCCAGAAAAAATCGTGTTGACCTGCGATAAAACAAAAGTGAAAGAAGAAAATCATTTTATTAACAATATATTATTTTTAGAGTAATAAAGCAATTTACATGTCAAACATTCAGCCTTCTTGACTTTTCGTTGAAATTGTTCAAAAACTCGAAAACTTTTTTAATGGTCGAAAAACTTCTCTCACAGGATGCAGTACTGATTTCTATTGTTTGAGCAGCTTGATACTCAAAAAATACTCTAGACAATTTTATAATGTATATATTGAAACTTCCAATGTACAAAGAAAATACTTTTTCACAAGCGCACTTTATTGGATCTAATTCATTTAAAACTTATATAAGCTTAAAAAATTGAGTGGAGAGGCTTGGAAAATTGAGTGGCAGAGAGGAGTTGAAGGGGCTCAGATCAAAAATGGGGGGGGGGGGGGTGCTGAGGTCAAAAATGGTGGGGGGGGGGGGGGGGGGGGGGCAAGCCCCCAAAATAAATATGGTGCGCCGGCCCTGTCTTCTATTAAAAATTAAATATTAATTTAGCTATATTAATAGCTAATATTAATTCTAAAATAGGCTATATTAATTTATAAGATTTCATCCTTTTTGATGGTAGTAAACTTTTGATAAAATAGTCTAGAATAAGTCAAAATTAAATTTATTTAAATTTTTTTTTAATTTTTATTTTTTAATTTTTATTTCTTTATTTTTGTTAGAGGTGTGTTTATAGTCTCCTTATTTTGACAGATTTCTTCTGCAAGTACTTTCACGTGAGAAAATTTTTACTGCTGATACTAACTTGTTTTGACTAATTGTTTCTCTCAATAAAGTTGTAATATTCCGGTTTTCTTTATACTACATAATACCATCTTTTACAAATTTTATGATTGACTATCCCTGAAGTAGTTTTAATTTGATACTTGTAAAGTTTGGCCAATAAAAAGTTTTGGATTAAATTATGCCATTTATTAGCTATATATATGTGACAAAAATACTGCTGTCTTCAATTGATTGGACAATCCTCCAGGAACTTTTATCCTAAAAATCGTGCTTTTTTCATGTATATGCATCAGAATCGTATCGTAAAAATTTATTACTCTCTGATTCTTTTTTTGTAATTTCTCAAAGGTTGGATAAACATGGCTGATAAGGGTTCAAAATTTAAAACATTTCAACTTTTAATCTAAATTTTTCCCTATGTTTTATTTTTCTTCCTGTTTCAAAAAATATCTTTATATTTCGCTGATTTTTTTCGCATAGAAATTATTTTTTTATATTTGATCCTAAACGTTCTGATTAAAAAATTAATATTTTCTTCTAGTCAATTTATTCTTTCAAATTTTAGATTATATTAAGCTTAAACAATAAACATCAAATTTATCAGATTTTGAAATAGGATTGAATATCCTCTCTCTATTTGGATTAAGTTTCATTAAACTTCCCACATCTTACTATATTTTACTTACACCAAACATTGAATGTGAAGTTTTATTCCACTACCCATTTTGCATATTGTTCGTAATGTTTGCGATTCAAATTTCATTCATAATTCTTTTATAATGGATGTGTTTCTTAAAATAGTTTATTCTTTTTAATGATCGATATGCGCATGTTGCTAGCTCTTTATATCGTTGTAAAAAGTAAAAATTCAACCATATGTTATAACAAAAGTGAATTATCGACACATAATTATCAGAAAATAACCTTATTCTTGGTTTTTTTGCAATAAATTATCAAAATATTTTTAAATTTCAAGTCTTTTCTTAAGTAAAATTAATGTTCAGACACAAAAAAATACAAAACTGAATAGTTATGATAAAGTATTTTGGTTCAAGATGAAAATTTATTCGCAAAATTTACTAAGTATGAAATGGTAACCAAAATAGCAAATGCTAGGGCCTTCATTATAATCATTATAAATCGTGCACGGAAAATTCCCCGAGAGGGAAATTTCCATTTAGAAAATTGCCTTTGACAAATTATGGTATATTTTAGGAATTGTAAAAAGAGTCTTTATTTTCATTAAGTTAAATATTATATTCTCGGATTTTGAATGTGTCAATTACAATATTCCTCACTGACATTTTTCTGAATGGAAATTTTTCCGCTTGGCAATTATCCAACGGACAATTTTCCTATCACCTTATAAATAAGGACATGTTACATTATAATATTCCCTATTGCCGGATGGTCCTAAAAACGAAGCTATGAACAAATGTTGTGTCTGGAAAAATTGTGTCAATTTTTTATATTAATAAAAACTACTCCCATTCATGATTTTATGATAATAATGACCAAAATCACATTAAAACACCAAAAATTATTCTATATATTTTCCCTAACTCGAATCCTAACCCTTTGATAATAATTTATAAATTTAATTATTTATATATTGTTATTGGAACTCGTGACCCAATATTTTTTCAACTCATTTTTCCTACACTTGAATTCTCTTCTCAATATTTAGATAAAATATATAAAAATTTCACATAAATTTTTTAGCCATATTCTTTATTCATTAAAATTATATTATGAAATTCTAGTCTTTAAAACAAATCAATGAAGCTTTATCTTATCTATTAGATCACTCGTTCTCAACTGGGGTCCAAATCTACCTTATGTTTCCATAAAATATTCATAGGGGTCCACAATTAGAAAATAAAAAGGGGAGGTTATAGTGATATTTTGATGTTCCATGCACAATTTCACTTCAGAAAGCTTTTTATTACACTTCTATCAGGGGCGCACATCCTCAAAATTATTGGGGGGCAAAAATTTTTTTGTTGCAATTTTCAAAATTAGTGGTCTGGAAATCCACGGGAGACCAATCAAGCAATCCTTTAAAATAGAATGTATTCAGCGCATACCTAAAGTCCTAAATTTATAAGACTACTTTATATTTTTTTTACAAAATTGGTGAATTTAAATACTATACTTCCAGCGAAAATATTTTAATTAACTTTTTTTTCACGCCCCATTTTATTTCTCACGCGACCCACTGAAGGACAGTTTGAATAACGCTGCCCTACAGCCTACTCTATGGGTGGCATGGCAGGTTGGTTGAGATGATGAACTCAGCACGCAAGCCTCTGGATTCAATTCCTGATCGATACGAATTTGTTCATAGTTTGACATAAGCGGTACATCAGTGCCTTGTCAATGAAAATACACCCGCTTCACCTTACCTTTTACTCAAAATTGAAAAATTTGCTACATACATAAAAGAGAAAGGAAACAAAATAAACTAATAAAGCAATTTTCACTATTTTAAAATGGAACCGTCTGTTTTCAGAATAATTTCAAAATAATAGGAGGCATAAAGAATTAGTTTATTTGATATTTTCAAGTTTTTATAAGCAGCAAAAGCCAACGTTTAAGTAGCTAACCCTTATAATTAAAAAATTATTTAAACTAACGGTCGACAGACATTTCGCCCCATAGACAATTTGCCCATGGACAAATTGTCTCATAGGCTATTTGTTTCATCTATCTTTGCTTATTATATGTGTAAAATTATTAAAAAAATTTATATTCTTGTTTATTTTATCTCTATTAAATTATATCAAATTAATCATTTTATCTCTTAATTTTTTAGAATTGTCCATGAGACAAAATGTCTTATGAAAATAACGGGGCGAATTGTCCATGAAACAAAATGTCTTATGAAAATAATGGGGCGAATTGTCCATGGCACGAACTGTCTTATGAAAAAAATGGGGTGAATTGTCTATGGGACGAACTGTCTTATGAAAATAAAAGGGCGAAATGTCCGAGGACCAAACTAACATAAATCAAAGTATACGAAAAAAGAAAATCATTGCGTTTTTTTAATATTTCGTCTACAAATAAAATTCTGACAGCTGTCATAAATAGAGTACATTTTTAACAACTGAAACATTTTGTTTCGATATATCTTTATTATAATAATCAACAAATTTTCTTAAAAAAAGTGATTTGATTATGTAGTGTTACTTATAAAATTTAACAATCGAACATTATAAAAATATCTCTGCTCAAATATTAAGCAAATAGAGTATTTTTGCTTTTAAACCGAATAGCTAGTCAAAATATTCATTCCCGCAACTAAAAAAATTTCTTGACTTGAAAAAATTAAAGTTTTCAAATGTTACAAAATGTAACAAACGTAGTAATAAAGATTAAATGACCTTTATTGAAAAAAAATTCTTAGCGCGAGTCTAACAATATTCAATGATATAAAATTGTAACGATTGAAAACTATTTTAATTTAACTCTAAATGCAAATTACGCAGAAGCAGTGGTATAGCCAAAAAAAAAGTTGATATAAGGGGCACAATTTAAAAACAAAAAACTTGCGCAACATTATTTATACTTTCTTGATACTTTCATTGTAGGAATTTTCAAAAACTGATATCGCATAAGATGCATGGGGGCACCATAAGGTACATAGGAGTGTGGGCACGGCCCCTCATGCTCTAGCCTAGCTACGTCACTGGAGAGAAGAGAACTGAATGAGATAAGAAGGCTTAACAAGAGATGAGGGCTTGAATGAAAGAAGAGAGCTTGACTGAATGTTTGAGTTTTAGGAGAGAGAAATATAATCACGGGGGGGGGGGGGCAATTAGATGGACAAACTTGCCAAATTGTGCTATGCCTTTTTTACTTTATAGTAGTAATAAATCTCCTTTTACTTTTAAAACATAGCTTAGGACATTGTATAGAGTAGGACATATGAAAGATTTTTCGTTTGTATTTTTTCTCTTAATTATTGGACATTGATTAATGTTTTTATGAAACATTTCTATGTGGGTGGGGGTCGATGTGAAGACAAATGTTCTACGGGTAAAAAAGTTTTAAACCGACCTTTCTTCGATAATAATGGGTTATTAATGTAAATGAAGAATTTGCTTTTTTTGATGCTTAATAAATTGTTCACTTTTGTTATGATGATTTGCAGCAATATTTGTTGAAGAATATTTATTAAGAGCTCAGAAATATTCTTGGGATTATGCGTACCTTGCTCAGTTTTAACAAGAAAGCTTTCTACGTTTAATTATTTTATTAATTTTTTGCTAAGTTGCTTTTGCTTTGAATCTGCAGCATCAAAATGGTTTGGATAATGATTATTATCTTTCAAAGCTCTTATTTTTGACTTGCCTTCATTTCTACATCTTGCAAACTTTAATCTGAATTGAAGGTTATTTTTGTATCACGTTCTTTGATCATAGATAGCAAATCTTCTGCTGCCCAAAAATTGCATTTATATTTATATTTGTTTTTGCAGCGTGTTCTTACTTCAATAGTATTTGTATCATAATGTGGTTTCAGAAGAAGATTCCAATAAACTATACTAGTTTTAAATTCCTCATTAAAATACTCGGTCTGAATGTAGATTTGCTCAATCTCAAAGATAAAAGTGTGGCATTGGGATCTGAAATGGAAGTGGGGGAAATGACAAATTTGAAAGATGCACAGCTAGAAGATGTGAAAAAAGTATCCAAAGAAGTTTCTGTTATTTCTCATGTTACTATGTCCAACCGTGGCTTTAAAGAAATTAGGAATAAATACATTCAAAAAATTAGCAGATATGGCACATTTTTCTACTTTAAATAAGTCGAGATTAAAGTGGCCCATACATGTGATGTTAGTTGCAGAAATTTGGGAATCTAAAAAGTTTGAAAACTAGTCCACAAAATATGACAAATTACTTCAGGGTTAGGGCTAGGTTTTTTTGACAAAACATTGTGGTCTTGCTTTTTTAACACATCATTCAGTTGATTTTAATGTAATAAATATTTCAAAATACTCTCTTTTGTTGATACTTTCTTTATTATATTAAAATTAACTGAATGGTGTGACTTTTAACCGATTGCCAACTTTCGTATTGAAATGTATCTATATTATAATTATAGACCAAGGTAAGTTATCATAATTTAAATACTCAGAAGATACTTTATCTATTAAATTTATATCATCAAAGTTATGCTATTGAAAATATTTTTGTGTTTAGAATTCACAGGACATTTCACCTATATCACTTATTGATTTCAAAAACTTAACTTTTTTCTTGTATATAGGACGATTTTTGGTAAATGCGGAATGAGTAACTTACTTATTTGTTGAAGAAGCGTATTCCTTTTTTATTCTCGTCTATGTCTTAAATACATGCAAGTCAGTAGCTTACATTTTGCACTCACTCCTTTGCATACCTATGTCAGAACTTTTAAGCTAACATCCTTTCCGTGGGACGCCACTTTAACTATGAGACTTTAAATTTATATTCCTTATCTTTTTTTAGTATTGGATGAGTATTCTTTTTAAAGTTGGTAATGTCTCCCGACTAAAACACTCTACTTTCATAAAGCCAGCTGTTATCCATTTCCCAAAAAATCAAAGAAATCTTTCATGCTTCAACCTAAATGACTATGCATTGCGCTTTATCAAATTGACTTCCAGTGAAAGTTTTATCCGAATGAGATATTTGCTGAATCCTTCATCCACTAGAAATTTTTCATCCTTTGTTCCTACGGAAGGAAGTAATGGCAGCTTTGGAGCAAATGAGCCTACGCATATGACTGTTTTGACTCAATCTATGGTGCATGCCTATGAACAAAATGACATATGTGAAGGAGAGTGTCGTTCAATCTTTAAATTTACTTCATCTATTCACCTGTTAAGAGCTTACTGTATTTTTCATCTGTGCTCATACCATTTTCTAGTTAAAAATGCGACATCGGTAAGCTTATTTTAACTGATTTTGGGTTTTGATCTTTGATCTTTGTTGTTTATAAGGAACGGAGAATAAAAGTTTTTAGGGATTTCAAATTTTGAGTAATGAATGTTTCCTAGACTGGTATGTTCATTTCAGCTTTTTTGATTTAGGTTATTTGCTTCCCGGTAAGTTGATTTCCGACCGACCATACCTATTCGGCTAAATAAGTCAAAAGAACAATTATTATTTACAAAACCAGGTATTATCTTGTCAATTTCTTTCTACATATACTTTAAGAATTTAGTTAAAATGAAAAGTTTGCTTTCCGATGATTATTATTACAGAAAATATCGAATGCCTAAAAGCGGTTGCGAGGATTTTACATGATTAAAACCAGTATTTCCTTTTTTTCGATACATTTTATAAGTATTGTTTGTCTTCCAATTTTTTTGTCATATTTTTAATCAATATTGTCTCTGTACAAAGACTACTTCTTTTGCCTTTTTATTTTAATGGCATGTTTGAAATTATTATTAGTAGATAAACTCCTATTTGTATAAATGAGCCAATTGATGATCTACTTACAAAATAGATTTACAAGGGACAGGATCTGAAAAAATGGCCACAAGCTCATCATTACTTCGTTAATAAGTTGGAATCAATAATACTGGGAATCAAAAAACCGCAACCTTAGAACCGAAAGCTGTGTCTTCTTTCTATATTTATTACTAGGAAATATGTAGAGATTGTTTTTAAGTTGTATTTCTGAGCAAATCAAAACAAAAGAAAATTTTTTCTTTTATGTTAGAAAATTTAAAAGAAGAGAAGAAACCTTAAAGTAAGGAAAAGGCCTTTTGAAATATAAAATTCTTGAGATAAGGCAAATAATGGCTTTTATTTGAAAAGTGTCCCCAAATTTTTAACAAGACATAAATCATGATACACTGACTCACTTGGCAAACTTGAGAATGCTTCTCGGATACTAGTAAGACAGGAAAAACACATGACTAGTACTCGATCTTACTCTTTCACCATCACCCACATCTTTCTAGCTTTTGAAAAATTTCATCCGTAAATCAAATCGCGATTTGCCAACACAGAAAAATTCTGGGTTCCATGAAAATTTGAAAAAAAACTTTGTCGACGACACACTTCATGTTCCTTCTTTCGTGTCGTGGCAACTTTTTGTGATGTAACAAGCTCTTTTTACATAATGATTGACTCTTTTATGGGATTATACTTTTTTTTTAATTGTAACGCTCACTCAACTACAACTACGAATGTTACTTTAAAAACAAGCCCAGCTGTTTTTAAGTTTGAGAAGACCGTTAGTTCAAGAAAGTAAAGCATCGACAGTTCAGCGGTATTGCGTTTTGGCGAAACCCCATTCTAAAATAAATGTCATTTTCTATTTTTATTTAGTTAAAGCGTCTCTTAAAATTTATTTAAGCCTTCTTTTTGCTTCCAATAAAATATAATTAATAGAATGTAAAAAACTTTCAAACTCATTTATTTTAGGATGGGTTCGTTAAAACGTCGTAGATACCCACCCACATTCCAGCTCGTAATATTTGTTGACTGACGTCTGGATATTTTATTTATATTTAAAAATTTTGAAATGAGCATCTGTCATGAATATCAAAAAGTGATGGAACGCAAGAATGATGTATCTCGTTTGATATTTTTCCTTTTCATGCTAATCATCTGTCTATGCCTCGTGACTTTTCACGTGATGCAACACACGATCTTCACATCCTTGAAAGCGCTCGTGCTTGCGATGCTGAAATTAGTGTTGTCGTCATGAGAGTTCTTTCATTCATTCACACGTCACTCTTTCTCTCATGCGAATTAAAACTAAAGATGAGATTTTTTTCATAAGAAACTTCAAAAATGTAGTGCGCCAAGTTCTACTTTGAGAATGGAAGGTTTGTTGGAGCCATTTCTGGCGCAGGCTCTAAGCAGCCTTATCACCTTTTCTCAATATAAGTGACTGTGTATGTCTCTTATGAATGTGGAACAAACATGGTTGTCTGCATTCATCGAATGGGGTTTTCTTTTATCGGTGTTAGTGTGGGGATGAGCGTTCCTTGGAGGAAGTGGGCGAGGCAAACTGGTCTTTTGATCTCCTGGCTTCAACAACGTACAATCATTTCTAACGTGATTTAAAGCACTGAAAATTATTATTGCTGCTCAAATGTACGTAATTTTTACCTTTAGATGGCTTTTCCTTAGTACTCTCGCTGAACTTACTATCTACATATATTAATCATGTTTATGACATTACTAAGCTAGGTTAACGAAAATAGACATACACAAAAGAAAGTCACAAAAAGTGACCTTTATGAATGTAAATTTCTATTTTTTCAATGAATGTTCCAACATGTTGCACTTATTGAGAAATATAACAACAATTGGTGCTCAAATAAGTTTTGCCATGTTACTTTTGTGCTCACTTTATTTTTAGTTGAACCATAATTTTACTCTGATGCAATAAATATTTTGTATTTCAGAAGCTATTGAGTTGAATTTTTAATTGTCTTTTTTGCATATTTTCTTGCATAGTAAAGACCCTCATTCAATGTTGTCTTGTTGAAAATTCAATGCTGCTGTTGTAATATTTGCATTGCATTACCTTTTGTAGGTTAAACATCCAGCTGCTTTTTTGCCTTTTCTCTAACCTTGCAAAATAAAATGATGTATTACAGAAGCATGGTACATAACAAACCGAGTACTACTCCATCATGGCTACTTACGAGGATGACCTTCAAATATAAATGGCCTTTAATTCTTTTCATGTATGTGTATGATCGATTTCTTTGCAAGCGACACACTAGATGATTCTAGGCGAAAAGTGACCACTATCTTGCTATGCACTTAAGGCAATTTCACAAGTCAATTACGAAGCAATGATAGTTCTTTCTAATTGGACACTGTTGTCTCCGGATATTATTCTCCTGTTACCGTTGTAATCTCATGCTTTATCCAGTGACTGCATCATCTTGATGCTCCAAGAAAAACAGTATGTTCCCATCATTCATTCAACTGTGTCTGTCTGCTGTCCATAACGTGCGGCTCTAACTAAGATAAACTCTGTGCGGCTCGGTCATCAAATGATTTGTAAATGCGATAAAAAGTATTGTGCTTGTAGAATATAGATTTTCTTTTGTATATTTATAATATGGTTTTCACCCATAACCAATCAACTTCGCCAAAATAATCTTTGACATCCCTGTTATTGTTTGTCTCTCATTATTTTCGTAGCCAATAACGCAGCTTTACAACGAAGTGAATCACAGGGAAATGGCAGAGTTTGAGTTGCACTTTCGCTCCTGCAGAGATAAATGCCTGTAAACCCAGCCCACCCGCATAAAGACACCTTTGGCATCTAGAGCAGCGTTGTTTAATGTCAAAGGACTTTTTTTATGGAACGCCGCCATAATTTCGGAAAGATGCTTCTTGCTTAAAAATATTATT
Organism: Nectonema munidae; assembly: GCA_030549495.1. Lineage (NCBI taxonomy): Eukaryota > Metazoa > Nematomorpha > Nectonematoida > Nectonematidae > Nectonema > Nectonema munidae. Next base: position 26,940 of record JAUIRK010000420.1, read on the forward strand.
TATACAACTTGTGATTTTTGTAGCTATAAATTTTAAAAAAACTGAAACTTTTTCGATTTTGTGTATTATTTATTTTATTTAGTACAAAGATAAATTTCTAAACATCTTCACTTTTTAAAATCAAGGCATTTCACATGTAGTTAGACTTTTAATTCAATTTCAAATGCAAGCCTTTTCATACGGTCTTCAGAAGACAGACACATTTTTGACCTTGGAATACCAAATACTAAATCTGTTCAACCAAGAATTCAGTCCCCCAAAGATTTTCAAAAATGATAGTTGTTAGAGTCACTGTATAAAACCTTTATTTGGTTAAAATATAGCATATCTTGCGGTAGCGCTTTTTGTTACGCATGCAGTTTTTTTAGTTCTAGAAGACCATGCGTTTCATAACTGGTAAAAATGAATAGGGGATTTAGGTTTTCTCACATGCAATGCGTAGGGAACACCCTCTCTCCACGTTCAAATGAGAAAGTCTCAAACGAGTAAAATGCGACGTAAACTGTTTTATTCATTCAATTTTACGACCTGTTTGCCAGCCTATTTTCGTCAAAAAGCGTAACTATTTGAACATTTTCTGAAAGTATTCTATATTTTTTTATTTTCATATCGCTGGAATGAATGTGGTAAATCGCATGAATTTATCCGTCTCACGATAGCTGCTATAAATCCTACTTTCAGAGAAATGCATGATGAGTTTATGGAAAGTTCTAAATCGCAAAATTATTTTTCTTCTCGATCATGTGAAGTATTTGTTATAGCCCAAAGCAGCGTCATTCATGTTAGACACGAAATAGAAGAAGCGAGAATGTACTCAATCGCAATAGAAGCGTGTAAAAATAATAGTGGACATGAAGAATGACCAGTTTGTTTTCGCGTTGACTCTATCATATACGAATCATTTGTTCTTTTGTTGAGCTAGAAGGTGGTGAGTGGTGAGATCCCAATTGCAAACAAAGTAATTCCACTTGATGAAACTCGTGTAGTTATCCGCTCTTATAGCAGGATTAGGAACCGACAGTGCAAGTGTAATGTCGGATAATAATAATAATGATGATGGTATCCTGATTTATACAAAAATTCTTTTAATTTCCAAAATTATAATAGCCACCCGCCCCTCCCAATTGGGAGGATGTGCGTCTAAAATAATTTTATAAATATGCCACTGTATGTTTAGATATAGAATAAGTTTTAGCCTTAACTAATTGGGACTAGTTGGTAAGTGAATGGGCTGACTTGGTAAAAGTGATTTGGTGCGAGTTGGCCGAACTTATATACTCTATTGAGTTGTTACGCTATCCACTACATCATCTAAAAATTTTAAATAACATTATTGATGAACTCTTTCCAGTTTTACTCCATCTATCGCTAATTTTTCATCTAATTCTACCATCTTAGGATGCGAACAAGTATTGCAGTTAACATTTAAATATATGAATTTAATAAAAAACATAAATTACATTTGGACTTGGATGCAAACAAGTGTCAGAAGCAGCAAAATGTTTTTTAACTCTATTATTTTTTGAATTTTGCACAGTTCATTTCTTTCCTTCAAGCAATTTTACCAAAGTTCCTTTTCCACACTCTAATGAAAAAGTCATTTTACGAACACTTCGTAGCGGGAGAAAATTTGTCCGATTTGCTCAAAGCTACACAAAAATTGGACCTACTCAATACCAAACTGTTTCTCGCTGTTCCTGCAGAAGAACTTCCATTGAATCCCTCTGAGCGGTATCTTCATTCATTCACTCCCTTTGTCTCCATTTTTTCAACATTTTTATAATGTATATACAAGCATACCTTTCTAACCAGATAAGATTCATTGAAAAAAAAATTATTGTCTTATAAGCGCATATCCCTTCTGTTCATTCAACATCCGAAAACGATATTATAATTACACGGATCTAATTTTAACAAAAATGGTTTAATTATTCAACTTAAACAGTTTTTTAATGATAACTTTAAAAAATATTCAATTTTTAACTAGAAAAGGGTTATTCATTTTACCAAAATGTCAAAATTGGGATTTTGTCTACTTTATATTATTATCAATAAAAGGGAGTCCTTACAGCTATGAAGAAAAACGTTAGCATAGTTTATATCTCTTCTCTCACCTTCTCATTTATTTATCTCCTTTATACTTCATTTTTATGACTATAAACACTATACCTTCTTCTAATATTAATAATGTTCTTACCTGGCATGTTTCCTACTTTTTATTGATATTGACACTATGGTCCATCTGTCCCCTAAAATTAAGAATTTTGGCGATCTTTCTGCGACAGCTCTCACTTGTTCTCATATGAGAACTGAGTAACCCTAAAATTTTGTAGCGCGTAGGAGTTCATCCCATGCTTGCACATCTTGGTTATTTTTTGTGTTCAGTCTGATATTTTCGGAAATTTCTGTTATATAGCCTACTCTTGTAAAGGAAATACTGAATTTGACTTAAATTTCATTTTTAAATCCGAGAACAAAGAAAATCCCTTTATTTGACCACAAATTTTACCATTTTATCAAATTACAGCAAAATATTTGTCTTGAAAACATATTATCTTTAAGGGGCACTAGAATCCTATCTAGCACTAAGCACAAATGGGCCTGGGAAAGAATCTTGCTAGTTTCCTTAAAACATATCCTAGTATTTCTTCAATTTCCCAGACTTCATTATGTCAGGAGTTGCCTTTCGCTCAGCTTTAGCCATCTGTATATAATTTTGGAAATACACATCTTTCTTTACCACACCCAAGAAGTCTGCAAAGCGTCACTGACCTCTTAGCATCTTCATTTGTCACCTTGAAATGGCGAAGAAGCTCAGAGGCTTTCTTGTACGCAGCATTTTCTGGGCACTGTTGTGGAGGAATAATTCATGAATTTAGGTAAAAAGGCGAGAATCTTTAAAAATCTGCAGGATGCAGGTGTCACGAGATCACTTTCCTTTTTGGCATCAATCTTGACTGCAAATAGATCCGGTCTGCCATAACCAGTTCCATGACGACCCACAAACTGAAGCTCTGCTTCATTACCCTCATCATTTGGTCGTTGTAGGATCTCAGTAGCCTGCATCTCTTTCTTGCAATCTCATAGATTATGATTCCCACAACACAAGTCGGACCATTTCAGCGTGTAGGTAAGCTTCTAGCGGGAATAATGTTGCGAGTGAGCACTGGAATCACCATATGTTGTATACATATGTGAAAATGTTTACATAAAACTTAGATTCTATGCCTTGGGCGAAATTCCAGGTTGAAGAAACACAATCTATGAGCAATAGAGCTGCTTTCCCAGCCTACTCGCTTTTTTTGGTAGCCCAGGCTACATGAATTTATACTGAAGATTGTCTCTCATGTTTGCCTCCATAAGATCAAGACATACCTTCTAGTCATAAGCTTTTGCACTCCGTATATTCTATATAGGCTTTCGCGCAATGCTTCCTGAGATTCACCCAGTTTTGAAGTTTGCTTGCTTGTGGTGTCCATCATATCCTTTCTCCTCTGGAGCGTTAAATTTAATTTTTTTGTATCGTTAAAACTACATACTTCAAATGCACCAAGTAGTTTTTCACACACAAAAGTGTGACAGCAGAAGTTTTCCCGTATCTTTTTTTCGCATAATTGGAATTGTAACGGTTGAATACGTAATCCAATTTGCATTCAATTCAACTGCAAATTGTTTTGGATTTATTACAAAAAGAATTATTGTTCTTATGTCTTGTTGCAAACTTGGTTGTGCAAACATAGGATATTATTTTTTTGAGCTGACATTTAACCGAGGAGTTTAGTTATGTAATGAGGAGAACAAATTGATGCGTTAGTGGAGAGGGGTTTGAAAGGATAATGGCGGATCGATCATCCTAACGCACACTGTAATAGATTGTTGATGTGAGCTCCTGTTTTATTCCCCAAAATGCGTTATTACCGGCTTTTTATATTCAGTAAATGCAGGCAGGCGTTGGTTCAATTCAGAACAAAATCATTTCCTATACTCCGAATTTTTTATGAGCTAAACGAATTTTATTCTATGTGATATTTTTATAAAATTAAATTGCGCTTTTGAAACATTTCTCAAATAATCTTTAAAGACCAATAAAGGATGAGTCTGTGATGTGTTTATGTGTATATTTCTTTCGCTAAAATTGTCTCTAGAGTCTAAATCAGGGATGCTGAACCTGCGAGTCGCGGGCCGTAGTATGGCCCAATTTAATTCTTGGTGTGTCCCTCTTCTTGATTCACAATTCTAAGCGAATCGGAAATATATTTTGCTTTTTTTAAAAACCCTTGAAACAAATGATCTTTATGTAATACTAATTAAATTGTCATGAAATTTCAATAATTTATAAACATGAAATTTTGCTTTCGCATTGCTTCCTGTCTGCCTACCCATCCTCTCCTTTCTTTCTCCTCAATAAGATAACAACTAATATTTCAGTAATGTGAATTTTGCTTTTTCAATAAACCCCAAAATTAACTATATTATTTCCTTTTTCATTAAATGAAAACCACATCATTAAACTAGAGATGTATCGGATGTGAAATTTTTTGTATCCGCGGATGCGCTTATCAAATTTGACATTTTAGCGAATGCGAATAGCGATGTCAGATTTTGTTTTTTTAGTGAATGCGGACATCATAATTGCTATTCTAAGCAAACGCAAGTTTACTTCAATGTATCTGTTTAAATTAGTTTCATTTATCTTGAAACAAACCAAAATTAGTTTATCATATCATACCTTTTTGCGGCGGATTCAAAATAGAAAAAAGGCATTTTTGGCCTACTAACATAAGAAAGTTGCGCATCCGTGGTCTATATGTTCTGTATTCAAATGAATCTATATCACACCGAATAAAGTTTATACGTCAAGACAAGTGTTAGGATTTGTGTCTTCTCGGAATGAATTCATTTTGAGAGAAGTTTTAATCAGCCCAAAACTACTTGAACCAACTTCAAATGGTTTTTTGCTGGATAGTTGGTTTATGAGTCAATTAGATAGCAAACATCTTCCTAGTTAGTTAATTAACTATTATCAAGATTGTTAGGTTTTAGTTAGTTAGAATTTATGTTGGTTAACTAGTTAGCAAGAATGTTAGATGATTAATCAGGTAACTAGTAGTTAGCAGAGATGTTATCTAGTTAATAGGACAATCTGTGATGGTGATTCTTTCCTTGAAATTAAATCCGCTCTTAATTCATTGATTTACCCTTTGATGTCTATGGTTTTAAAAAGTAGTTCTCTGCTTATCTTTTTCGAAGAGTTTTTATATAACTTAAAGATGACCGTTTTTGTTTTCACTCGTATTCCATTGCTCTTGAACTGTTAGAACCCCCATAAAAAGAATGCATGTCATGAAAAATGGGAATAAGAAGAAGTAGTGGACACCTGACCATCGTTAATTAGATTTTGCTCCTTCGTATTTGAGATTCCTTTATTAACTTCAGAGAAAGCAAGCTAAGTGAAAATGTTGCAGCAGCTCTCGAATGCTTGCAAATTTCTTCCCAATGCTCCTGTGATCCTGTTATAAGCGCAAAGCTCACCGCTTTCTTTCCTTTCCACATCCTGGTACCTCCTTCATATATTATCCCGTATGTGTCAGCGTACTTTTCAAATCACCTTTTTGAGTGGTGTATACAACTAAGACATGTCGTAGTTGAAACAAATCCTACTATATCGCTAGATCAATAATTTATATGTTATACTTAGTAGAAATTCTATAATTGAATTTTATATGTATTTTATCATACTAAAATAAAATATTAACATCAGCTACAAATAATTTTTTTCGTCCTAAAATAAAAATTGAAACTGAAGCATCAAAAGATGTTAATGTTTCAACTTTCTTTTATCCTTAAGTAGCTTTTGAGTAAAAAGTAAAGAAAATTCTTCATATTTTGCGATAAGATACTTACTATCAACAAAAAGCATTTATTAATTTTTTCAATACTTCAAAAGATGCTTTAAACCTGAAATATTAAACGGCATACAAGGTTCCAACGTTGAGAAATTGACTTTGTTTTACAATTTAATTATTATGCTCACGGTTTAATTGTCCAATTCCTAGAATTGATCCCCAAATGTAAAATCTCTAACTTAAGAGTTGTCTTTGAACTAGGGTTGAAAGTTAAAATCATTTGGACTCGAGTAAACTCCAGAAGTGTCTAGAATTTTGATTTATTCTCTAAGATCCCTCCTACGAATCCAAATATTCCATCACTAGTTCGATACGGTCAGCGCAAATTAGTCTTTGGTGAAAACATTCCTCAGTACCTTTACGTTGTTTTGGCATTTTGTGTTAAGGAATATGTGCTGATTAGACAGAAATACTCATCTGATTGTTTATTTTATAGGAAAGTATCGATTACTGTAAATACGTATTTATAGAACTCCCTTTTTTTCCTATAAAAGGAATTCTAAATTCATTCTACGTTCCTGATGTAATCGAAAACACAAAATAAAATAGATAAGTACTTCTATTTTTCATATCATCCCATTTTTCAATGGTCATTATAGAATGAAATATCTATACTCCTGTCTCATATTTATTTTATAAGTTTAATAATTAAATTTTTCTATTTAATAGAACTTTAAAATAAATTCAAAGAGCACTTTGTTGCCATTGCTGATATTGAAAATAATTTAAAAATTCTGTGTCATTTGATGCGTATAAAAACTCAAATAATAAAAAATAGGCGTTCAGCTGTAGATCCTCTCAGTACTAAGAATCCTGGATTCTTATCAATTTCTTGGTTTCTAGCGCTTTACGAACGGCAGGCATTCCTTTTAGCTCTTGGATCTTTAGAAGTGTCTTTTTTAAAGTTTTCCTATTTTTCACTTCTTTTTAGGAAAAAATGGCTAAAAAAGGAAATGCTGTTGTCCCCGAAGACATTTCATCGCATATTTTGAATGCTGAACAGGTACCACGGCTGCAACATACATCTTCTCTATCTTTGACTCCTAAAAAACTTTCAATTTTTTCAAAATAGAACTTCTCCTTTTTCAATCCTGAAGATACTCAAGTCTATCACAAGTCTATTGGATCTCTAAAGGCGGTGATCCAGGTATGCTACACTTATGATCACCAGTTGCTTTTAACTTTCAACCCGAGGGGCCCAAAACGCAGCCCTTGCTTTTCATTGAAATCTTATGTTGAACTGAAATTTTGTAACACCTTTACGATACCGTCTAAAATAAAGATTACGTATAGTGTTCATTATTTCGGTGTATTTTCCTAGAATCTCACGGTATCCTGTCTAATTTTCAAACTTTGTTAATATTTTTGCAGTAAGCAGAATTTACTATAACTCCCTATTAGAGGAGAAAGAAATCTGAATTTTTACAAAACATAGAATTATAATACAATCAATTAAAAGGAAAACCACAACAACATGAAGGTCTCTTGCAAATATTAAAAGGATATTATAATAATTCTTATATACAATTTGTATACTATGTAAAAATGAAATAAATATAGAAAATAAAAAATGGTATATGTTTCCAATCAGTGAAATGGATAGATATAATAAGAATATGGTAAAAAGTATATCATACTAGAGTTTGAATAGGTCAATATATTTGGATGATAGATATTGTATTTTCAAGTGTGAACATACATTGCATCTGGACATACTAAACTGTGTTTCTTATTTACTAATCAAGTGGTATTTAATGTAATGTAAAAATCATTTGAATACCTATGCTTCTTGCACTTTACAAGCTGGGAAATTAATTGAGTTATAATGATGGCGAGGTTAGTAAATATAACTTGATATGATTATTATTAACATCACATTTTGATGCATGTGCGTGCATACTTATTTTTAGCCACTTGAACTTGATATATATCTTTCATTTTCACAACATTTCTAAATATGATGAAGTATGACTTGTAAAATTTAGGTCAAACACGTCTTCAAAAATATTTCCTGCAAGCACTCAATTTCAAATACCTTAGTATGCCTGCGCCCACTACACCCTAATATAAACGTGGCAAATCGAGCACGTTTTTATGTAGAAATTGGCACATCAATGCGTGCATCTTAATATTTATTGTGTTTCTTATGATGTATTTTCACTTAGAAAGCATTGCGTCACCTTAATTGTTCCTTTCTTCATTTCCCTTCCCAAAATTAAACGTAGCAAAGCAATTAGTATCCTCCAGGGCTGCTCCTTCGAAGTCTTCGTCTAGGCCTATTTCAGTTAAAAACCAATATCGGTTCGATTTAACTCTCAAAGTAGTGCTTATCAAAAATGATAATAAATGTCGTTTTTTACTAATTACTGAGTGTGTGTGTGTGTATGTATGTAAACCCTCAGCATATTTTTATATGCAGTCACATCTGCATAATTAAGACAATTGAGTTTCCTGTGTACACTTCTGGATGGAGTTCATATAGCAATTCGAGCTAGTGCGTATAATATGCAGCAACCTGAAAAATCGTAATTTTGCAATTTTAGTTTCCTTTGTTCAAATTTGAAGTAATATTTTATTTTGAAATAGAGTAATTATCACATACTTCAATAATAAGTTATAAAAAAATTAATTTTATAATTTAAATTCTTAAATATTTTTGGTAAGAATTTCCCTCTTTTTTAATTCTTCTATCTCTTCCAGATATTGAATCTTCGCATCTTCATGGATTATACAGCAACGATTTCGTTGCCAATGATTTTCCTCTGGATGCGAGATGTAATTACCATTTCAACTTTAACTTTTTCTTTTTAAATGTAAACCTTTATTCTACTCAAAGTTGTATATTTATTTGTACTTTTGGGAAAATTTTAGAGCGGTTATTGACAACAGTGACTTAAAAAACATTCGGTTTAGGGGAAATATCTCCTTAAATTTAGGTCGAATGCGCTCCTTTTGGCTGATTCGATCCAAATTTTGCCGCCTTTCCATATTTTCAAATATGCTCTTTCTCATTCAAATGGATATTAAAGAAAAAGCCTCATACGATGATGATTTCGGAGTTTCATGTGAGATTTATTGATTTTAAGAGAGCAGAAGAGTTGAAGGTGCGAGTCTTGTTCGATGCAGAATACACCTCAATCAATCCGGCCATCGTGGCCATCGTAAAGGCCTTCATGCTGCACCACAACCACCACTTTCCGCTTCTCGGTGTAACATACCAGTGCTACCTGAAGGTAACTCTATCTTGTTCTCACATTCGTCTTATTATGTCTGGTTTATCTGCATGCAACGCGTGTTTGTTACGCTTGATAAATTTATTGAATTATGCACACTTATCAGCAAAACTCATAACTTTTGGTTAATACATAGCAGCCCGTCTCAAATATTTATTAGTTCTTTCGTCAAATTTGCTAATCGTTTTTTATCCGTCAGTAGCATCAAATGCGAGGAATAGGTTTTCTATGGCGGTCCCACCCACTGACCCCTTCCTCCTGCTCAAATCTAAAAGATGCGCTAGTTTTCCACCTTTTCACATACTTGGGCACTAAAAAGAACGATTTTTTATGTACCAACAAATCATAAAAAGTTTGAAATAGGACAAAAACCTAAATTGTATAAAATGCTTTGATGCTCGATTTTTTAATTGGAAAACCACACCTTCAATATTTTTGTACTTAAATTATTGAATTGATAAAATTAAAAGAATAACGTGTGTAGATAGCAATAGCCTCGTATATGAGGCGGAGTTTGAGAAGGAAAAAAGCAAATGATGTAATTTACATGCGCTTCTGGTAGATATCTACCGTTTTATAAAATGTTTCCTAAACGGTCTCACTCGTTCATTTTTAATTACGCAAAAATCCTTTTATTGGGAACAGTTGCTTCGCCTAATCTGCGGTGGAATTTAGAAGATTTTCCGAAAGAGTGCGAATAAGTTTGAAGTAGAGGCCGTGTTAAAGAACGAATAAAAAAATGGTATTCAAAATTGATTTCTTCCATTTCCTTGAGTGCCACAGTTACAAGAAGAAGCATCCGTTTGAAGGATCGTGACCCATTCTTTTTTTGTAATGTTTACTGCGAGGATTGCTCAATCCGAGTTCAAATCTAATGAAATTTAGGAGTCCGAGTCACGTGTTTTTAAGTGTTGAAAATAATTTCTTCAAGAATGTTAACAAAAGAAAAAAATGCTTCATTTCCGTGAGCATGTGAAGCTGTCCTTCTTTGATGGAAGAAAGAGTTATTCAAAGTTCTAAGTATTTGGCGTCGGAGCCGTATATTTTTGCTTTGACTACGCCACACCTGATTTCTGCGGCCAGTATGTCTAAATCAATCATTTTTACTCTTTCTCACTCCGAAGTTTTTCTATCCATTGGATTGATTTCAATCAATTTTTTCTACGTCCCTGGCATTTTGTGTTATTATAATGGAATTTTAATTTGTGTACCAGGATTTGTTCCTTTCTCAATTCAGGTTTTTCACAGATTTGTTTCCCTAACCCTAATTCTTAGATTTAAATGCTTCCATTTTTAACACCAAATTCCCATGTCATTGTTCTCTAATTGACTTTTTTCAATAAAAATTCACGCCAAACCGGGGCTGTCCTTAAAATATCTCCTGAACCTAAAAATCTACTTGCTTTTTGGGCTAGCCAAAACTGTCGATTCTTGGGCCGGATAAATTTCCTTTACAGCGTGGATGATATTTAAACCTCTATACGCATATCTTAAAACAGCACTTAACTCAAGGCGTTATTTATTTGCTTTCTCTTGCCTTTTGATTTAATTTTAGAATTATGTGTTAAAATGAAAATGATTTAATTCAAAGAGAAAAAACTTATTGCTCGTTTTAGTAATGTAAATTCTTGTGTACATTCAATATGAGAAAATGCTTTCAAACATGAAACATTCTATCACACCGATTTATAAAAAAACAATTATTATTTTTCTTTCATTTATTTTATGGCGTTTTTCTATTTGACGTGTTTAAACATTTCCAATTGTTAACAACCAGGGCCAATGTCGTTAAAATGTGTAATTCTTCGATGCTTAAAATGATTTTAAACGTTGTGATATCCTTCACGCAGATTAGTTGTACGTGATCCACATCCTTTAGCCACTTCAAAATGATTCAAATTCGAAACATTCTAGACTTGGTTCTTCAATAGTATAAAGTAAAATAATATATAGTATAAGTAAAATTAATTTTTAAAGAAGCCCTCCCTCATTGGTCAAAATCCAGACTTACCCACAGGTATCCTTAAATACATATTCCTTATGGTTGAATCGTTAGGATGTGCCTTGGTTGAAATACCCTATCACCGCCTCGTCCCTTGGAACAAAAAATACACTTTAAATGTCTGTCAGGTTTGTTCATACAGTCTCGCTCATAACGAAATCTAATTTATTTTTGACTCATTCCTCGCTTCATGTTGCAACCGTATTTCCGATAGTATGAAACCATGGCTTCTTCCAAATCCATCTTTTATGGATATTTTGTTAAGCCTGTTTACGAACACCGAATTTAAGTGTTAACTTGATCAGTTTTGCCACGTTTTTATCAAAATGATCACAAGGCATCGTTTTTCATTTGACTAAAATATGTGCTGAAAGTGGATTTCTAAAAAACTTTACGACTTCTACATTTAACGTAACGAAATAGAAAAAGATGATATCTTCAATGGAAATGCTGCAACCGAAATACCTTTTTTTATTGGTAGACTTTTTACTCTATCTTTTATTTTCACCAAGAAAGAACGTCTTCAAGAAAAAAGGAAATCATCGATTTTCACGAAGATTGAAGATTGGACTTTTTTTCATGAAATCAAAAAACGTTTAATTAATTAAAATTTTCCTTTTCATTTGTATAGTTTTTACGCTTTTCGCAGTAATTTGAGACCTAAAAGGTTCTACAAGAGTAATTTTTGGATAAAATCGTAGCTTCCGTCTCTAACACGCTTCTAGAAAAACTAGATTTTTGATATTCTCTATGTGACATCATAGCATTTCATGTTCATCCTTCTGTTTTAGTTTATTTCAAATATATTAATTATACTCTTTCGATGTTAAATTTTTGTTCTGGTTGGTCTTGCCACAACATATAATTGATTCTAATTGGTGACCACTTCATTTTTAAATTAATATTTCTATAAAAGTGTTTAATCGTTTTTAGACACTGGCAGAGCATATCACTCAGTCACAATCTGTTATAATTGCTAAGCTCTTTGATAAGTGAGAGTAGTATAGCAAATTAGGTAGAGCCCCATACAAGATACGCCAACTCAAGGGTTTTAACATTTCTGATTTGTCGACAGCTGAAAGTAAGCTCCTGTTCACATTTGTATAAATTGAACTGAGTCTCAAAATCGGTGTCAACAACTCTACGGTTATCGCTTCAGCAACTGACCCATAGATTCACGTGGCATGAATTTGCTGAGGTGTGGAGATCCATAATATTAAGCCATTCAGAATGCTTCGTTTTATCAAGCTTTTGAAACTCTTAGACACAGAATGACTTCCTTAATTTTTTATTTACCAAAAATTTCGCAATTTTGAAAAACTAGGAAACAGAAAACTTTAAAATTCAAAATGTCCATGTAACAAATGTTCTTTAAGTTTAGAAAATTTGCAGTGTCATTTACATTAAAGTCATGCATTCCTTTAAAAATGTTATAAACACATCCTTCGCATTTATATAAAAAAATACACGAACTGTTTCTAAGATTTGCTTTTATTCGGTATATCAAACTTTCCAATTTATAGATGACGTTAAAAATTTTTTAATTAAATTTTGCCACTTCATTTTTCAAAAAATATATTTCCTAATGTAAAGACATGTATTTTTATAAAATTAATTTACATTTTTATTTCAATTTTCTTCAAATATATTAATCGAGGAAAATTGAGTACAAAATTGAATGAAGTAAAAGACTTCATGAGGTTTGATTATGCTTTCAGTTACAATAATGCCATATGTTGGATCATATTGCAAAATAATTTTCCTTTTTTACTTTTACACAGAATTCGTATAATTCTTTGCTGGAAGATTTGGATTTCACTTCACGCAATCAAATTTACCATTCTTTTAAACTAGTCAGAGGTGCTTACATGCAAAAGGAAATTGTCTTTTCCCGTCAAAATAACATTCCTTGTAAGCTTATACTTATATTTCTCAAAGGTTGAAGGTTTGGGTATCTCTTGCAATGTTACTGCTTCTTTTTTATCTTCTTCAGTAGTACAAATCTTATCTCTTTACAGAAAATTTTTTTGTCAGTTTGAAGAAGTTTACTTTCTAATGTTAATTAGTCTCTTTCTAATGAAATAGCTAATTAATTGGTAAATTCGAAGTAAAGTAACATTAACTACGGCCATAGCGAAGAAATTTTTGAATATTGAAGAACTCAAAATACATTTTTTTGTAAAAAAAATGTCATTTAATTTCTTCTTTTTAAAATATATCTTTATTCCAAGATATTCTTCCTACGAAATGATTTTTTCACGAAATGTTTCTTCCATTCTCTTTGATATTCTTCTCTTGAGCGAATAAGTTTCAAAGTCGTGCAAAACCTTTCTTATAAAAGTTTTTTATTTTCCAAAACCAAATGTATTTATTTTTGTTCAACATAAAATTGGTGGTGTGTTATCGCAACTATAAAATCTACTTATAATTGATTTTCATTCTAACTGTAATGTAATATTCGAGTTATAGCTATCTTTCCAAAGGAAAACAATTATAACCGCTGGAATTTTTAATACCATCTAAAGAATTTCTCAGTTTAGTGAAAGTAATTACTGAACCAGATTACGTTTACAAACAAAATATATTATACTTCTCTGCTTGGAGTGAGTCTGATGTAATTATGAGCATGTAAACCGCGCTCCTCAAATTTGAAACTTTTAAGAAAGAAACCCGTGACGTGTTTTTAATTTTGACTATTTCTTTTTACAATTTTTGGTAATTTTCAAATTCTTTCAATCAAATCTTGCATCTTTTCACATCCCTTCAAATGTAATTTTCTTCTTTCGCATTACTTGCTGTCAATATCAGCTCATGATTTCGTTCAACAATCTCAATTTATTTTCTGAATACCTTCTCAAACTTTCTCTTACTCCTATTCTTCCCTCGTGTAACCATTTTAACTTCTTTATCATTCAATCATTACATGAAAAAGCTTTTCTTTATTTCCGCCCCTCCTTCCCATTTTCTTTGAATTCTACTTTCCTAAAAGCCTCTAATCTATCAAATATCTTATTTATCTACTTATTGCATTATGTTTTTTTAACATATGTGGTCTACAATTTTTGTCCTTTTTTATCAGAAAATGATTACTTTTAAAATATCAATGTTTTTACATCATATTTAAGATTTTTTACGTGTTTCGTTGATTTGGAAAAAGCTATTGATTGAGTTTCGAAGCGTGTAATTGAATGGGCTTAAGAAAAAATTTAGCTCCTGGATATTTAGTAGAATGTGAGATATGAAGATGCACACGCACACTGTAAAGCGTAGTGTTACTGTAAGATTGCATCAAAGCTAAGTTCTCTCACCACTTTTGTTGGCAGCAATAATTGATGTTTTACCCTCGAAAATGAGATAAAATGGTTAAACAGTATGTTGTATGCAGATGATTTTGTGACTGGAAAACTCGATGCAAAAATTGAATTGAATGTAAATCTTAATAAGATGACTTAAAAAGATTTCATGCCCGTGCATGTGATATGAAAATAGAAAACGCTAGAATATATCCTTGTTTTGTCTGCGCAAAAAGAGTAATGAGAAATTGAATTAGATGCCACAAATCTTTGAACTGGGTTTATGGAAGGTGCATAAAAGCAAAAAGATTCACTGAGAAATTGGCAGGAATGTTTCAGTGCAAAAATGATGAAGAAGCGCATTAAGACGTCTTTGTTAATGGTTTACAGAAGGGTAAACGTTTTTGCTATCTCGGAAACACAATTTATAGTTGGAAATTGCAGTAACCAAAAGAAGCAGACAATGTTGGTTTACGTTTAATTCAGCGCCTGTGATTCCTAGAAGAAATAAATTTTCATAAAAATTAAAAAGAAAGATTTTCAAAACTTTGATCGTGTATGGCTCTGAAACATGGACATCTAATGTTTCCAGAAAGGCCTTTTTAAAAAGAGCAAAAAGATTGTAGTGTTGGAGGCAAAAACAAAATGAATACAAAGAACTCATGAGCAAACATGGTCTTGAAGAAAGTGATATTGAACAAATGGTTTTAGGTGTTAGGACAAGGAAAGAAGATGAGATGAAGAAAACTTACGGCACAATGAGAAAAGCGCGTCCTAAAATAACGTGGAAGATTATAGGATGAAAAAGATGTCAAAAGTTGATTTGAAAGAAATTGGTGCCAGGACCTTAGATTGGGGGAAGCCAGTTTGTCTACCTGGCGCCATAGTTAGTCGCTCTTTGTAAAAAGGATAACAGCTGACATAAACAAATGATCCTGTTTTATATAAAAAGAAAATCAAGTTTGCATATCAAGTCTCATCTTTTCAGGGGGTGCCCGAGATAGACTGCCGATTTTCATCGTAACAAAAATTTGCTCCAAGGAAGAGCGTCACTTGTAATAAATTAATATTTAATCCGTAAATAAGCCATAATTTTAAGAATTTCTTTCATAAAGTCTACATTTTTCCATCTATTCTTCCTTTTGTGTGCTTATCATCGTCCTTAGAAGATGATATTGTAAAAGAACTGTCATTTTGTTAAGGTGAGTTATTAAAATTTGTTCACTATTTTCTGAAAAAGTTGTATTCTTTAGAAAAGAAATTTGCAAAAGTTTTGATACCAATAATCTACACTATAAATTTTATATTGATTATTGTTTATTAAACAAAACTAAAATTTAGCTTATCGTTAATTTTCAAACAAAGGAATATAGAGACTCATGTAAACCAAAGAGGTACGGGTAACTTTTTTAAAAAGTATCCGATCTCACCCAAGCAAAGATTAATTTTATATGACTGGGTGGACAGGTGTGTTTTACCTGTGCTTCCCCACTAGGCCATGTACGCAAATAATGAAAACAAAGGAATACATTTTGTGTACTTTACAGCTCCAATTTTTGACTCGTATGAACAAACTGGTGAAAACTATGACAACGTTTCCCTGCACGTCATATCTCAACTGTTGCTGCCTTCTTCAAAGATAAGCGTGATGTTTGCTTCGCACAACAAATCCTCCCTTCTCTCAATACTCAACAAGTTCGTGACTTTCTTCTTTTCAAAGCCCGGCCTTCACTTTTCTCCTCGTCCAATTTTCTGGGTTTACAGGCGACTCACTCTGCTAGACAACCAACTCGTCCAACTAGTGCAGCGTTTTTCAAACAATGGGTCGTGACAAAAAAAGATGCTGAATAAATGAACGTAGTGAACAGAGTTTGTCAAAATAGGGCAAGCGGGAAGACAGTAACACGCTTAGCAAAAACTGTATCATAACAATTTACCTATGATTTATCTGTCCTAAGATGTGCAAGCAAATGAAGATGTTCGCACTATACTAAGCATACTTATAACATTAATGATGGATATGAATAAAATTCATAATTGATCAATTGCGTACATAGTATCTAAACGTCTATATACTTAATTGAGTATATTCCGTTTATAACACCCATTATTCCTTTTAACTTTTGATATCTTTTTACTCAGTTTAAACATTTGGTTGCAAATACAGAGTTGCTCTGCTAAGCAAGCTAAATGTCAAATCAATCCTAAGATAATTTTAGAAATCCCTCCCATGCTGATAAACGATCACGCGTGGAAAACTCCATTAAGTCAAAAACGTGAGATATGCTTGTACAAAGCACATCACCTCAACATGATATAAATTCTTATTTTTCTAATGTTTGTGCAATCTTTATTGGTCCTTCAACCATAAGTAAAATCTTGTTTTATTAAAGAAGAAAATGGCTGAGTATGGACACCAATGACACAAGTGTGCTTCGTGTTCGTAGTGCTAAGCATCAAGCAACGGAGAGTGCCCTATTTATGTGGTTCACGGATGCACAAACTCGTGGTGCCACAATAAATGTTAATATTCTCATTTCAAGAGCTCGTGTATTTGGGTAAAGATCTGAATGTTAAAAACGAGTTGAAATACTCTAGCTGTTTGCTTGATCGCTTTAAAAAAACCTCATGGCGTAAAATTTTTTAATAAGCATGGAGAAAGCTCAGGCTGTAGCATAAATGACGTTGCACGCCATTTGATTCAGTGTAAACAAGAAATATAATGCCTGGACTTCTGTTCAATACGTTGCCATTGTGTATTTGCAGACTCACCCTTTCTAAACCCGAGCAGATAGGAAATCTCATACAAGCATATCATCACGAACCAGAGTTTGAACAAGTAATCACAGCAATCGCTTATATAAATACTGACGCTGATATTGAAACAGATGAAAAGTTGACTGAACAAGAAATCCTCTCTAATAATTTTACCGTCTAGACCTCTAGTTTCAGCTAGAAAAGCAATTTCCAATGTCTTGAAGTTGGTCGATTGCGACCCACAATTACATTCTCGTCACTACCATAAACATCAATGAAAAAAGTTCTATTGAATTTGATATTTTTAAAATGAAATGTGTTTATGAACTTTGTTTGACAAAGTTTATAATTTCAGCTTGAGCATTTCCATAATTCAAACTTCGAAGAAAAACTGTTTAAATATGCTTTGTTAATTCGGCATAAAAATCTTTGGAACAAACGAGGTCTGACTGTAATTAACAAGCTACTAATCTAAGAATAGAATAGCACCAATGTGTTGAAAGCATCGTTAAAGTTTAGATGAGCAAATTCATTTCCTCACTTAACGAATGTTCTCGGAGGCATTCGTTAAAGGGCATTTTGATGCCTACGCTCTCAATTAAGTTGTTCTTCTTAAAAGCTCATTCATAGTCAGCAGTATTACAATTTTCTGTCTTAAATAATAATAGTAAGTTTATTGTAACCGAAATTTCAAAATTAAGATTAACATATTAACTCCGCTCAAAATATCATTAAAATTACCTACCCCAACTCTTCATCATTTGATATTCAAGAAGAAATGTGTTGTTTGTTCACTTTTTTAAATTAAAAATATAGGATGAAAAACACCAAGATTAATCCTGGAGAAAAGTTCGTTTCTTTTTCTCAACTCTATGGTATGTGTGATTACCTCACTTTTCCACTGGGTAAGGAACTTTTTTATCTTTTCTGTAGCACGTCTAAATTTACACTTCTCTCTCTGCATACTAAAAAGTATCTACTTATAAAGAATATTACCACTCTCTGCTAGAAAATTTTGGAGGTGTGAGTAGGGTTGCTTAGATACTGGATTTTGATAACGCAAGGTCTCGGGCTCGATCCCGCATCAAGTCTACTTTCCTCATAGTTCGATACAAGCGGTGCAATTGTGCCTTCTCGGTGAAAACACGCCTGGTACCTTTAAATTTTTAAAGAAAATAAAAGTGGGATTGAGAGGTTTTAATTTTATAAAATTAGTTTCAACAAAAGCAAAGAAAGTTGATCTTTTTAATTGAAGCGAACCAAGTACGGATATATTTACATCTCACAGGCTTTTATTATTTACCACTTAAAATTAAAGATAGCAAGAAAAATATGGAAACTATACAAGCTTTATCTTTTAATTCGAGAATTGAATATATTAACACAAAAATATATATATATACCATTTAGTGAATTATACTTTTGAATTTCTGTACTTTTATGCAGAATTAATTAAACGCTGTAATGTCATAACTCATAAGTGATGCTTGTAATATATTTTTCTTAGTTATTATAAAGCTGCCCTTTCAGTAACGTAGTCAGGAAAGCAAAATGTGAGCGCATACAACATTATTTTTTACAAATATAAATCCTAATAGAATCCAAGTTCGGTCCCATGTCCTGGTATTACTTGAAAGGGCACGCACGATAACTCAGTAGTGGATCACAGAACCCATGTCCTAACCCTAGTTGCTTCTGTGG
Organism: Nectonema munidae; assembly: GCA_030549495.1. Taxonomy (NCBI): domain Eukaryota; kingdom Metazoa; phylum Nematomorpha; class Nectonematoida; family Nectonematidae; genus Nectonema; species Nectonema munidae. The sequence goes on from JAUIRK010000420.1 coordinate 45,832, forward strand.
AGTACATTCAGACCCTGATTCAGAACGAATGCTCTAACACAGGAAGACGATTGTTGTAGGAATGAAAGTTCATGTAAAAATAGGTGTAAGATTCATGATAAGATAAGTCTCGTATCTTATCTCTTATTATTATCCTCGATAATACTCTATTAATACTCCACCTGGAGGTTGGTTGCGTTTAGACCCTTTCCAAGAGGAAACAAGTGAGTTCATAACAAGGCAGCTATGTTCGACGCCAGATGTTGATGGTGGAATAAGCAATGCATATTGGAAGAGCTTCGTGGTTTCAGGAAATTATCTCCTGACACACTCTTAGGAGCAGATATAGCTCCGAAGAAGTAGGAATTTTGAAGGAGCATGAAAAAAGGTGGGAAATGTAGACAAATAGCACTGAGATGAGAATAATGAGTAATGTGGGTTTAAAATGTAGAGCTATTAATAAGAAGTCAGATAAATGAGGTTAAAGAAAATTAAAGATTGGGATGGTTTGGTCATACAAATAGAAGTTCAAAAGTAAGCGCTTATTATAAAAGTTTTTGAAGAGCAAACTGAATGCAAATACAATGGAAGAGTCGAAAATATTTTGGAAAGAGGTAATTGAAAACGATATGAGAAAGCACATTTCCAAAATATGGAAAATAAAGTAATAAATGTATGTCTTTTTCATAGTTGTACACATTATCTCCCAATGATCTCATATTAGAACCGTTAATTTAAGTTAAATATATAGTGTGCATGTTAATATGTTTGCAAATCTTCCACTTTGATCCAATGTACTATGTTTTTCTTTATAATAATATAATCAGTTGGTTATTTGATGTTTTGTAGTTTTCATAGAGGGTAAATATGAATGTTAAAATGACTGTTCTCAAAAAAACATCTAACTATATCCATTGTGATAAAATGATAAGAGCCGTTAAAATCCTATAAATAATCCATCAATTTATTATCTTATTTGTTTAAAACATTAGTTCGTATAGCAGGAAAAGAGATTGTTTTCAAACTAGATTGCTCTTATATATATGTTGTCATATACGTAATATGTGTCAAGACTTGTTTCTTGACGTGAAAGCAAAACAATCATCATACATTTCTTGTCAAAACTTGTTTGGACATGTTTTTGTTGAAGTGTATATAAAAATAGCATTGATTTTAACTCGTATAGTCCATCAACGGAAGTCATTGCGGAAAAAGACGGATTATTTTGCTTCAATGAGGTAAGATATGCGTAAATAACATGCTTTGTTTTTTAATTCATTTATTGTTCGGTTCTCATATATAATGAATCATATACTTCTTTTTATTTAGACATAATTTTGTATATAGAAAAGTTCCTCTCATTACGAGAAATAGAGCAACAATTGAAGCTTTGTGAAAATGAAGATGTTGTCGTGATTCTATGATACAGAAGAATTGACAGACAACGAAGATGTTGATGACAACTGTACTAAAGGTATTGACGTTGTGGATGTTACGGGCTTTCTTGAACTGCATGCTGTTGGTCCGATTGCCGATGATATGAAAAATTACATGCTACTGATCAGACTAAGCACAAGAAAGCAGAAACCGAGTAAGAAAAGAAAGCTTTGTGATTCATTACCAAAATGGGAGTACAAGGCGCCAGAATATACAAAAGTCGACCAAAGAAATAAAATATGAGAAGAAAGAAAGAACGTCTGGTATTTTTGAAGAAATGTTTGAACTCATAATCAACGAAACTGTTCGTTATGCCACAGTATATAAGAACGAGCCTAACACGACAGTAAACTCAGATGACATAAAATTATATTTTGGAGTGTTACTATTTTCTGGGTACCACAAATTACCTTAAGAAACGCACTGCTGGTCAAATGATAAAGACTTAGGAATAAAACTTTGAAGGATGTAATGCCAAGATAGAAATTTCAAATAATGAAAAGCTTTATATATTTCTGCAATAATGATAAAAAATGATAAAGCTTTCAAAATAAGAGAACTGATTACAGCTGTACAAGAATCATTCATGAAGTTTGGTATCTTTGAGGAACAGCTCGCTGTAGATGAAATGATAGTCAAGTATATTAGACATGAAGCAATTCATCAGAGACAAACCAATTAGATTTGGATATAAACTTTGGGCGTTATGTGGGCGCGCTACTGTTATAACTTTGACTGGCAAAAGCTCTACTGATGATGAACGTGTTTACTTGGATCAAAAGTTGTGCTGAACATGCTAGACGTTGTAAAGCAACCTCGATTTTGATAATTTATTTACTGAGTATAAATTAGTGCCTCTGATACACCAAGCAACTGGAATAGTACGAGAAAATAGACTGAATAATTGTCCTCCAAAAGACTCAAATAAAATGAAAAAAGCAAAAGAGAGAAAGATACGACTATCGATTCGATACTAATGAAGAAATTCTTTTTGTAAAATGGGCTCACAATACATGTGTAACAGTTGGAACTAATTATGACACAATGGAACCTTTACAAAATGTGCAACGTTGGTTGAAAGAAAAGAAAGCAAACGGTTTGGTTCTTCAAACTAATGTATTTATGGGCGGTGTACACGATTGGCTCATGAGTAAATATGTAACAGCAATCAGAAGTAAGAAATAGTATTGGCCACTTTTCACTCGCATTCTGGGCATGACAGTGGTGAATTCATTAATTATATACAAATTTATTCACTCTGAAGATAACGATTTGCTCTCATTCCGAAAGGACATATGCATGCCTTACTTGAGATTTACCCGGTAAAAAAACAATCATTTTCAGGGCCTTCGTCCAATCCTTTGTATATTCGATTTTCTTCCACGGAACATACTGTTACGAAGCTGAACAATTCAGATGTTAAAACAAGGCATGCACTGCTAGGCCGAGGACATACCGTTCTAGCTGCGATATTAGATTGTGTGGACTGCTTCTCTTTATATAAAGCTTATATTAAACAATTACTATATTGCATCGTTTTGGTGCGAAAATAGTCATAAAAATTATTATTTTTATACTTACTTGTGGCATTTCTTTTGTTTGAAACATTTTTTGCGCGTTTTGTACCCCACACGCCCCATGTCCAAGGTTCGCATTACTTGTGCTTTGCCCAGCCATCTACCGCCGACAAAATAATTTCCTGTATTCGCCCGACTAACTAATTGCATTACAACTTTTGAGTATCTGAAGCGAATAAAATGGATGATATTTGTTCTGATGTGCAAATTGAGAGTCTAGAACTTTAAACCTTATTTCTTGGATTACCCAAAAAATAAACAAACGTAAAAACAGTTATAAAACATGCAAAGTTGAATAAATGTGTTTTACAAATTATACTGAGTTTTATTTCTTTCATTGCCTTTAAATGCACAGATAAAGAAATGTGGATGCATGGAATTAATTGGGATACTTAAAAATTGAGTTATACTTTTTCCTGTCTATTCCTTGTCTCTACAGAAGTCGCTATCCACATATATCCAAAATGTCATGAATGAGACATTCCACGATAGAAGTAATTGGTTTATTTTTTATTTGTCACTATCTAAATTACTCAACACTTTATCCAAACAATTCCCTTTTCATTAAATCGAGATTTTCAAATTTGATTGCAGGAATGAGTGGTGTTGTCTAGAACCTGCTTTTTATTCTTCATACCCAATTTTGCTGTCACATTTGTCGATGAAAACACTCTTGGTACCTTTGTCCTTAAACACAATGTTTGATTAAAATATTTTGATATCGAAAATTGAGAATCCATCTTGAAAATACTTGATAGTAATGATAGGAGAGAATTTAATGGTAGACTGTTGGGGTGAATCAAGTTATTTAAGAATAGAATTAGTAATTTTGTGTATTTACTCGTCTTAATGATCGAGTTCTAATTTCATGCAAAATATTGTTTGGGTTCACCAACTATTGCTCAAGCATGCATTCCTAACAAAATAACCGTGTATCAACCTCACTTATGGTGTTGTTATGTAATCGACATTTATGATAATTTGCGTTTTTTTTATAATAGCGGAAAACAAATTCACGACGTATAAAAACGTACCGTATGGTTCGCTGGAAGATACTCTGTTGTACTTGATCAGAAGGGCTTCAGAAAACAATTCCGTTTTTCAGCGTTTGGTGACGGAAAAGCGTTACATCGCCTGCGAAATAAAGCGCCGAATCAAGCACTTCTTGAAATTGGACCACCTCATTAAATAATATTTTCGAAGAAATTATTTTTCATATTCGCTTTTTGCTCAAAATTATTTCAGTGGTTGTTACCTTCGCTGAGAAATCAACTCTAGTCAAAATTTCTAAATATTTCATGATTGGGTAAAAGTTCAATTTCGAAAATACGGTTTTTTCATCTATGATATATTTTTAAAAGATTATTATCAAATAATTGCATCTATTTTTGATTTATTTTTTGACATTTTTATCAAATAAATTTAATTGCTCTACTTTCTACTCAATTCTATCAAAATGGATCAATGAGTAATCTTATTAACGTACACTTTAAAATCGGAAAATGTTTTCCAGCACTTTACCGTCTTCAATTTTGAAAATAAAACGCTGAGGCCGCCTTAGACATCACATTTAAAATGCATTTAGAAGACAAAATCCTTTTTTTACCCAATTAATTCATTTACCCATTTTATCATTGAACGTTGTGAAAGAAAAGCGCAACTTCTTCATCAGAAAATTTACTTTTGAATAAAATTTCTTTTAAAATAGTTCGCATTATTAATTTGCAAGAAACATTAATTTTTTAAAAAAATAAAGCAGAAAAGTGTACAAAAAGATAAATAAGTTTTGACATGTGTAAAAATATTAGAAAATATGAACTGAGGAAGAAAGACTATTTTGGTCGTTTTTATTTCATTAATGAAATGAGGGATTCTTGTTGCTGATGATTGGCGCTGTTGATTTCCGGAATCATGGAAAAGGAGGAAGTGGGACGTTGTTTGTTTCTTTTGGCGGCGGCGGCGGCGTTATTTCTATCCGATGACGTGGCGGAAATGAGAGTGGAGCCAGATGAGCCGAATGACGTCAAATACGTTTTGATTGTCGGAGCTGCTGAGTTTGAAGCATTGCTAAAAGTGGGGGAGGAGGTCAATTTGGTAAAACAGGGGAAGTGAGGTGGTCGCCAAAAGCGATAACTGCTAGACACGCCCTCCCTCCTACCTTTCTTGCGTTGTTCTCCTTTTTTTGTCGCTTCAGAGCTGATGTTGTTCGTTCCTTGGGTGACATCGTTGTGCCTAAGGATAGAGGAGGGGTGGAGGACATTTGGCGCTTCACACGAACTCTCGTATTCAACCCTGGTTAGGTCTTCGTTCGCCAAATTAGCTTCTAAAATCCTCTGGGAGTTGCAGTACGATGATGACGAAGAGGACTGCCCCGCTTCTAGAGGAAGTGTTGCTGTTGTCCATGATGATGAAAAGTGATGATCGTCGCTACCCAAGAGAGGGAGCAGGTGGAGTTGGTGTTCTTGGCTCCTTTTCCAAATGGCGTAGAAGTTCTTGCACCGCTCCAAAACACACAGAGCGCTTAGTCTCGCTTCAGCGTCCTTGTCCCAGCAGTACTCGACCGTTTGTCTGATGCTTGAAGTCAACTCGTTGGCACCCGCTCCCACAAAGGACGGTGGAAAGGTCGGTCTGCAGTCTTGGTACGTGACGGCGATGCGCATGTCTTCGAATGAAGGAAAGGAACCCACTTCCACGAAATAGGGTGGGGAGAAGTCGGGCACGGCGGAGGGAGGCTGGTGAAATTCGCGACAGCGCGAAACCATTTCCCACATGACCAAGGCCATCGCGTAAATGTCCACTTGCTTAAGCGCGTCGTCACACTGCCCCAGGTTGATGGAGCCTTCTAGCACTTCGGGAGCCATGTAGCGGAATGTGCCGTCGCAGAGAGTTCGCCCCGTAGAGTGATTTGGCGGACCGCCCTTCTTGCCCTGCCTGGACGAAGAGGTCTGGTAGTCGGCGTTGGTGAGTGGGATAGCGAAGTTGAAGTCACAGTAGACGCACGTATTGCCGTCCTGTGCCACGAGGAGGTTGCGCGAGTTGATGTCTCTGTGCACGATCTCGGGCTTCACGCTGCCTACGCCACTTTTGCGAAACTTTTGGTGGAGAAAGGCGAGGCCGTTGGCCAAGGAAAAGAAGAGGTTGAGAAGTTGGAGGCAGGAGATGGTGGATCTCTTGAGGAAGTCGCGCAAACAGCCTTCCTGCATAAAGGGAAAGACGAGGACGTGGTGAAGCTCGTTCGCCAGAATTCTTTTGGAGTAGGAGCCGTAGAAGTCCAGGATATTGGCATGCTTCATGAAAGGCAGCGTGTAGATGCCTCTTTCATTGTTGAAGAAGTCAACGTACTCCGGCTTGAAGGCCTTTGCGATTATCACTTTGTCCATGAAGCGGCCCTTCCAAATTGTGGCGTACTTGCCAGTGAACAAAACGCAGGTCAACTCCACACTTGTCAAGTCTGTCTTTGCCGACCCACCCGCAGCATTGAGTGAGAAGGAACAGGGATCGTCATTAGATGCACCTTTGAAGGCTTTGCTGAGACAACTCTCTCGTCTCTTGAATCTCTCAGAAAGATTTAGTAAAGAGAGGTAGAAGGATGTGGAGGGGAGGTTGTTGTTGCTTTTGTGGTGGTAAACGATGAAGATGGAGAGTAAAAGCAAAGCCAAAGAGGAAACCACGATGAGAGCGACAACAAAAAAGATGAGTTTGGTGTTCTTAATTCCTCTTTCTTGTTTGCTCTTTTGCAACAATCGCAACCTCTTTTGACGCAGTTTTTTAGAGATTTCATCGTGATTTATGGAAAAGTTTACGTTACAGTAGGAAGTGTAGCAACAGCACATGTAACTCTTGTGCTTATCTGGCGGAGGCTTATTCGCTTCGCAAACATTTGGTAGGCAGCCTTCCAAGTTCCCATTCTTGGGCCAGCAGCCCTGGTACAGAACGGTCGACTTGTGCTGCTCGCCACCTGTCAAATTGTTCCGAGGATTCCAAAATGTAAAGCAGGTTCCACTACAGGACACATACTCAATTATGGCTGAGTAATTTGAATGGTTGGCGGGAAACTTAGAGGCACATGTAATCGTTGCAGCAGGATATTTTGCAGAAAGATTCGAGAGAAGGCTAAAGCAGATGGCACAAGAAGCGATGAAGAAGTGGAAGCATACAGATGTTGATGAAATCATTGCATTCGTGAGGTGTGAAGAAAACAAGGAAAGTCGAAAGAAATTTGGGGAAAATCATTTATTTTGCGTAGAAGAAAAATTCAAATTCTGATCATTTCATTGATTTATCTAAAGAATGAACCATGTTATGGTAATCACAACAGTTTTTTACTTTACAAATGCGAGAAAAATTAATTTGGGATCAAATGGATTATTAATTCAAATAAATTGAAAAATAAACTTTTTTCTAGCGCCTAGACCCCTAAAAAAATCAAGATTCTGATAGACCCTTAGACACAAAAATTTGATCTTCAATTCTGCAAAATAAGACATGTTCCAACTATAAATGTACAAGTTGATCAAATTAAAGTTGCGCTAACACGAATTCCGTATCTAATAAATTCAGAATATTTTTCTAACAACTAAGCATACTTACTTAGGCAAACATCAATGATACCTTGAGCTTATTTTTTATCAACAAGAAATGATAGATGAGTGAAGTGTGACATAATTATAATTATACTTCAGCGGAAACCCGTTTCCCTGTTGATTGAATGAATGAAAACGTTTAGACAAGTAAAAAGATTAGTAATAAAAAATACTTCTTTATATACGAATTTAGTACAATGTAGTCAGAATAAATGAATGAGATTCCTATAGGGGGCGTGAGTAGATTGGTTGGTTAGTGGGTTTCGATAATATTCATAGACATTCTTTGAAGTATATCCGCCTACAATTTTTGTAAGTAAGAGGAGTTGTTATAAATAAAAACACCGTAGTTCACATGTAAAAATAAACCATTAGAAGCATTTTTATATGAGAGACCAAAAAATCAGCGAGCGTATCTTTGTGGCTTATGCATATAATACATAAGAGCTCTTCTACAGTGTAAAATAAGTTGGATTTTTCAATGAATTTACTACACATATCAATAGTAGTGATGAAAAAGTTACATTTTACAAGTAAAAAATTTGAATCATTTCCGATTGTAATAATGGAGAAAGGTAAAGAATTCTATAATGCTGATATTAATGAAGGAAGGAATTGGATATAGGAATTTTTGAAATCGTCAGTAAAGAAATTAATTGCAAGTAAACGTTCCAATAATTCAAATTCTCTTGTAACGTTTTCAATTTAGGAATTTTTCATTCGTGAAATCGCACTAAAAATAACTCAGGTAAGAATTTGTTGTGTTTGTGTTTCTTTGACTCATTTTTAATACTTCTAACATTTGGAGCAAACTAAAAAAACCGTTATTAAGAAAGTTATTATTGGTTTTTAAAATGTTATAAATATTTTGCACTTCCTGTTTATTGATAATATTGAATCCTCGTTATGAAATTAGTTTACAGAAATGCCGGCAGTGAAAAAAAAACTCTTCCACTTGATTTCGAAACGTGGTAGATGGCTCCTACCACTAAGCCATCTACCGAGTTTATGTAGAAAGTAGAACCTATTTCAAACAAAATCACTTATAAAATATTGGGTAAAAACAACAAATTTATAATTCATAAAATTATTTTAGTAAATCTATTATTTTGAAATTGGCATTAGGAGGCGGGTTAAACTAAACTAGAACTTAAATTTAAGCTTTATCTAAATTTTTAAGCTAATTTTGGGTAATCGTTTAATAAAAAGCACTTGTATCATAATATATCAAAAAATTATAAGTTTATTATAAGAAAGTAACTAGATTAAGAACTAAGAGGATTAACCCGTTAACGCCCAATGTCGACTTTACAAAAATAAAATCGTCTGCGTTTATCAAAGCTCTTTAATACAAATCTTCTGCTTTACATTAGATATCGTCTGATTATTCTTGTCGTTAACGGGTTAAGGAGCTTCATCCGTCTAGGACACTTTTTAGCATAGATATAAATAATGGTGTCAATATCCAATCGAATATCTCTGAACAAAAAGAAGAATGAGAGCATTAAAACGATTCTCATTCATTGAACAGCAAAATGAATTGGTGTGATAAAACTTGATGTATTTAAATAATAATTTACAGAAAAAAATTGGATAATATAAAAGTAATAAGTGTCACACTTAACTACGATTGAAACAAAAAACTTTTTAGGGCTTCTCACTTCAGATTTGCATACGCCATCATAATATTTGAGTTCTACGAAAAGAATTAGATCAAGAAAAATTTTCAAGCAATTGGCAATGCAATTTTAGAGGGAGGCGCACGCCGGTTCCACCTCCCTTTAAATCCGCCAGTGAAACTATTTGATCTTAAATGAAATATTTTCAACTTTTTTCCTATTTGGGTGGCTTAAAATTTAAGGTAAATGTAACATGATGTTTTCATTAAGAAGATACAATTGAAAAGCTTTTATTTGATTTTGAATGCATATTGTGGTATAGAGGCCATCAATATATAAGGTAAAGGTACTAAGGGTGTTTTCATCAAGAAGGCACAATTGCGTCGCTTGTATCGAAGTATGAGGAAAGCAGGATTGATGCGGGATCGAACCCAAGACCTTGAGTTATCGAAACCAGTATCTAACCAACCCTAACCACGTCCAACAAGAAGCAATCTATAAACTATATTCATAGCGCTGAAAACTAATTAATGAGAATACTTAAAATTTCAGGAGACTTAGCCCTCTTACATATCCGTGGTAATGAATTTTAATTTACCTAAAATTTATAAAATGACATTTTAAACTTAGATAAAAATGATCTTAAAAATGCACAAAAAAATCTACATAGAAAATTTTTTTAACTCGTGGTAAAGATTATGTTCCCAATCTTCTCTTAATGATCAAAGAGATGAAAAATAGACCAATTTAATATAAAAATTAGGAAAATATTGTCGCCAGATGGCCTAGTCGTGAGAACTTGGGGTCTCTATATTCAGATAGCCTGGGATCGATCCCTGCTCGTGAATATCTTTACCATTTGTCTAGCTATGAAAGATTGTTTCTTATGGATGCAATACCAACAACTGGGAAAGATTAGGAAAATATTTAGAACGAAACTTATCTGATGGTATGTAAAATCATGTAAATACATATTTATATTTAATAAAGTGAGAAAATGGGTTCAAAAAATTGAATAGACTAAAAAGCCTACCTATGGCATTCGATGGTTAAAATGTAAATATAAGTTATAAGTTATGTTGTTTATGACGTTCCCACCCATCCTTTCGGATATCGTAGCCCGCCCGGAATGCTGAGTCTAGGTCTACCTGGACTTTCCATCCCACTAAACGCCTACCGGCCTTTGTTACTGCATAGCTATACCTTGTTAAATATATTATTTTACAAGAATATATGCTAAAAATATATAAATACAGCTAAGTGAACGATATAATCCTAACGCGAACGCTCCCAATTTGGGAAACAATCTTAATGTCTAGTGATAGCTTGATTACTAACAGGATTAGAATCAACTCGCTAGAGCACTACCTAACCGTAAAAACCTTTGAATTCATCGGAGGAAAAAACCGGCACGACGGAATGTAGCTTGTTCCTAAATAAAAGAATATGATTATAAAAGAGATATGCTACAAAAATACAAGAGTTAAGAAGCATGAAGTATCTTATATGTTATTAATAAATATATTTGATACATATTATAACGGTTAAGGAAGGTATACAGAATTTAGAGCATCCTAGGAACTTCTTCCACCGCTGGAATTTGACTCCATCCCATATATACATGATATCAGAATATATATTCTTCTTCTTCAATTGCAAAAACTATAACAAGAAATAAAAATCAGCAATGTTGATTTAGTATAAAAATATGTATTTTGTTTAAAATTTGAAAAATATTTCTAGAGAAAATTTTCAGTTACCGCAAAATTGATTGAAACATTCACATATATTTACACCCTAATTGTCAAAACTGAGTGATGAAATGAAATTTTTAGTATAAAAAATATCTTTATGATCTTTTTGGATATAATTTTCAAGATTAAAGCGCTAATTTGACTGGCAAAACTGTATTTTATATAACATTTGAATAAATGTTTTGGTAAGCAATTTTATGAATAATCAAATTTTGTTTGACATTTGTAATCAAGTTGCCATGCTTACTGAAAAAATATATATATATAAATATTATTGGCTCCAATATATGATTACACATTTTGAAGAGTTTATCTAAGTTAGACATTAAGTTATATATAGGGGGCGTGAGTAAGGTTGGTTAGATACTGGGTTTTGATAACTCAAGGTCTTGGGTTCGATCCCATATCAAGCCTACTTTCTCATAATTTAATACAAGCGGCGCAATGTTGCTTTTCGATGAAAACACCCCACGGTACCTTTACCTTTATAAGTAATAGATTAAAAAAATTAATTCATATAAAAATATAACAAGAAACAATAAAATTAGATTATTTTCTTAGAAAAAAAAATATTTACAATGCTACAAAGAATATTAACAAAATTTGGCGAAAACTCTATTCTATAGTTTGCTAAGAAGGTTATTAAAATGACTTTAGGAAGATTAAATTTGAATTTGGAATGTTTTCAAGAAAAATGTGAGATACATAATAGAATGGGGTGAGTTTTCGATCAAGTAATAGAGTAATTGGACATGGAGAGCTAAAAAGTCTGCTAACTGTGGTTTAGCTTTCATGATTGTAAAGTAGTGAAGGTAGGTAGGTAGGTAGAAAGAAATATCTAAGCACTATCGGCTTCTCCATATGCTTGCAACATGCTTGAAAAGGTATAAAGTTAAGTTCGAAAGGAGTGTATTGGTTTGGCTTGTGAATTGATTAGGAATGAGGGACTTTGGAGAAATTGGTTAGTTGTTGAGGGAGTTTGAAGTGTAGAAAGTTAGATTTTTAAGGTGGTAGTTGAAGGATGAATGATTGAGCAAAGGTAGCCGGTGAGTGTTAAAGAATATAGGTCTTAAATAAAAGAAAATAGTGTAGTTATTTTTGTAGATTTTTTTTTAAGTGAGTTTATGTGGTATAAGAAGTCTCTGGGTTCGGAGATTGCAAGTTTGACTCTGTGAAGATAATGGGAGAGTTTAGGGCATTGAGGAGGTTCGGATATGAAAGTAGTTCGTAGAAATTAGATGGTGAGCGATTGAAAATTTTCACGGATAGTGAAAGAAATGAAGTTCTTCCGTGGTTGTAGTGGCAGCAGGAAAGGGGTAGTGATAAAATACGCGAACATACGCGAACAATGTTAAAATACACTATTTTTCAATTATAATGATTATTAAAAACATATTTCACTCTTTTTAAGCAATTTCTTTCATTTTAATCATTTATATAGGTATTTAAAAAAATTATTTGTATTTTTATGAACTTTTTGATAATTAATTTATTTTCGTAATCTTAAACCACTTCAGTCTCTAATGTTTCCAATATTTGAAAATTTAAAATTACCGCGCTACATTTATAATATTAATTTTTTTAGAAACATTTTTAAATACTATTAAAAAAAATCTTTTTAATTATCGTGTATTTACTTTGGTTTATTTTTAATTTATATAAGATTACAACTAGTTATGAAATTTTTGTTTTTAATTTTCCTTGAAGAAATAATTTTTAAAATAACCTTATTGTTCTCATTAATTAAAACTATTTAAATAATTTTTTGAAAATATTTTACTTGTTTCGTAACCTAGTTGAATTATTTTGAGATTAGTTTTTATGACACCCTATTTTCTAAAATTCGTAATGCAACTTTAATCCAATTGGAGATGAGATAATTTAAAAATATATAATAATAGTTTTAAATCAACACCAAGTTAGTGTTTCAATTATTTGATGTTTGATTTAATGTTTTTATAACAATTTTATCATCAGTTAAATTTTTAATCAATATTTGCTACAAAGTTTAAGAAAACTATTGATATTTTCAGTACTGTGTCCAAGATAGACAGTAAATTATTTGTTAATTAGAGATAATAGAAATTAGTTGAAAAAGCATTAACTTTTGATCTGAGAGGTTGATTCAAATTCCATGACCGGTTCCAAAAGCCATAGCTAGCGATTTAAAAAAAAATTAAAAAGGATTAATTAAATAATTTTATACAATAGTTTTTCTTGTTGTGGTAAAACAAGTCCGCTCTAACCATTATTAGAGTTATTTAACATAATCTATAATAATTATTTATATTAATTTTTTTAGGATTGACAAGTCAAATAAAGATTTCTCACAGTTCATCCGATTCATCTCATTGATTAGTTCAAAAATCATAGAAATTTTTTTAATAAAATTGTTTTCCCATAATTTTTCTATTTTTAATTAAATATATTTAATTTTAATGTAGCTATGAAATGAAAATCACAATTTTCTGATAAATTTTTTTTATTTGTTCAATATTTCAATTTTCGGAAGATTAAAACCCTCATCAGACTGCTTAATTTCTATTATACAATCTGCCCACCTGAACACAATCGTAATAAATTGAAAAAAGTGCCATTTTTTAATAATTTATAAATATTTTCAATGTCATATCTATATTTCAACTATGCTGAATTCAGTGGTGATGTCTATTTTTTTTATCAAAATCAATCAAAGCTGTCAAAAAATTGATTTATCATTTTCCAACCCATCTCAAAAAGGAACTTTACATTTAAAAAATTATCTAATGTTTTTTACACATATATACCCATTTTCAACTATTGAATTCAGTCGTGATATACATTTTTTTCAAAATCAATAAAACCTGTCAAAAATTGATTTATATATGACAGCCCATCTCAAAAAGGAACTATTCATTTAAATAATTTCCCAACGTTTTTTACACATATATACCCATTTTCAACTATGCTGAATTCAGTGGTGATGTCCATTTTTTTTTTATCAAAATCAATCAAAGCTGTTAAAAAATTGATTTATATATTACAGCTCATCTCAAAAAGAAACTTCATTTAAATAATCTCTAAAGTTTTTTACACATATATATCCATTTTCAGCTATGCTGAATTCAGTAGTGACATCAATTTTTATCAAAGCTGTCAAAAAATTGATTTATATATGACAGCTCATCTCAAAATGGAACTATTCATTTAAACAATTTCCTAACGTTTTTTACACATACATACCCATTTTCAACTATGCTGAATTCAGTGGTGATGTCCATTTTTTTTTATCAAAGCTGTCAAAAAATTTATTTATATATGACAGCTCTTCTCAAAAAGAAATTTCATTTAAATAATGATATAATGTTTTTTAATACCTATTTTCAACTATGCTTAATTCAGTGGTGATGTCCATTTATTTTTATCAAAAACAATCAAGCTGTCAAAAAATGATTTATATATGACAAAAAATTTAAATGAAAAGCAGCTTTTCATTTAAATAATTATATAAAGTACTATACTAATAAATACTTCCGGATATTTTAGATCTTAAATCCAAAATCTGAGCCCTGAAATGAAATTAGCATGGTCGATTTGGTATAAAAGCATATATTTTATATAAAATTTGAATGAATGTTTTGTTGACAGTTCATCTGTAAAAGCAGCTTTTCATTTAAATAATTATATAAAGTACTATACTAATAAATACTTCCGGATATTTTAGACCTTAAATCCAAAATCTGAGTCCAGAAATGAAACTAGCATGGTCGATTTTGTATAAAAGCATATATTTAATGAATGTTTTTCGTCAAAAATGTGTGGATGGCGTTAAAATAAACAAGTTTGTAAATATTTTCTCTTTCTATTTATAAAAATTTTTTAGTTAAAATTTACACATTCATTATTTTAATCTTTCGGTTAGTAAATTATTATATGAATTCAAAATTTTTTGGAAATTATGTTTGAATAAACGTGTGAACACTTTTTTAGGCTTTTTTGTATTTATAGGAGCTTGGAATAACTTGATTAAAATATATAGAGTATCATCAACTCACTGAACTTTAATTTGTTGAAAATACTTTCAACATCTCTGGAATTTCATCTGATTGTTTCTGTCTTTATTATGTCACTCATATTTTTAAATAGAAGAAAAAGTAAAACTGAAATTTTTATTAAAAAATAGAAATTATGAACAATTTTCACATACTAAAATTATATGATCACTACATATTTTTTACTACACTTTCCACACTCATATCTCGTGGTTTTTCTACATTCCTTTACATGGCATCTTGTTTGTGAGATGGCTCTTTGTACCACATTATCATTATGATTGGAGTAAGCATTTGGCAACATACCATAAGCCAAAAAAGTATCTTTTTTTGATTATAAATTGTTATATCTTCCTTCTCTTTTCAGCCAATGAATGAGTCAATTTTTTAGGAACTTTGTGTATAATATTTAGTCAAATTTAAATCAAACAGATCATATACATTCCTTATAGCCCCCAATTTTTGCATTTGTCTTTCATCTAGTGATAACATTCCTAGAAATTCTTTCAATCTATTTTTTGACATAGCACAACCGTAAAATGGTTTAGAATCAGAAGTTTTGTATAAACTTTCAATGCTCGCCAAATTTGCCTTATGACTACCAGCTCTAATTATGATTGCGCAACCAGTATAAAACTCGGAAATTGGAAAATCATTTACATTATTAATTTTAGCTTTTTGTTTTGCGTGCAGCAAAATACTATTTACTATATTTCCAAAAAAAATAAATTTAAAGCTTAATACTCCAGGAGAAATTGAAGTACCACGAACAAAGGTGATTATTCTCTTTAGAGTAAACGATGAAAAAAAGGATTTGGAGACCAGTTAATATTATTTGGAAAGAGATTAGATGTGGAAATATATGTGTTATTGGACTTTCCAATTATTATTATTCCAATCTCATTTTCAACTTCAGATGATGTTTTTTATTTCAAGGGACAAAAAATCTTCTTCACTTGTACAGGCTAAATCTGATGATGAAGACATGAATATCAACTCAGAAAATATAAAATGTTTACAAGTGAAAAACAAAATGAATGAGTATTGTAAAGACAATTGAACATATGTTACAAGAGCGTTTGCTAAAAATTTGTCATGTATATAAGCACTTCCTTTCAAATTGATTAAGTACATTTAGAATAAAACTTGTTCTTTTATAATAATTTGATGTTGAGTTTGTTAATCATCCCTCTTTCATTATAATAGAATTTTTCTAACCTCTATGTTTTAGTTTATTAGTAAAATTCTTTTTTTCATAGAAAAAAAGAGGTTTTTAGTGTGTAAAAGTTTTTATCATTGAAAAGGCACATTGGGCCACTTGTATCGAACTATTAGGAAAGTAGGCGTAATGCGGGATCGAACACAAGTCCTGACATATTAAAAGAATTTATTTTAAAAACCGGTAGATGGCGTTAAAAATATAAATTTCGATTTTATGCATTATTTATTGTTGGAAACTTAATACTATCTTGAAAATTTTTACCTAAATAAGTTAAACTCACTTTAAAGATTGATCTTTCGGTTTGTAGATTTTTTATAAAATTTCAGAAATTTGTTTCAATGTTTAGTGTGAACACGATTGTGTTCAAGTGGTCGGATGAGGGTCACAATATTCTTCAGTAGAGTATAAAAAAATTTGAGACTAAAAGTAAAATAGATGAGATATTAAAAAAGTTCTTCTTTATAAACTTTATTAAATTATGAATAAAAGAAATGAAAATATTTTAATGACAATTAAAATACATTTTAGGAGAAACAAACCATTGAAATTTAGATTTAGTTCTTATGAAGTTTTGAGATTACATCTTGAGATTGCTCCAAAACTTAAAAAAATAATATAGATATAAATGCAATCACTGATAACATGTACATATAAAATGATTATTATAATTACCTCTCAAAACTCAATTTTGAAATTAAAATCCTTTTTAAAAAATTTATAAGTAAGAAGTTTTAACACTACGAGGAACAATTTTAAATTGAAAAATTACTGTATTCTTTCTAATAAATGACAGAAGGATATATATATATATATATATTGAAAAGAGTTTGTTTTTGAAAGAAACAAGTAGTGTGATATTATTATGAGATTAGAAAAAATATGATGGATCCCATTTAATTCAGAGAAAGATCATTATATGTTAAAATTTAAACACTAACTTGGTAAACTATTATTATATATTTTTAAATTATCTCATCTCCAATTGGATTAAAGTTGCATTACGAATTTTAGAAAATAGGGTGTCATAAAAACTAATCTCAAAATAATTCAACTAGGTTCCGAAACAGGTAAAATATTTTCAAAAAATTATTTAAATAGTTTTAATTAATGAGAACAATAAGGTTATTATAAAAATTATTTCTTCAAGGAAAATTAAAAACAAAAATTTCATAACTAGTAAAAAAAGTAAAAGTAAATTTATTTGATAATAAATGGAAATTTCAATTTGTAAAAACTTTTAAGCACTCATTCGAACATTTGGAAATAAACTTTATGGGAGAAAAAATTCACAATTCGCAAAGGGTCGACCAGAGTAATGTGACCGGGAAATAAGAGAAAAGTTGTGCATATGATGAATGACTTGAGTGACTTCATTTCGGATAGAAAACTTGAGTGGAGCTAAAAGGCCAAGAAGCCGCGTGATAACATCCAGACTCCAACATCATAAAAGGTAGAAGAACAGATAAAGCAACGTATGTGATATATAAATACATAGTTGAAAATATAACAACACATTAAGTTAATATACATAGAGAAAATCAAAAAAAAAATATATATATATATATATATCTCATAACCTGTACGGTTGAACGCGGGTAGACAACTTGCGTGTTATCTCCAACCCGTATATTACGATGATTCTTCTCCAACCTGTATTCTACGATGATTCATCTCCAAACTATATACTACAATGATTCATCTCCAACCTGTATACTACGATAATTCATCTCTAACCTGTATACTACGATGATTCATCTTCAACCTGTATACTACGATGGTTTCTATTCCATGTACAAATAACTAGGGAGACAATGTTCAACTTTCTGTTCACATTCTGCTAGATGTAAGATTTGATATACCTCATTCGGGGAGACGATGCTACATAAGTTATTACCTATATACATTATACCTGTATACTACGTTGGTTCATCTCCAACCTATATAATATATTTTATCAAATAATCAAAATAAAATTCTGTAATCAAAGAATCGAAAAATATTCTTTAAAAAATCAAAAAATATCAAACTTTCTGTTCATATTTTGCTACCTCATACGATGTTACAAAAGTTATTACCTATACTTTGCAATTTCCACGATTTTAAATATTATATTTGTCGAATAATCAAAGAATCGAAAAATGTTCAAATCAAAAAATATTTATTCTTTTTAAATATATCGTTGGCTCCCCTTACTTTTAGTTTCGTGTGTGCATAATTTGATAAAAATTAATTATTAAAGACTAGGTTTATCTTTCAATTTTAAAAATTCGGCAAACGGACGAATTTAATAGATACTTTCCTTGGATATCGTAGACTATAGTTTAAACTACTGTTTCTGGGAACTATCCAGCTATCATACACGTCAGGTAGTTGATTTAAAAACAATTTATACACAAATATGGACATCTGAAGATTATAAATTTCTTTTGCTCTCAATAAACACTTTTTTGCACACACGACATCGAAACTATCAGGTTCCGTCCTTAACCCTATTAGTGCTGGGCAAAATTTGTCCGCTCAAGTGCTGGGGGGCGTAAAGTGCCCCCCCCCCCCATATTTTTCTCAGAGATTAATAAGTTTTTATAAATATTTTTAATGTTACATATATATTTCAACGATGCTGAATTCAGTGGTGATGTCCATTTTTTATCAAAATCAATCAAACCTGTCAAAAAATTGATTTATATTTGACAGCTCATCTCAAAAAGAAACTTTTTATCTAAAAAAGTATATAAAGTTTTTTACACATGTATATCCATTTTCAAGTTTGCTGAATTCAGTAGTGATATTCATTTTTTATGAAAATCAATCAAACCTGTCAAAAAATTAATCTAAATGTGACAGCTCATCTCAAAAAGGAACTTTTTATCTAAATAAGTATATAAAGTTTTTTACACATGTATACCCATTTTCAAATATGCTGAATTCAGTGGTGATATTCATTTTTTATGAAAATCATTCAAACCTGTCAAAAAAGTGATTTACATATGACAACTCATCTCAAAAAAGAAACTTTTTATCTAAATAATTATATAATGTTTTTTACACGCATATACCCATTTTCAAGTAGGCTGTGTTTACTGGTTATATTCCTTTTTTTTTTATAAAAAATTAGTCAAACCTGACAAAATAATTTAAATATGACAGCCCATGTCAAAATTAAAATTTTGATTCTTTTAAAGTTTTTTATACATTTCAAGTATGCAGAATTTAATGGTGATGTTCATTTTTTATGAAATCAATAAAACCTGTCAAAAAATCGATTAAACCTGTAAATCAATGTCAAATATATAAACATAAAAATATTTATGTTTTTTAATAATGTTAATATTAGATTTTTTCTGATGAATCATTCGTGATGTTGATTGTTCAATTACAAAAAGTTGTCAACGTTCTTCATCTAAAAAATTATCTCTTTGACACAAAAGGAAAAAGATGGACAAATTCAATTTAAATTAAAAATATCTTGATAGTGACTAAATTCTCACATATTGGCACCTGTGCCATTTTTGATAAATCTGACCTATTCTAAATTTTCAGATTTCCTACCCATCTTAGATAAATGTTAACTGTAATCCTAGATGATAGATTTAAATATTTTTCATTTGTTAAAGAGAAACTTTTTTTTCACAGTCAAAATCTTTTTTGAAGCATCTAATATTATATAATTAAACCACTTCCTAGTTCATTAGAACATTGTAGATCTTCCATTTAGTCAAGATACATATTTTTTTTAATTATTTGTTTTGATCACATGTTCTCTTTTCAATTAGTTTTCAACTTGGTTCCTTCTCTCATACAAATTTTCAAAAGATTTTATAATACGTTTTATTTTTTTTTAATAAATATTTCATACCTAAGATGATTGTAGAAAGTATTATAAGCCAAAATATACAAAAAAAGTATATTTTTACTATATACCTAATATGCAGCCATTTTTTGAAATTTTTTTACATAACTGTTTTTCAGGCATACATTACTAATTCAATTGCCACTTCGAGATATTTTTTAACCGTATTATCCAAAATCCAGTACAGAAATAAAATAAGCATAGTCGATTTGGTATAAAACAGATATTTTATTTTTTTGAAAATATTTTTGAAAACAGTATCTAGAAGTAAACTGCAAATCTTATTCAAGCTTTCAGATATTTTAAAACCATAAATGCCAAACCTGAGTCCAAAAATGAAACCAGCATCTTCCATTTGGCATAAAAACACATATTTTATTTAAATTTCAAAAATATTTCTGTAGACATTAGACGTAAATCGAAAATTTATTGACACTTTAAGACATTTAAAACCTCTAAATGCAAAAAATGATTTCAGAAATAAAAATTATCATGGTCGAATTGGTATAAAAACATATATTTCATGTAAAATTAGAGAGAATATTTTGGGATATAGTTTTCAAACATAAACCGCAAATTTGATTGACACTAGCAGTAAAACCTCTAAATGCGAAAACTGTATTCAGAAATGAAATCATCATGATATATTTGCTATAAAAACAAATTTTAGAACTAAACGCAAATTTAATTGATACTTATATGTATTTTCAAATTCAAACTGCAAAAATTGAGTCCATAAATGAAACTAGCATGGTTGATTTGGTATAAAAAGATATATTTAATTGTAAAATTTGAATGAATGTTTTTGGAAACAATTTTTAGAAGTAAACCGCAAATTTGATTAACACTTAGAGGTATTTTCACATCCTAAACGTAAAAAATGAGTCCAGAAATGAAACCAGCATGATTGATTTGGTATTAAAACATATATTTCAAGAAAATATTTTTGGAGATAATTTTCAGAAGTAAACCGCAAATTTGATTAATAATTATATGTATTTCCAAATCCTAAATGTAAAAAATGAGTTCAAAAATGAGAACAGCATGATCGATTTGGTATAAAAACAAATATTTCATGTAAAATTTATAGAATATTTTTGGAGATAGCTTTTAGAAGTAAACCGCAAATTTTGACTGATATTTTAAAACCTCTAAATGTGAAAAATGAGTTCAGAAATGAAAACAGCATGGTTGATTTGGTATAAAACATATATTTCATTGTAAAATTTGAATGAATGTATTTGGAGACAATTTTTAGAAGTAAACCGCAAATTTAATTAACACTTATAGGTATTTTCAGATCCTAAACGTAAAAAATGAGTCCAGAAATGAAACCAGCATGTCTGATTTAGTATAACACATATGTTTTTATGTAAAATGTGAAGGAATGTTTTTGGAGACAATTTTCAGAAGTAAACCGCAAATTTGATTAACACTTATAGGTATTTTCAAATCCTAAATGTAAAAAATGAGTCCAGAAATGAAAACAACATGATCCATTTGGTATAAAACATATATTTTATGTAAAATGTGAAGGAATGTTTTTGGAGACAATTTTCAGAAGTAAACCGCAAATTTGATTAACACATATAGGTATTTTCATATCCTAAATGTAAAAAATGAGTTCAGAAATGAAAACATCATGACCGATTTAGTATAAAAACATATATTTTATGTAAAATTTGAAAGTATATTTTATTAGATATATTTTTGATCAATCAAAAATTATTGAAAAAATTAAATATATAAAGTGTTATGCGTTCTGAACTGTATATAATTATAAATTTTCAGGGTATTATATAATTTGCTGAATTCAGTAGTGATATTCATTTTTTATGAAAATCAATCAAACCTGTCAAAAAATTAATCTAAATGTGACAGCTCATCTCAAAAAGGAACTTTTTATCTAAATAAGTATATAAAGTTTTTTACACATGTATACCCATTTTCAAATATGCTGAATTCAGTGGTGATATTCATTTTTTATGAAAATCATTCAAACCTGTCAAAAAAGTGATTTACATATGACAACTCATCTCAAAAAAGAAACTTTTTATCTAAATAATTATATAATGTTTTTTACACGCATATACCCATTTTCAAGTAGGCTGTGTTTACTGGTTATATTCCTTTTTTTTTATAAAAAATTAGTCAAACCTGACAAAATAATTTAAATATGACAGCCCATGTCAAAATTAAAATTTTGATTCTTTTAAAGTTTTTTATACATTTCAAGTATGCAGAATTTAATGGTGATGTTCATTTTTTATGAAATCAATAAAACCTGTCAAAAAATCGATTAAACCTGTAAATCAATGTCAAATATATAAACATAAAAATATTTATGTTTTTTAATAATGTTAATATTAGATTTTTTCTGATGAATCATTCGTGATGTTGATTGTTCAATTACAAAAAGTTGTCAACGTTCTTCATCTAAAAAATTATCTCTTTGACACAAAAGGAAAAAGATGGACAAATTCAATTTAAATTAAAAATATCTTGATAGTGACTAAATTCTCACATATTGGCACCTGTGCCATTTTTGATAAATCTGACCTATTCTAAATTTTCAGATTTCCTACCCATCTTAGATAAATGTTAACTGTAATCCTAAATGATAGATTTAAATATTTTTCATTTGTTAAAGAGAAACTTTTTTTTCACAGTCAAAATCTTTTTTGAAGCATCTAATATTATATAATTAAACCACTTCCTAGTTCATTAGAACATTGTAGATCTTCCATTTAGTCAAGATACATATTTTTTTTAATTATTTGTTTTGATCACATGTTCTCTTTTCAATTAGTTTTCAACTTGGTTCCTTCTCTCATACAAATTTTCAAAAGATTTTATAATACGTTTTATTTTTTTTTAATAAATATTTCATACCTAAGATGATTGTAGAAAGTATTATAAGCCAAAATATACAAAAAAAGTATATTTTTACTATATACCTAATATGCAGCCATTTTTTGAAATTTTTTTACATAACTGTTTTTCAGGCATACATTACTAATTCAATTGCCACTTCGAGATATTTTTTAACCGTATTATCCAAAATCCAGTACAGAAATAAAATAAGCATAGTCGATTTGGTATAAAACAGATATTTTATTTTTTTGAAAATATTTTTGAAAACAGTATCTAGAAGTAAACTGCAAATCTTATTCAAGCTTTCAGATATTTTAAAACCATAAATGCCAAACCTGAGTCCAAAAATGAAACCAGCATCTTCCATTTGGCATAAAAACACATATTTTATTTAAATTTCAAAAATATTTCTGTAGACATTAGACGTAAATCGAAAATTTATTGACACTTTAAGACATTTAAAACCTCTAAATGCAAAAAATGATTTCAGAAATAAAAATTATCATGGTCGAATTGGTATAAAAACATATATTTCATGTAAAATTAGAGAGAATATTTTGGGATATAGTTTTCAAACATAAACCGCAAATTTGATTGACACTAGCAGTAAAACCTCTAAATGCGAAAACTGTATTCAGAAATGAAATCATCATGATATATTTGCTATAAAAACAAATTTTAGAACTAAACGCAAATTTAATTGATACTTATATGTATTTTCAAATTCAAACTGCAAAAATTGAGTCCATAAATGAAACTAGCATGGTTGATTTGGTATAAAAAGATATATTTAATTGTAAAATTTGAATGAATGTTTTTGGAAACAATTTTTAGAAGTAAACCGCAAATTTGATTAACACTTAGAGGTATTTTCACATCCTAAACGTAAAAAATGAGTCCAGAAATGAAACCAGCATGATTGATTTGGTATTAAAACATATATTTCAAGAAAATATTTTTGGAGATAATTTTCAGAAGTAAACCGCAAATTTGATTAATAATTATATGTATTTCCAAATCCTAAATGTAAAAAATGAGTTCAAAAATGAGAACAGCATGATCGATTTGGTATAAAAACAAATATTTCATGTAAAATTTATAGAATATTTTTGGAGATAGCTTTTAGAAGTAAACCGCAAATTTTGACTGATATTTTAAAACCTCTAAATGTGAAAAATGAGTTCAGAAATGAAAACAGCATGGTTGATTTGGTATAAAACATATATTTCATTGTAAAATTTGAATGAATGTATTTGGAGACAATTTTTAGAAGTAAACCGCAAATTTAATTAACACTTATAGGTATTTTCAGATCCTAAACGTAAAAAATGAGTCCAGAAATGAAACCAGCATGATCTGATTTAGTATAACACATATGTTTTTATGTAAAATGTGAAGGAATGTTTTTGGAGACAATTTTCAGAAGTAAACCGCAAATTTGATTAACACTTATAGGTATTTTCAAATCCTAAATGTAAAAAATGAGTCCAGAAATGAAAACAACATGATCGATTTGGTATAAAACATATATTTTATGTAAAATGTGAAGGAATGTTTTTGGAGACAATTTTCAGAAGTAAACCGCAAATTTGATTAACACATATAGGTATTTTCATATCCTAAATGTAAAAAATGAGTTCAGAAATGAAAACAGCATGACCGATTTAGTATAAAAACATATATTTTATGTAAAATTTGAAAGTATATTTTATTAGATATATTTTTGATCAATCAAAAATTATTGAAAAAATTAAATATATAAAGTGTTATGCGTTCTGAACTGTATATAATTATAAATTTTCAGGGTATTATATAATATAGATCCTAAGTTATAAGGTTAAGTACAGATAATGTCAAAATTTTGCTGAAAAATAAAATTTTTTTATTTTGATTGACAGTTTTGGACACGAAGGGGTCATTCAACTACCATGAAAATAGTTTCAAAAGATACAACTAGCGATTTTAGGAAAAGTCACAAAATTTGAAGGGATATGATTCAGCCAATTTTCTACAATTAATTTTTTAGCCAAGGGGGGGGGCGTTTTACCCCCCCCCCCCCCCCCCCCCCCCCCCCCAGCACTAATAGGGTTTCAAAGTACGATTTTGAATGCATTTTATTTTGTTCAAGTTAGAACAGTTGTAATCTTATATAAATTAAAAATAAACCAAAGTAAATACAGATAATTAAAAAGATTTTTTTAATAGTATTTAAAAATGTTTCTAAAAAAATTAATATTACAAATGTAGCGCGGTAATTTTAAATTTTGAAATATTGGAAACATTAGAGACTGAAGTCGTTTAAGATTACGAAAATAAATTAATTATCAAAAAGTTCATAAAAATACAAGTAATTTTTTTAAATACCTATATAAATGATTAAAATGAAAGAAATTGCTTAAAAAGAGTGAAATATGTTTTTTATAATCATTATAATTGAAAAATAATGTATTTTAATATTGTTCGCGTTTGTTCGCGTATGTTCGCGTATTTTATCACTACCCGCAGGAAAGTATAAGATGAGGTGTATCTTGTTGATTGCAGTTGAATCTACATAGATTACTTGGTGATTTTTTGATGCGGTAGAGATAGGAGTTGCAGGGGCAGTGTCCGGATAGTCATCTGATTAGCGGTCGTGGTGAGAAGGATTTCATTTTTGACCAAATGTCAAGAATTTGGTTTGGATTGTTCATATGTTGGAAGAAAATTGAGGGTGAGGATTGGATGAGTTCTTGTCCAGGCTATTGAGTCTTAGATCTAAGTAGAGGGGTATAGGTTTCTAGAGGAAATGAGGTAACCGGGATATAAGGTGTATTTGGGGGTACTTTTTTAGCTAGTTTTTCTACATAAATGTTTACTAGAATGTTTGACTGAGCTGGGCACCATTGATGTATATTTCAAAGTAATTTGATAAGTAAGTTAGTTTAGAAACAAGGGTGTATGTTAAGAATGGGATGTTGTGTTTGAGGCTGAGGTCTTTGATGATGTTTTGTGAGTCTGTAAAAAATGTAGTGTGTTGTAATGTCTAAAGGGAAACTTATTTGGTTTATGTAATCGCAAGCATGTAGAAGGGCATAGCATTCACCACTATATATTGGAAGATAGGGATCAATGGCAGACGTTTTTGAGAAAACAGGGAAAGGAGAAGAGCCTTTGAAAAGTGCAAAAGCATAAGAAAATTTGTTTACAATTTTTGAGCTATCCAGGAGAATTCTTAATGAAGTTGAGCTAAATTTGGAGCGGGTTGTAATTAGAAGTTTAGCGATGGATTTGATGAAACAGTTGTGAAGAGAGAAAGTTAATTGTGAGGAAGGGTGAAATAAAGGTAGTGGATTGATTTTGGGTTGGATGAGAATGTTGTTGGGAGAAGACGAATATTGTTGGAGTAAGGATTTGTAGTAAGTTTGAGAGGGAGTAATTTGAGTGTTATGGATATAGAAGGACTTAAGATAAAAATTTGGTTCGATGGGTGTCATGATATATTTTTTGGTAACAGTTTGTTTTAGATTAAGGGTTAGAGGAAAGCGGTTAGTGAAGAATTCTAAGATTCTAGAAGGGAAGGTTTTGTAGGCCCTGTTCATTGTGATGAGGCAAAGGCGGTGGATTTTATTGATAAGTGAGTGATGAGGGGTAGTTTAATGATAGGCCTCATGAAAGAATGCCATACTCAAACGTAGCCTGGATGATTGATTTATATATAAAAGATGAGTGTTGAATACTTAGGCCCCATTTATAAGATATAATTTTACTAAGAGAGAAAAGGGTTGAAGATAGTTTGTAGTATAGGTTTTTGAAGTGGGATGACCATTTGAGGTTTGATTGAAAGGTGAGCTCTAAATATTTCATGGAGGAAGATGGTTGGATGAGGATATCGCTGGATGTTAATAGTGGGAGCAGGCTGGTAACCAGCGAGGGTAGGAGGGGGCTAAGACCCTCCCCCCCCCCCCTCCCCCAACTTGGATTCAGAGCCCCCCCCCCCCAACCTAATATATTTCGATATCAATAAAGGGTTCAAAAAATGGTTTATTTTTAGACTATATATAAAAATTTGGTACTTATTAGTTATCTCCCTCCCACTTTAAATTTTTTTTCAGTAATTTACTAAAAAAAATTTTTTTGAATGGAGGAGAGATAAACCATAAGTACCAAAAAAAATTTTGTTAAAATATTTACCCCCCCCCCCCCCCCCCCATTTTTTCCAGCCCTCCCAATTGAAAAGTCCTAGCTACGAGCCTGAGTGGGAGGTGAGGCGAATGTGTTCGTGTGAAGTGTATAAGAGTTGATTTTGTTGCGTTAAATTTTACTTTTAATGAATCGGCTGCAAAAGTTAGCGTGCTAAAGAGAGAGTTGATGTTCATTATGTTTTCTTTTTGAAAATTTGAGGTAAAGATGAAGGTTAATTCATCGGAATAGCATTGAAAGAATTAGCTAATATATCTAATAGGGGGTTTATGATTATAATCCAGAGGATATCGGAGAGGCACCCACCTTGTGGTGTGGATAGTTAAAGGGAATGAATGGCAACTAAAGAATTGTGTTTGAATATAAGGCACCAATTTGAAAGGTAATTTTGAATGAATTTTATGAGATAATTGGGGTATTTTTGTCGGATCATGTTGAAAATGATAGCAGGATGCCATGCTGAATTGAAGGCGTTTTGATGTCTAGAAAGAAGGCGGATGATGTCATTTTGAAAGATCGTTTTGTTTCGATGTAGGAGGAGAGTCTACATAGAGCGGATTCTGGACTTTTGTGTGGGAGGTATGCAAATTGGAAAGGACTAATTTTGTTAGATGTGGTGATGTGAAAGAGAACCCTTTTGCGTAGAATTTTTTCAAGGGTTTTTCCTAAAGTAGGAAGGATGGTGATTGGTCGCCAGTAGGTTATGAGGCCTAAGTCTTTGTTGGGTTTAGGAAGTAAAATAAGCTTACCATTTTCCAGATAGATGGGAAAAAGGAGAATTTTAGGCAACTGTTGTATAATTGTAAGAGATATTGTGGATATAAAGGTAAGGATTTTATGATATGTTTTGTGGTTATAAGATCAAAGGTTGGAGATGATTTAGTCTATTTGTAGCTGAGGCTAATTCCGCTAGATTTACTGGAGGAAAAGTTTGGGATGAGAAGGAGGAGACATTTTGTCGTATAGAGTGGTTTACTATGTTATCGGAGGTATAAGAATCCTGAGGGAAAAGCGTTGAAAGAAAGGATGAGTTGATTAAGGGTCGTTGGAAATTGTGTGCGGTAGAAGTGGATTGAGTTGACAAGTTTTGCGATTTTTGCGGACGGAATTAATCACCTTCCATGGATTTTTAAGAGAGGAAGAGCAAAATTTTTTCCAAGATTCTTTTTTTGCAGAATTTATTTCTGCCATATATCTATTTTTTATATTGAAGTAGTGTTGGATGTTATTAGGGCTATGGTTTTTACGAAGTGTTTTAAGAGAATGTTTTAGGGATTTTTTAAGCGAGGTGAGAAAGGGAGTCCAGAAGTATGTGTTTTCGGTGTAAATATGGTTTGGCTGTGGTGGATAGTTTAATTGTGTTGTTGAGGGTAAGGGCTGCAGAGTCAAGCTCACTGGGAGAATTTATGTGGTGAATAGTTTAGGGAAGTTGTGACTTTAATTGATTTAGGAAGGTGGTCCAGTGAGTTTTAGGTGTATTTTGATTTGAAAGTCTTGTGAAAGGTTTTATATTAACTTAATAAGTTATAAAAAGATGGTTGGAAGCAGATTATGTGTTTGAAATGTGACAATTTGTAATGAATTTTAATGTGTTTTTTGAGGCTATGGTCAGGTCAACATGGGAGGACGCAGTTTTTTTGTTAGTAAATTTCATAAAAGTAGGGTGTTTTCATCGGAAAGGAACATTGCGCCGCTTGTATCGAACTATGAGAAAGTAGGCCCAATATGGGATCGAACCCAAGACCTTGAGTTATCGAAATCCAGTATCTAACCAACATTATTCACGCCTCCTGGATAAGGAGAGAAATAATAGGTCCATTTTTTGACTCTAATTTTTAAGGCTTTGACCATATAAATTTTTTTTAATTATAAAATTAATCAATCTAAAGCTTCTTGTCTCTCAAATTCCAATAAACCAGATTATAATAATAATAATCAATTTTACGGCTAGTGTTCCCAGCACACTGAGGTTTAGCCGGTTTTTACCACTATGGCATTTAATCTCTGATTATTTTGCGTCTCCATTCATCTCTATTTTGCTCGTCCTCCAATGAACCAGATTGTAATTTGCAAACATCTACTCAACAATCCCAAGATTATTTTCAACTATACGACCTTGCAAGCTAAAGTCTCTTCTCCCAGAATGTTCTTTCAGAAACATCAAGAGTAATATGCTTCAAGTTCTTTCTTCCATATCTTCACCGTCAGAGTTAGATTCATTAGCTCTTCATTTGAACAATTCTATTTCTTCCAGCATTTTACTTTCAACTCCTACCCACGTAGGAACACCCCGTTTCGTAGAAAAAACACTTTTTTGGGATTCTGAACTCACTCAACTTGTAGATGCCTTAATAATTTCAGAAAACTTAGGACACCTGATTCAAAGATCTTTGCTCTCTTTCAAGGCTGTAATAAAAAAAACTAACAGAACTCCTGGATTCGATTAACTTCAGAAACCCAAAAAAATTGTTGAAAAAAATCAATGTTCTGTATAGACCCAACAAGAAATCTGATCATTTTATTCCTCTCTCTTGATTCGAAAAAAACCTGTAAATTTCGAAGGACATAGATGGGCTTTTTATTCCAGGCGACCTTTTTAACTCAAATTTTCTAAATAAATCAAATCTAATTCTATTACAAAATAGAAGAAAGGTACGAAATTATCTATATTTTAACAGCTGTTAAAATTAGTTCTCTAATAGTTTTCTAAAAATTAAATTTCATCCAAGTTATTTTTTAGGCTCATTTTTTTATCGCCATTTTAAAAAGATAATATAACACAAAACCAAAAGTTTCTGGGAATTTTTATAAAATTTATGGATCTGTAAAATAAGGTAATAAAAAAAGTATATGAATTAAAAAAAATTTAAAAATTAGGATATTTTAAATTTTCAAAAATATAATAAAAGTTTATAGATCAAAAAGTGAAACAAGTTTTATTCACAAAATAAAAAAAGTCCAATTTACTAAATTCTTCCAAATTCACAATATCATATATAAAAAGTTATCCGTAAAAAAAATAAACATTTTATAACTATAATTATAAGAAAAGTAGAAATAGAGGTAACGGTAATAAAGTTAAAATGAAAGTTTGACAAAATTACAAAAAGAACAAACAAGAAAAATGTTTTTTACACATGAACTTTTTACAGTTTAAAAATTTTCTACATTCTAAGAGAGGGCAATATCTTCTGGTGACAGAACTGCTTTCTGTAGTTTGTGGTGATGGAGAAAAGCATAGTAAAAAAGAAGGTTTTTGATAGGCCGTGAAATTTGATTTATATTTGCGCGAATGCTCATAGAAATATGGATGAGTTTTTTGGATAAAACCTTCAAAAAGATTTGTCCATTTACCTTCTTGATGAATGAATACAGCATCCTCAGGACAATCGTGCTTATATATCCCTATGTATTGTATGCAGATATTTCTAAATAGTTAGAGAATGCTGCAACTGTCCATTGCCTAGTTGGCTTGAAATAGATAAAACCACTAGCTATTCTACTCCAAAAAAAGAAACAATCTACTCCACTTTTATATTTGTTATATATAATTAAGCTTTCGGGTTTTTTATGCGATGTAATAGAAACGGTTCTATTGTGCTGAGAAGACAAAACATAAACTGCTTTAAAATTTTGTTAGCGTATCTCTCGGGGATATAAATAGAAAGTGATGAACAGTTTGAATACACAATTCTACTTTCAGTTTCATTTAAATTTAGTGTACGCAGATAGTTCGGTTTCAAAATATAAGGCACAAATCGACGTATTGGATTTATCGTCCCACAAATTGTCAAATTTTTGCAAAGGGCCCATTCTGCCAAAGCAAGGAATTTATAATAATATATCTAAATAAATACCACAACCCGATGGCAGTTCACTACTTTCTATCAAGCGCTTACAAATTTCTAAACTTGAAAAGTAGTTTTGTCCAACATTCCTGAATATAAATTTGGAGCTTAATAACATAAAATGTACTAAAATCATTTAGATTGTAAACTTTGATTCTATAATGTCCAGATTTTTTAGGGTCGTAAACACCCACCACGAAACTTCACTAACTGTTCATCAATGGTTACTGCATCAAGTCGGGTCCAAAATTGATGACATTTTTAGAAAAAATTATCATGAATGTACCTTACAGCCGATATTTTATCTAGATAATTTCTACTTCTAACGTCATCAAAACGAATAAAAATCTTTATAAATAAAAACATTCTTCTCCCGATTACAGCACGCAAAAAAAGTATGCCATATTTAGAAAAGGAACTTTTGTCGCAATTCTTTGATCTCTTGTTTGTCCCAAAAAAATTATACATCCGAAATAGGCTAGCAAATCGCTGATAACAAATTTTTAACTCTAGCCACTTGGAGCTAAATCTTCCTAAATCAAATAAATATTTATTTAGCCTCTTTACAGATTGCTTCATATTTTAAAAATAAGAATATAAAAACTAGCTTACTTGTAATTTTCATTCGCCTTTTTTTCGTACCATTTCAAAAACATGAGAAACTAAGTAAGGGTCGAAAACCATTTTTGCTTGAGCTCTACCTCTTGACGACTGTTGAGGCTCCGATTAAAACTACACTCCATCAGGCGCTGTCAGAGAATTTTCTTCTTCAACATAAACTTCTTCCTCTTTTTCAACTCCTTCAAGACAGCAAAGTGAGAAATATAAAAACCGAGCATACCTTTTCTATCAAGTGAAATGCAAGGAAAATCACTAGGGAAACGAAGATAAATTGCCATTAAAGCGGAGCGAATTGATGTGAAAGATGAGTAAAAGAAAAATAAATTCCAATAAAGTATGAAATAAACACAATAAGGGAGTGAATGATAAATTGCCAGTCAAAGCGAAGCAAGCGTATTAGATGTATGTGATGCATAAGATGAATATAAAGGTGATAAATATACAAACGGCGCAGAGAACATGAGCGGAGTGAAGAAACAATAATATAAATAAGTAATTGGAGAATTGTCAGTAAAAGCGAGAGTATTAGATGCGATAAATGTCACACACGATGAAATATCAAAAATCAATATACTTTATTCAAATAGATGAAATAAATAAACTAGTGCTACAAAAATTCAATAACTGATTTCAACCATTATGAATGCGAGAAGAACTAGTATGTTTTGAAATGTTTGATTTTGAAATAAAAAAAATTCACTTTTGCCCTATTAAAATCGAACTGGATGCAAAAAGAATCAAAAGTTCAATAACAATGCTATAATTCAACTTTTATGAAAATAATTGATAAAAAAAAGGTATTTTTAAGTTATGGACTTTTTTCCCCATTACTGTGCTCTCCGTGTAATTGCAAATCAGAGTGTCCTGCTAAGGTTAATACCCCCTTTCTCTTTCTTTCCTTTAGATTAACTTTCCTCCGATAGCCCAACTAATTTATTCATTCAATTCCATGTTGTATCTATTAGAGAAATTACCATAGCAATTGACAGTTGGAAAATAGGTCGCCTCATCTTTATTCCAAAGATCGCCATTCTTTCAGTCCTTGGGAAAATCCTCAACAAAATTACCAGAAGCCGCCTTGTTTTCTACATTCACTCTTCAAATCTAATGAATAATCTTCAATGCGCATATCTTCCATATAAGAGTAGTAAAGTTGTCCTTTCAAACTTTGCTATCTACATAGAAAATCCCTAAAATGCAAGAAAGTATCTTCTATATTTCGAAAGCTTTCAACAATGCTTGGGATCCAGCGATTTTTCCCTAATCTTTCTGCCAAAAACCATCAAATCCAATTATCTTATGAATCGACAATTAATCTTCAAATATAAATGCCTTGCAGCCATCTACTCTCTATCCCTTTTTCCCC
The DNA here is from genome assembly GCA_030549495.1 of Nectonema munidae. NCBI lineage: Eukaryota > Metazoa > Nematomorpha > Nectonematoida > Nectonematidae > Nectonema > Nectonema munidae. The sequence goes on from JAUIRK010000420.1 coordinate 78,772, forward strand.
ACAAGGAGGCTGCCTCTCTGATATTGTTTGGATAACTCTCATCGATCCTATTCTCGAATTTATAAACTCTAAGACTGATTTCGCGCAATGTTATTCCGAAGACCTACTATTACGAACTCTCCATTCCAAGTTTCAATTCCTCACTACAGTCGACTAGCCCTGCAAGCATATCGATTAATTTTGGAAAGTGTTTCGAGCTCTCTCTACCTCATCTACCTACTCTCATTTATAATGAACAATGTTTTTAACCTATTTTTCTTTTCATAATATATTATATTAATAATTTTAACATATATACAAAATTTGAATTTTGTATCTTTACCATTGCAAACTTTTTTTTTAATTTTCTTATATATACTATCTTCAAGTAATTCTCTAGAAATAACATTTATTCTAAATTAAATATTATAGAAACGTTTGATTTTTTTTGATTAATTTTTTCAAATTAAATCGCGCCTTGTCGATCTTTAATAAGAATATATTTTAGAGATAATTTTTTAAAGAAATTTCTATTTGCTCAAAGTTAGATAGATACAAGCAATTCATTCTTGCTGCTAAAGCCACACACATTTTATTTGGCCGAAGATTTGTCTCAAGTGAAGCATATAAATACAACCTGAAAAGAGGATTGCGTCTTTCTGTGTGTAATAGTAAAAAGTTGAATTAAGAATTTAGTTACAGCTTCAAATGAAAAAGGGTTTTCCAAAATGAGGGAAAACGTATTTTTAAGCATCAACTCCTATTGAGAAAATATATGCTGTAACTAAAAAAGAAGCAGTGATTGAAAGGGCGAAGATGTATCTCGGCTTTAGCGTGTTCCGCCCAGAGGTGAAATGAAATTTTGAAAACTCTTCATCCTCCACAGTTTCCAAGGGCTTCTTTTCCGTTAGGTGTGCATGATTTGCGTGCCATTCAGTGAAGAAGAGATATTCCTGATAAGATCTTATCTTCGGCTTTTCCATCCTCCTAAAAAACAATTTTAGAATGTATGGTATAGCACTTATCCCGATTAAAAATTATATTGAGTATTGGAAAGACTTTAAAAAGTCTGAACATGGGTATTAAAAACTAAGCGTCCGTTAGAGCATCAATTATAAAATGTTTCTTTATTAATGAGTAAGGAGTAGTCTATAAGAATAATAGAAATACATGCCAATAAAATACACTTATAGAAAAAGATAATGGATGGAAGGATTATTAATGTTGAATAATAATTGTATAATTTCATTTCCTATAGTAAATAAAGTTTTACTTCTCTTTTCATATGAGTTGGATTTTGCATAATTTCTGCATATTAAAAATTTATCATACGAGGCAGGATAAAAAAGTGTGCCTACGATAGAAAAATCGGGAATTCAGAGAGAAGTGATGATATATGGTGAATATATATGCTAAGATAAATTCCAAAGGTGTTGAATTTGATGGTGGTATTTATTTTTCAATATATTTTGGCTAAATATCAGTATTCATCAATCAAAATTGACAGTAGCTGCTAATAGGGCATTTTGTATGTGATGCCTTTGTCAATTTTCTCAAAAGATGCGACTTCACAATCCTAAGCGCGGGGGTAAATTAATAAAATGCAAAGCGGAACTGCTGCAGACAATTTTCCACAACCTATAGAAGAGGGCTCTAAAAGACACACACCCAGACATACATATAGAGAGGCACATACTTTATATAAGGTATAAAGATAGTGGTAAAGATCTTGCAATCAAACAAAATTTATGTCCAAAAACAAAACTGAAATCAAGTCACCAGATATTCAATAAAAGGGAGCTTATTTACAGATGGAAGGTGCGACAGTTGTGTACAAATATTTCTGCTCAATGAAGTTGCCCGACAGTACAAAAAAGAAGGTAGAATTATACTGCATCGTTCACAGTAGTAAGAGCGGTGTGATCATTCCTGAGTAATAAATAAAGGACCGATATCCAACCGACTAATAACTGTACAATGTACATAAAGTAATCACACGCATTTTTAAAATGTCTAAATAAGTATTACCGCTTTACATGTAATTTCAGATAAAAATATATTGAACTTTAATCATATTTTTGACATGTTTTATCAGCTTTGATTGATGTTTTGAGACAGCTACAAAGTATTTTGTGTAAAATAAGTAATGCCACTCTATTCAGCGTACCTGAAAATGGTCGTTTTTATGTATTTTGAGATAAAAAAAAGCTTATTGATATTTTAAGGTATTTTTGACACATGTTATCAAGTTTGATTGACATTTAGAGCAGGGATGGATTTACCTGGGGGGGGGGGGGTGAGGAGGCGGCATCCCCGTTTTTTTATAGTTGAATTTTTGGTTGGTGAAATGTACACACATTTCAAAAAATAAGCTCATATAAAATGAAATTATAAAAACAATGTAGCAATTAAACATGTAATAACTTTGAATTTGAATCTCTATGATAAAGGTTAAAGGTGGTGTGGTATTTTCATCGAAAAAAGTACTATTTTGCAGCTAACATCGAGCTATGGATAATCCAGCAGAAGCGAAGCTTAAACCCGGAACTTCAGATCGATAGCAGCGCTTCTAACCGTTTAACCTCGCAGCTACTAAACCACTTACGTTTTGATAAAAACGGAAGTTAGTTTAAACTTTTAAATAACAACTTTTCTCGATAGAAAATATTCGAAAATAATTCGCCAATTTTTGACCAAGATACATCCCTGATTTAGAGATAGCTACATGGATTTTGTATTAAAAAAGTTAATAAATTCAGCGTAATTGAAAACGGTAGTTTACTCGTATTTTGGGATAAAAAAATTTTTTATACTTATAATAATATTTTGACAGGTCCTGTCAACTTTGATTGATAAATATAAATTCTTTGTTAGTATATGATAAAAATGAATGCTGCCATTAAATTCAGCATACTTGAAATATATAGAAAAAAATGAATTTATCCTGAATTGTTATGATATAATTTCTTAGGCGTGAAAATTCTTAACCCCTAAAACATTCCTCACCCTACCAAGGTACAAATAATCTGAATTTTTATAGATTCGAAGATCAAAACACTTAAAACACATATTTATGAAATGTCATAAAGCTTCACACTGAAATCCAAAGCACTTTTTTCATGATACGACTCTGAATTTAGTGCGGGAGATTCCACATCCCCTGCTTCATATAGGGTAGACATGTGAAATATTTTTTCAGAAGTATTTAGTTAAACTTTGGAAAGAAGTCGGTGATGAAGGCTAGAGCCTTCTTAGACCCCTTTTTATCCGCGCCTAGCCATTTAACTTTTGAATGAACCATTTAGCCGTGCATTACTATTTTTGTTGTAAAATGGTCGGTACGGAAAAATTCAGAAAATAGTCTATTACAAATTAATTAGCACAAATTTTATACTAAAATGCAAGTACAATATTTGACTATTATGACATAATATTATAACAGGAAAACTATATAAATAGCAGTAAAAATGAATTATCTACCTGATTAACTAATAAAATATCTGACCAAGAAAGAAAGCAAAGAATTAACTAAATGAACTGACTAATAAAACAGTTAGCTATAACTAAATGAGGGAATTAATCATTACTTTACACTTTACTTTATAACTAGTCAATTAAAGACTAACTAATTATAGAACTGAATTTTCTTTGGTAAGTGGGACTTAACTTGTTGTATCCAAAAAGCATATAATTATTATAATTATCAAAATATAAAATTCCAGACTTCATTGCTTATTTTTTATATCAAATTTGTTGAATAAAGCAGACAACAGGAAACAACTATAAAATAGAAGAATGAAAAATGCTTTTGCCTCCCTACATAAGCAAGAGAATCACTCGTTATAAATTGGGCTATAAAAATAAATACATTATGACTTTAAATATGGAAAACTCAAAACGAAAATTAAAAACTTTTTTCGTTAAAAGTGTTTTTTTGCTTTTTTATGGAGGCAAACGCGATTTTTGATCATTCTATTCTATAGTTCTTTCCTGTTGTCTTTTTAATTCAACAAATTTGATATAAAGTTTATATAAAAATTTGATGAGGAAAAATTTAGGACAAAGAAATAATTGTATACGGATAATGAAGAATCCGGCTTGTTATCTAGTATCAGTGTGTTAACTAAACTTTGTACCAGCCGCCAAACGGCGCCTTCCCTAATTGAAGCTAGCAATGCATTTCCCAGAGTTTTTAAAAGATTTTTGAATTTGGGAGGAAAAAAAGTAGAAAATGCTAAGTCTAAAAATTTGAAAAATCCTAATCCTTTTGCGCTTCATTTCCCAATCGCGATCTGAGGGCCACAATCAGAAATTTCTAGTTAGTTAAAAAAGTTCCAGTGATGCCTCCATAATATACTATAATACTTTTTTCAGTGCCTGGGCTTAGTTAATTTTTTTATCATCAAAGAATATTTAAATTCTGTAACTGGACAACTGCCCCGATATATTCAATAATTCTAATCATTTTAAAAAATATGATTCATTTTAGAGTTGGTATTTCTGATGTAATTAAATATGATTAAATTGTATAGCTCAAAATTTGAAATTATAGTTTACTATTTTTTTTATTTTAAAATGTTTTCCATATTTTTTAATAATAGGTAAACATTTTTTTCAATAATTCTTCAATAGTTAAAAAAATTTTTCCATTTTTAAAATAATCAGATTTTAAATAAATATACTGGGGGCCTTTGTCCGGGTGGGCTTAATTATCCTAAGGTCCACTGTCCAATAAGGAATTGAGGGGAGTAATTGTTCAGGGGGCAATTCTCCAAGAAGCTTTAAATACAATCTTTAACCCTTTGACGACCAGAATTTTGGAAACGAATCATTTGCTTTTGTAACTTTATTTTAAATCAGACAATTTTCATTTCTTGGTCGACCAATGTCACACTGGTCCGAAAGGGTAGAGGAAACAATCCTACAAAATGAATGTCTGGTGTCTGATTATACAATTAAATGAACGCAGTGTTTTCCAAAGGTTCTACTTGTTTTCAGGCGCAAATTTTTTAAATAATGCTAACTTTCCTTTTATCCAATAAAATGCATTGTTGAAAAGCGATGCATAAATATAATCATCAGAAATACGTTTTTATTCGTGAGAATTAGATAAACTATGAAAAAAAGAAAATGAATATTTTGCACTAATCATAACGACGTATTAGCAAGATTGACAGATGATAAACACTCATTCCTGATCTTGACTGACGCAGGCGAAAAATAGTTAGTCTCTCATACTCCTTTGTAAATGAGTAAAAAGAGCGATTTTGACATTTTGAGCGAGAAAAGCGTTTGGACCACCTAATCTCGATAACATTATACAATTTTTATATATTAGAAGAAGACAAGTGGCAAATAAAAAACAATCCAACATTTATTTACCTCATAGTTTTGTATGCATAAAAAGGTTCATTTTGTGGCTGTCGTTGTCTTCCGAAGTTTTCCCTCGAAGTTTCCCGTTCTCTAACAATGCGATTAATTTGGGAAAAACGCAATTTCAGGTTTTCGTCATATTCCCTACGCAGTGAAGCATCAGACAAAAGTTTGTATGCGGACACAATTTCTGTGTAGGAAGGTGATGTCTGCTTTGAGGAGACGCTCTTCTCACCCACGACGTCTGGGTGGTGAAGTTTGCTGAGAGATATGAAAGCGTCCTTTACTTCTTGCTCTGTGGCCTTGGGAGACACGCCAAGTATTTCATAGGGCGATCTTTTCTCGTTACTTCTATTTTCGACAGAATTCGTGACACGTGTACGAACTGAGATTTTATAAAGTGTCCCAATTTTCTTAGTTATTTTTATCAGTTTCATCTTTTCATTGAAAAGTTGAAGCAAGAATCAAGCATTTAGAAAGTGCTAAGTTTCTTAAATAGTTATAGAAATTACATTCAAAACATAATACTGAGCCATATTCAAAATTGGTCCTACTAAAAATGATTTAATTAATTACACAAATCTACAAGGCCAAGTCCTAAAGGGGCTTTCATAAGAATGAACGTAATAAATTCGTAAAAATAAAACGCGACTTTTTTGCGAAAATTGTTTAATTGAGAAAGATATATAGGATTTTATATTTATTTGCTGTGGAAGGAAAATCTAGGTCCAAAGCCCTCTGGCGGAATACGTGTCTGCTATTAATTTTAAGGGTTATTGGTCTAAGAGGGAATCTATCCTTACCTTGATTACAGCAATTCCAAGATTAAACAGACTTACAACGAGACAATTCTGAAAAATCAGAAAGATAGCAAGCAGGAATTTCATTACTTAAATCTCAAAGGTATCGTAGAATGTTTGGACCAAGAAGACATTCTAAAGATTTCGAAGACAAGCATATTTATAGCAGGGGCGCACATCTGCAAAATTTGGAGGAGGGCAAACTTTTTTTTATAATTCATTTATTATAAAAGAGTGTTTGTCCAATGAACCATTTTTTCATGTCCATGAAAATTATTACCCGACATTATACTTGCACTGTAAGCTCTCAATCCACCACAACTGCACACATTTTATAAAGTCAAATTACCTTGTTTGTAATTCTGATTGCATCAACCTTCTAGCTCAGTGGTTTTCAAACTGGTGTCCACGGTACCGCGAAGAAGTTCAATGGGGATCGAGAAGGGGACACTGAGTGAATCGTTATTCGCGAAATATTGCACCCATACTGGTCATTTGCTATTTTTGCCAATAAATCACATTTAAAAAGAAAAAATAAGTTAGTCTTTGAATTGAGTACTATATTTTTCTTTTATTGCTTTTCAGGCTTAATTTTATAGATGTAAATGTCCATTTTTCTTAATGGGTTAAAAAAATGAAATATGACGACTCATACTTGACATTTAGTTTTACTGCATAAACGTCTGGTGGGGAAGAGGAACATAAGCCTTTTGTGTTCTGAAGTATTAGTATCCACTTTTCTAAAGCCCGTCAAGTGAAGTTTGCACTGGAAGTGAAGCAATTGAGTTGGGTAAACAAAACTATTGACTATTTTAAACGTGAAGCTGAACGATTGCAGAAATCCTAGTTTGATCTTTTTAAGAAATATTTTTAAAGAATGAAAAATGTTAATGGCTAAATTGAATCTCCATTTTGAAAAACTTCATGGTTTAGCAACAGATGGCGCCCCTGCAATTGTTGGTAATAAAGTTGTCTTAACTTCTAAAAATAAAAAGGAGTTAACTTTTATGAACATAGACACAAAAGATTTTCCGTGTTTCACTGCATAATTCACCAAGAGAATTTGTGTGCCAATCCCTCAAATTTGAAGACGTCATGTCTAGAGTAGTTTCGAGTATCAATTTTATAAAATCTCGAGCATTAAATAACCGTCAGTTAAAAAGAATTTATTGAGGATGTCGTCCAGGCAGAATATGGAGATTTGGTTTACTTCTGTGAGGTGCGATGGTTGAGCAAAAGAAAAATGTTTAAACGATTTTATGATCTTACGAGTGAAATTTTCCTATTTATGGAAATGAAAGGCAAGTCTATCCCTGTTTGCAGATGGAATTAATTGAACTTCAAGGAAATGAAGATTTGAGATGAAAAATTAGAGATTATTCCTTACGGAAGTTTTATAAAAATCTACCCAAAGAAGCTTTCCACAGGATCACAGATTTTGCAAAAAAGAAAATGTCACTATTGGGGAGTACTTATATATGTGAGCAGCTGTTTACGAAAATGAAATATGCAAAATCATAAACAAGATTTAGGCTGGCGGACAATCACCTTGAAAATAACCAAAGAGTAGCCACCTCCTGCAGTTCACCAAACATTGAGATACTGGTAACTAAACACCAAGTACAAATTTCGCATTAGAATGAGGTTTGTTAACATTTTTCTTACATGTAGTTACAAGATTAACAATGTGTTAATAAATAATTTTTCTCATATGTAATAATAATTCTACAAAACTATGTGTTTCAAAAAAAATTATAATAAATATTTCTCCTTTTACTATTTTTCTATCCTGAACCTTTCTATGAAAAGTAAACGATCAATATATAAAATCTTATTGATAAAAATCAGTAGTTTAATAAATGTTTATATGTATAGTATATAATAAGTATGTATGCATACATATTTTGTAAATCTATAATTACGGCAGTGGCGTAGCCCAAGCAAAGTACATGGGGGGGGGGGGGGGGGGGGGGGGGGGGGGGGGCACAAGAGGGCCACAAAAAATAGGCTTATATTGTAAAATCTGAATCACCCTGATTAAGTTTTAACCCTATCAGTGACGGGGGGGGGCAAACTAAAATTTCTCTTGTACCAAATTGGCTACATCTTTTGCTACCATACTTCGTGACATTTCCTAAAATTGATAGCTGCATCTTTTGATACCATTTTTATGGCAGTTGAATGATCTTTTCATGCCTAAATCTGACAATCAAAATCAAAAATTAAACTTTTTCAGCAAAATTCTAACAGTATTTCTAGTTAAGCTTATAACTTTGTTTCTATATTATATACTCGTTTGAAAATTTATAAATATATACAGTTTTGAACACATAACACTTTATAGTTTAAATTTTTTCAAAATCATGGTTACTTTTTGGGAAATCTCAATCAAAATTTTGATTGATGATAAATATATCTAATAAAATATACCCTCAAATTTTAGTTGAAAGATATTTTTATATCAAATCGGGCATGCTAATTTCATTTTTGGACTTATTTTTGGAATTTAGAAATTGAAAATACATATAAGTATGTAACAAACTTGCGGTTTACTTCTAAAATTTGTCTCTGAAAACATTAATTCAAATTTTACATGGAATATACACATTATTATAACAAATCAACAATCGCAATTTCATTTATAAATTCTTTTTGCATTTAGGATTTGAAAATGCGAATCAATGTAAAAAAAATTTGCGGTTTATTTTTAAAATCTGTCTTCGAGAACATTAATTAAAATGTTACATGAAATATACACGCTTTTATAACAAATCCAATTTCATTTATAGATTGAAAACAATTGAATTCTGTAAGAATTTTCAGCAATACTTTCATAAGGTCATCAAGATTAATGTTCCTTGTATAATTTCTCAAATATGATAAAATTATAAGATTTCGCTTTCGTTCATGGAGCATTGATGATCTTTGTTCAGACAAAATGCGCTTCAAAAAAGAAACAAACAACTAAGATAAACTCACTAGCAGATCGTCTCCCTTAATTCTTCTGTAAAGTAAAAGGGAACAATGGTCTTAAATGGCTACCAAAATGAATCAAATTTAGGTCAAAGTATCCCAAATGCAGTATCAAACAATAGATTTTTAAATGATATATATGTATATGTATATATAAATTTATATATAAAATTTTTCGCATAAACTTCTTCAAACGTGTTTTCAAATGATTGCGATGAAGTGGCATTTCATCTAGAGATGGTCTTTCGATTTGGTTATCGTTTTTTCCTAATAGACTAATTGTCTGACTTTCATTTTTTTTTGTGAACTTTAATTTTGATTGACCTTTGGAAAATCCAGCCTTTTTAATACTTTTGTTATAACTAGGCATTTTTTCTTTATATAGGGTTGCGAACTCTATAAAATTTAAATAAAGGTCTATATGTATATATATATATATTTACTTTTTAACAATTTATTAATGCATAATTCAATTATCACAAAATCAAAAATTTAATATCATAATTGCAGATTTTATTTTTTGTTAAGGATAGCGCCCCTATCTTCGTCTTTCCCGAAAAATGGCGTCCAAATTTGAAAATTTTGAATGAGCCATCTTCAGTTTTCACACGATTTGTACTTCTCGAGATATTTTAGGTCAAAATTTTAACATAGGAATTTTCTATATGCCCAAAATTTTGCCAGTAATGTATATTTGAAAAAAAAATTTTTGCGTATGCGAAATATTATACATATCAACTTAGTTTTTGGCGCTAATTCCAAAAATGTCTTTGTTTTAAGTTTAAATGACAAAAACATAACCACGTAAATATATAAATTTACATTCCTGACTCACAATTTTTGACGATGCCATAACTCAAATATATATATTATATAACCCATAACTATTATATAAATACATTATTGAATTTTAAAAACGTCTAAATTTCAATAAAAATAATATTTAAATAATTTAAAATTTAAAAAATGGAAAAATTCATATTTAATTTAGAATTATATTATTTAGAAAATTACTTGGGAAGTTGTGAAGGGTTTAATACGCTGCTTCAAATATATTCAGATAAATTGTATATTTTCAAATATAGAACCTCATTCAAGATAAATTGCAAAATTATCTACATATATTAAAAATTGTCCGAAAGAAATGTCTTACCCAATCTTTTGAAATACCTTTGATAAAAAACCTAGGTTTTAATGTTTTCCTGGAAACAATATCAAAACTATTTTTAATAGCATTGATGATAGTATTTTGTTCCTTATTATTATCAACTTTAATGGAAGCTGTTCCATCATTCTTTACTTTTATATCTAATACTTGTAGATTGTTTTCTTTGGGACTAATCTTAGAAACAATGTCTTTATTCAACTCGATAATTTTTGCTTTGTTAGGCTTGACAATGTTAGTTTTGATATTAATAGAATTAACTATATGATCAACACTTTCAGCCCGTCCCTCTCTTTTACTAATTATATTGGAATCAGTTTTGACACATTTATCTGGTTTTTCCAGTGCTTTATAATTCGATAATAAAAAAAACTTTTTGTCTATGAAAACATCTTTCACATCTGATAAAATATCCTTAACAATACTCGCCTAACTTCCCCTATTTTGTTTAAATAATGACCCTCTATATTTTTTAAGGCTGTAACCAAATCACTATTATAAATAGCATCATTCGTCTTAGCACGTTTAGCAGTTGGACAATCTACGATACAAATAAAATTAAAGCAAAGGTAGCTTACTAACACAATGAAAGAACAAAATGAAAAGGGAATGTAAAAAAATAAAATGAGTTAATAACTATTAAAAGGTTAATTAAAGGTCAGGAAACGCAATAATTCAGCAATTTTTTTCAATCTTTTGGTGTATATAAGTGTTAAAAAAATTAGGAAAATATATCGAAAAAATATAATGGAAAACATCCCATCGAAAATGTCTAGTTTAAAAAATCGAAAACATAATTGCCAAAGAAATTATAATGGTAAAATTATTACGCCAATTCTAACCCTAACCATGAAATTCAAGTATAAAAAGTTAAATTTTTATTTTCAAGGTACATGGGGGGGCACACCAAGGTACATGAGGGGGCACGGCCCCTCAGGCCCCAGCTTAGCTACGCCTCTGAATTAGGGCTTCTGGCCCGCGCAAGTCTTGGAAAACATAATCTGACCCACAAGTGAACAAAGGTTGCCCATGAATGCAATATATGAATTCAAAAAAAATTATTATAAAAGCAATCTTTGATGATTGTAATCAAAAGCTCCTCTTTCAGCAGTACAAGTTGTAATTGGTATTGTGGAGAAAATTGTAATTTAACTTTTTATCAAATGCATACGATCAGAAATAATATCAAGTGTTTCGAGTGCTGTAGTTTTAATATCTATCAGCTAGCGATTTTAAGAAGTCACAAATTTTGAAAGGAAATAATTCAACTAATTTTATACAATAAAACACAAGACTAATACTAATGGAGGTAACATTAATAAGGCTGTCATCATAAGTAAATAAAAAATCAATTTGAAAATTATTTTTCGACTACTATGGTCTTCAACTGATCACACGTATGCAATTTGATTTAAAAAGGGAAAGACGTCGGGATAAAAAGGAGGAATTAAAGAAATATAGGAACGAATGTTTATAGTAACACATCTGCACAAATTTTAGGTTAAATATAGTAAAGTGAAGTGATCAGTTTATGAACATGTTTGAAATTTTATCTTTAGCCTCTTTCTCACATAAATGGAGGTTAATTGAAATAAGAGCATGTTTTACGGTATGTGATATGAATAAAACAGCCAGAAATAAATAAACTTGCGCGTCACATGAATTTAGATAAGTTAAAAGAAATAGTAATACTTTTGAAAAAAAATTTAATATTTTATATTTCCATCATATTTAAATTTATAACCAAAAAAAGAAAAGAGAAAATAACCACGATAAATTTGGAACAAAATAAAAAGTTTATAAATGACAAACAAAAGCAATAAGTTTATGTGTCATAATTATGAAACGATTTTCGTCGCAAGTATAAAAAGATTATCGTTGTAAGTACAACAAGTTGTCTAGTCTAACAGCATCAGAGAGCAGTTGAAACATCAGTGAGAGAACTTTTTAAATTCTCACAATGAGTTTGGAGTGTATGATGATTGAATACAAGAGAAATGACAATTTTCAGTTATACTATACCTTATATGTAATAAGTATATAAACAAAGTTAGCTATTAGCGAATTTATGATTACAATTGCCATAGATATAAATTTTTTATTCCATTTTTTGTAAACAAAATTCGTTTAAATATGACATTTTAGGCATAGCTAAGGAAAATGACTTTTTTATCCAAGAAGAACTTATTTAAAGAAATAAAACCTAAAATTGCCGTCACTGTTGAAATATTATTTTCTATAATTCAAAATACCCTAATAACAACCGATCTCTTTTCATAATATCGTAGGTGTTTTTTAATCCCTTCACCTTATCACTCCAATTCTTACTTTTATTATCCTTTTTAGGGGTGCACCGGATAGTATATCCGGCCGGATATTTTGCAGGTTACTGACGATTATTTAATATTCGGCATTAATTCAGGATACTTCTCATATCCGGCCGGATATACCGGATAGTTGCAAACCGATATTATCAATTAATAATTATCTTAAAAAATATAAACTGCATAAATTTGTGAAAAAACATTTCTTTATACAATGGCTAATGAAAATTTTACAAAATCAAGTATCATATGACATTTATTATAAAAATTTTCTACCGTTGTTGTGAATGAACAGAAGCATCTCTCCCTTTTCAAGCAAAAGTTTTGTGCGTTTTTCTTCAAAAATATTGCCGTACTCTGAAAAAAGACGCTCAGAGTAAACGGATGATGCAGGCGTACATAGGTATTTAGCCGTCAGTTTTTTAAGCAGTGGAAATTTATCTTCCATTTTCCAATACTTCAGGGGGCATTTGTTTCTTTCAAGAAGTGGAATGCCGAGGTAGAGTTCTAATTCACTGGCTGCCTCATTTTTGATATCTTTTTTGGAGATACTTATTGTTGAATCTTTATGTCTTCTAGCAATTTCTTCGAAGCAAGCCATGAAATCATCATTGCTTCTATCTTCGACTAATTTGTTAGTTTGACAGGTAAGTTGACCAGATTAATCAACAGTCTCCACACTGTTAATATCAGAACTGTGGTGCTAACGTGTTAAGGATTAAAGTTTTTCCAAATGTCTTATCGTTGAGAAACTGCACTTTAAAGCGTGGATCAAGAACTGTCGGCAGCACATATAATGGGTTCCTCATGATATCAAGACCAGAACCAGAAGCATTGAAATCCTAGCACGTAGTGCAGACAGGAGTTTCTGTTTGGTCATTTTTATGCCTTCTTTATCGGTGGCCTTTTCAAGGTATCTTTCTAGAGTACTTACATTTGGAATTACGGTTGAAAGAGGACATGATTCTGCACTCATTTCAAGAGTGAGCTGGAAGAAAGGCAGAAGTATGGTTACTATTTGATCAATAATTTGCCACTCACAAGAAGAAAAAATTGGTAGAGCATCATGGTCAGAGTTGTATAGTTGCACAGGTCTTTTTAGCTTTTGTAGCCGCTTTAACATTAAATATGCACTGTTCCAACGAGTCGGAACATCCTGTACTAGTAAAAGTGGTAACTTTCCCGTTTCTGCATTCTGCAATTGGATAGCCTTGAATTCACTACAGCCCTTGGCAGAATGGTTGAAGTATGTAGCCAACCTACGGCTTTTTAATAATACATCTTTCACAGATTTTTGAGATAGAATGGCATCGTTTATTATTAGTTGGATGATATGAATTGAACATTGAAAAGACTCGATTTCTAAAAGATTGCTTCAGGCAACATATTTTTTGCACCATCTCTAACATGTACATGTATTCTTGAAGCATCAATATTCCAACACCCCTAGATGCTCTTAAGTTGGTTAGCAATGTTAACACCTGTATGCGGGTTGGCAAAGTGAGAAGCATGTAGAACTGCATTCTTTCGTGCATATTCAGCAGTGATCCAGTGAGCAGAAAGAGACAAGAAAGTTTAATGAGATGAGGAACATGTCCAAATGTCAGATGTAAAACTAACATGGCCAGCTTTTGATACCTCAACAGCAACATCATTTCGTAGTTCTTTATAGAAGTCTGGTAAAACATTGTCAGAGAAAAATCTTCTGCTAGGTATGATATACTGTGGCTGTAAATGCGCCATAAGACCAATGAAACCTTCATCTTCGGCCATACTGAAAGGCTGGTTATCCAATGCCATCATGAGAAGAATCTTTTTATTAATTTTTTTAGCTCTAGTATCATTAATGTCCCACAACTTTTTTTTATCGAACGTTTTCTGTAAAGACAATTGTACCATTTTTCTTTCCCTAGGCGGGATATTCTTGGATTCATCATATCCTTCAGAGGACTCTCGTGTGGTTTTGTTCTAAAGCATTCCTTGTTTTGCTTCCTGTTATTCTTTGTGATGCAAAACTTTCGCGTGGTTGTGCAAAGGTGTCGTGCTAAATGACTTGGGCTTTCCCTTGCCTATTTTTATCAATTTATTACAAACCATACACCGCGCAGATGGATCGCAAGAATCATTAAAAAGACTCCAGATAAAGCTCGACATCGTGACCAAAAATTAACCCAAAATTATAAGGCAAGTAATTGTTAACGTTAGCTTTCAGACTTCTTAAACAAAAAGAAAAGAACTAACATATATGTGTAATACACTTATATTTAATACACTTATTTAAATACTATTTAATGCATACATTGTGTATGTATGCATTATTAATGAGAATATGATTAAATACAAATATCAAATCGCATACTGATAATGTTGAGTAATATTATGAACAGGAAGTAGTTACTATGCCTTAAGGCCTTTTTGAATATTTCCCTTAAAAAAAAAATTCTATATTGAAAATATATTATTATTATTATTTAATAAAAAAAAAGAGGGAAGAATAAGAATAATAATACAGCATGGTGGATCAAACCAAATAGTTTATTGTCACACCTATAAAAAATAGGAACACTATACTAAATTCATATTTACAACAGGACTTAAAAATGATATAAAAAATAGGAGAAAAAATCCAGATAATAATTATAAAGGCAAAAAAAAGAAGTGAGGAACAGTTATATAATAGGATAAAAAAAACTCCAAAACGTATCATTTTAAAATCAATATAGGAGAAAGACAATTTTCAAACATGTTCACAAAGCATTTAATTTTCAAAATATATATATATATATACATACGTAAAAAAAAGAGAGAAGAAAGCAAATATCAATTATTGCTGATAGAGAAGCGATGAACTGGCGAAAAATTGATGCTGGATGTAGAGATTCATTGTGGTTGGAAGGGGAATATGAAAAAGAATTACCTAAAAAAAAATACAAAAGAGCACGAGTACCAAAATCTCAAAGATATAAAATATAGTATGGGTAATAAATATACTCAAAGACACTAACGAGTTGAAATAAAAAATTTTTTACATTTACGTTTGAAACTACAAGTGTTTTTCAGAAGCCTAATACAAATGGGAAGACTATTCCAGGTTTTTATGGACTTTTTAATAAAAAATTTATTACTTTTGGCAAATTTGTATCTTATATTTCTTAAATTGTGTTTGTTGCGTAAGTTATGATAATGAAACTGGCGATTTTCACAATAATTAAAATTAATTTCATGTTTTAGATTTATACATTTATGAACAAAAAGAGATAATTGAATTTGTCTAATTTGTAAAAGATTCGGGATTTTATATAAACTACGTATATACTCAGCATCTCTATTGAATAGAACTTTCAAAGCCCTGTCTTGTTTTTTCTGTAATGTTGGGAGTTTGGACACCAGTAAAGTTATTGGAGACCAAATAAAGTTAGAGTAAAGAATCTTTGAATGAAAAAGGGCATAATAAATATTTATTTTGGTCTTAGTATCAAGAAGATTTTTAATTTTGAACAACATGCCAAGTGCTATTGAGGTATCTTTTAAAACATTATTGAAATGATTTGAAAAACTAAGATTAAAATCTATAGTTACTCCTAAATAATTATAAGTATTCGTCCTCTGAAGATAGTTTTCTCCAATTTTTAAAAAAAGACAAATATTTTTGTTAAACTTACTGAAAATCATATATTTGGACTTTGATACATTTATATATAGCTGATTAGTGCAACACCAATTATAAAATTCAAAGAGAAACTTATTAATAATATATTGATCTAAAAAAAGATTTTTACTTCGATACAAAATAGTGCAATCATCAGCGTACAAATAAAGAGTAAAATCAGAATTTTGAAGAGAAAAAATATCATTAACATAAAGAATAAATAAAAGTGGGCCAAGGATAGAGCCTTGTGGCACACCCTTATTTAATTTAGAATACTTAGACGCACTGTTATTTACAAAAACATATTGTTGACGATTGGAAAGGTAACTTTTTAAAAGTTCTAAAAATTTATCTCTAAAACCATATCTATGTAGTTTAGCTAGTAGGTATTCATAATTTATACTATCAAAAGCTTTTGAAAAATCTATATAAATAACAGACGATTCCAAACCAAATTATATTGTCTATTCTATTTAAATTTGTAAACATTTTGTCTTACTGATGTCACGAACTGTTCTTTTTTTTCTTTATAATTGTATAAATAAATCATTCTTTCTTTCTTTCTTTCTAACATGAAAGTCATTCACTTTTAGTAAATATTATCCGGTTGAACTATCCGGCCGGATACTATTAAACTATTAAACCTATTCGGTATCCGGCCGGTTAATAAATTTCACTATTCGGTGCACCCCTAATCCTTTTCATTATTTTTTTACCGTTGTCCATTACCCTTTTTTTTTATTCTTATATTGTTTTCTTCACAATCATAACTGTGTCCATAAACTTGTTTTCAAACTAATTTTGTTTAATTTTTCCCCATAAGCTTTTTAACCCATACCATTTATTCAAATGTTTTAAATAGATTTTTGCTAATTTTGACTAGCTATTTATGACCTACTTATCATTTTTTTTCTATTACAATAAAAAATTTATTAGAATGTGCTCTTTTATGATTATGTCAGCAGTCGAAGGTTAGAGATTATACTACTTTCTCATTGTTTCAATTTCCCATCGTGACATCCCGATCATCTACCGAGTTGTTTTTAGATGCGATATCCACGACTAATAAACATAATATATCTGTTTACTGTTGGTTGGTTGGTTGGTTTGAGATATCAAAGCACTTTCAAGCGTAAGGCTATATGCTCGCATTTTGCTTAAGAATGTTAATCACAGTTTTTGTGAATTTGTTTTTAGAGTTGGGAGCCCCGGAAAAATATTTTAATTTATGAACGATTAGAGCTAAAATAAATTGAAGTACAATGAATTGGTTTTTTCAAAAACTTCATAATAATGATTAATAGATCATCTTTTAAATTAGATTCAAGAATTTGATATTTTAATAATCAACAGTATAAGTCTGAAACCAACATTTGAAATAGTTATGTTCAAGATATAATTATTTGAAAAATTTGAAATATAATCCAAATTAATGAAAATTTTTAAATTTAAATGATCAAAATTATAGCCTTTTTTGCTTATACTATATAAACTCAGCAGTGCATATTAGACTTAAGGCTTTTAGGTTTTTAAAATAGTAAAAGACATATAAAAAAGTATGTAGAAAAAAGCCGGACAACACGCAGTTGCCTGTAAACCAGCATAGGTGGCTAATGTATGGATGGCGCATCAAAGAACCTACAAACTAAAAAAAGTTATTTTATAACAGTATCAACTCTAATGTCTATAATGGAGATATTGTATTAATATTTCTTTTTCTTAATTTATATCTTTATTTAATAATTTTTTCAAAGCAGGTTTCTTACTTGTTTTTGACCGTAATTATTTTATAAGGGATTACGGGCAAAAACTTTTTTTTAATCTTTTTTTCAGATGATACCTTATTTTTTTACCAATTTCTAAATATATCTACACCGATGAACTTAAATGTAATTTCCCTACGATTAATATATCATCTGCAAACAATTCTTTGAGATTTGGTAAATCGAAGGCAATATTTTTTCAATAATAGATATAAGACAGGGGCGCACATCCTCAAAATTATTGGGAGCGGGGCGAATTTTTTTTTTTGCAATTTTTAAAATTATTGGTCTGGAATTACCATGGGGGACCAAATATTCAAGCAATCCTTTAAAATAGAGTGTATTCATCGCATACCTAAATTTATTAGACTACTTTATATTTTTTTACAAAATAGGTGAAATTTAAATACTATACTTCCAGCGAAAATATTTTAATTAAATTTGCATATTGGATATACACTACTTTAAAAAAATCCAAAATTTTAGGGGGAGGGGGCGAATAGACTTTTCATTTGAAAATGAAGTACTCTTTCAGGCACATTACAGGAATTGATGAAAGGATATTTGATTGATAGAGAAAACAACTGAAAACAAATAACTGAAGGTTGGAGAATTTTATGAGTGAATGTAGTCTGAAGGAAAAGAGTCTACTATGCACCCTTCGATGTTTATATGAAAAAAAATGTGATTGATTCAGGGGCGCACATCCTTGAAATTATTGGAGGGGCGGACTTTCAAGCGTCTTCCAAAAAAGACAGCAAATTTTTCTGAATTCCTAGTCTTCTCTTGTCTATTCTATTTCATTCTTTATTAAGCTTAATGTAAACTTAAACCCTCACCCTATTAAGCTTAACGTCAAACAATTAATGAGGACTTATATATAGCTCCTTCTTTCTCACTTCAAAACGATGCGCACCATCTCCAAATTATGTGTAGAAAAGAGGTAAAGATATCAATTAACAATAAAAAAATAGGAAATTTTATTGAATGAAAAAAATCATTTATTAATTTTCAGTTGTTCCATTTCTTCTTCTTAAAAAATGAAAAAATGTTTTATTGAGAAAAATAAATAAAAAAAACACATCCAAATTACATAACTTTTCTGATGTAATTTCTATCAAAAATGTAAAACAGAACTAAAGTTAGAAAACTTGGTATTAGAATTTTTTCATTCTTTTTAGTGTATAAGAATAAGTGTAAGTTAGTTAGACTCTTAAAAAAGGGTATAAAATAAAGATAAAATTTTGCAAACAATAAATTAAGATTGCATTACTTCATTTTTCTCAGCATCATTCAAAAATAGAACCCTAAACCTAACCCCCATCCTCCTGAAAACACATTAGGAGCGGTTGCCCCTCCCTCTCGGATGTGCGGCCATGATATAAGAGTTCTAAAATTAAGTACAAAGAAATTGGAATTTAACTTGAAAGATTACATTTTCTATATCGTCATCAATTATTATCAACTTTCTTTGACTGACCACATGAATTATGCTTAGAAAAAATTGTAAACTATACCATTTTTTGAAGAGATGTAAAAATAATTTTAAGGAAATTTGTTAATTAACATTGTACAAAGCTTTTGTATTGCTTTTTGAGAGTGGTATTCCATTTAGAACTTAGGCAACATACCTATTCATGTTTCAAAATTCGTGTTTTAATGTTCCCATTGAAATAAATACATGAATTATATAAAGTATATGAATGATACCTTTTCCTTGTGAAAAAGTTGAAATATCTTTTTATTTCATAACTAATGGGAATATAATTATTTTATCTCATGCAAATAATAATTCATTGAAAGAATCTTTGAATTCATGTATTTTGGGGTAACGATTTCAAAAGTTGCTGATTCCTTCTCTAGCATTCTATCGATGGAAGTTAAAATGGCGTTAAAAATCTACTAAACCGGGCAGGCAGGCCTTTAATTCTAAAGGTTGCCCATCTTAATAGCAGTTGTCTAACCTTAGTCAAACCGATTGAAGTAAGTATTATTGCTTTATTCTGCCATGTTCCTTTTTTATTTTTGCATCCCCACTACCGAAGGACAACACAACGTCTACAAATTTGGTGAGTAAACAGTCTCCTCACGTTTCTTCTCACGCCTGTGTTAATTCCTTGTAAGTTATAAAGGTAAAGGTAGCGTGTGGTGTTTTCATCGAGAAGGCACAATTGCGCCGCTTGTATCGAACTATGAAGAAAGCAGGCTTGATGCGAAATCGAATCCAACACCTTGAGTTATCTAAACGCAGCATCTAACCAACCTTCCTCACGCCCCCTTATATTTTTCTGTTTTTTTATTTTCAGTTCATTTGGTCAATGCTATTGATGAGATGGTAAACTAAATAAATTTTTTGAATATCTTTTACCGAGCTTTTCTTTAAGGAAGATTCGCCACCGATTGACAAAGAATTGCGTTATTTTTTTTCAACTCCAGATGTCAAGTATGAGTTTTTAGATCATCCTGCCGATGTTCAAATCCATGCATGGGGTTCTTCTCTCGAAGAGTCTTTCGAACAAGTAAATATTTTTAATCTGAGTCATGAGAGCGAGTAGCCAGTAGTTTGTCAACGCTGCGGACAATTTTTCTTGAATTTTTGAAAAAGAGCTTAAGATTATCAATTATATAAAACACCTATTTCTAAAAGTCATTTTTTAAAGGTATGCTTACCTTACTAAATTCTTTAAATGGGATTTAAGCCAAAGATGCAATGTTTAATACGATATCTCTATTTGCCCGTATATCTCAAAGGGCGAATTAGTTACGCCAACTATGCACCAACTCAACATTAAATACACAACTCGAAAATGTGAGATTAACTTCAGATATTGAGATTTATGTCATTGTTATTAACTACCTATGAAATAAGGAAGAGACTACAAAAGTAGGGCTGCCAGATATTAACTTCAAAAAAGCAGGACATATAGCAAAAAAATCCCGACGTGAAATTTTTAACTAATATCTTTATGTACTATCACAGCAAAAATGCAAAAAATTTATTCTATTAATTAAATCACTTATATTTATCTGAAGATGAAATATTTTTCAAAAGTTCTTGGTTTTAAACTTAGACTTTTTTTTATTTATTCATTCAAATATTTTTTCAAAGACAAAAATTAATTAAATAATTTTGAATCATCAATTTTGATATTATTTTCTATCAAAAAATTCATAGACAAGTCTCCCATATTAAATCTTTGTTTAATGTCATCCACTCAAAAACTTAAAACTTTTCTAACGAACACATCCAAGAATCACACACTGAATATAAAACTATTCAACATCTTTCAAAAAATTATTGTATAAAATATTAAATTCCTTTTCAAATTTTTTTTCTACAAACTTTTACAGGTAAAAAATTTTCATTTAAATGTTGTTTATGAGAATTTAAAACCTGAGAAAATACCTTATAGTTGTCGACAAGAGTATTGACTGATTTTCCTATTTTTGCAATAGAAACTTGAAACAAAGATCTAGAATGAATTAAACACAAATAAACTTCCCAAAAAGGGTTTACAAAAATTCCCTCTCTTTTTGTGGGGCCCAAATGGAGTCCAGCTGTAAGTATTTGCACATTACAGCACTTTTATGCAATGCTGGATCGGATAAAAGATGCACCTTGAATGACATGTTGTATCTTTACATCTAAAGACTGTGTCTTCTGAAGATCCTTTAGCAACACGCTTGTTTGGTGGGCCAAAGAGGGACCTTTCAATGTGGTTCGACTTCTTGACTACATTCAAAATTGGCAAATATAAGTAGAAAACAAGTAAAACAAAACGTATCCCTTTTTTAGCAGTGTCTTCTTGTATGGACTACCATTGTCACTAACGAAGTGTCAATCTTCACTAAAAAGTTACTTTACAAGGAAAAGGTTACTTTACTAAAAAGTATGGTTTAAAAGTGTGGGCGGTTTTATGAAGGACCGGTTTAGACAAGTTTCACTTTATTTAATTTTTTATTTTTATAGTCGTATTGCATCCAAGTATTTATTAAAACCTCTGATACCGATTCCCATTCCTTATAATTTTAATGAATACAAATAATCGGTTTTACTTTTTACCGAAATGAACCGAAATTATCACGAAACTTTCCGAATGTTTTCGTCTCGTTGAAATGCTATTGCGTATTTAAAATGTTGTGATTCCAGCATCTTATTTGTTTTAGACAGCATTGGCTCTTTATGCGTACATGACCGACATGGATTTGGTGAGCATCCAAACGACATTTGACGTGAACTGCAACGCTTCTGACCTGCAAGCGTTGCTCTTTTCCTTCCTGAACGAGTGTCTCTACCACTTCAGTGCGGAAGACTGCGTAGTTGCGAGAAAAGTGGTAGTGAGGAGTTTCACTCAGCAGAACGGCGTCTTCGATTTGAGCGCCAGGATATACGGCGAAGCGTTTAACTTGGACAAGCACACCCAAGGAACCGAAATAAAGGCAATCACTTACGGCTCCATGAAAATTGCGTACAACACCGACAACAATCTCCATGAGTGTTTTGTTTTGGTGGATATTTAACACGCCAGCTCCAGCTAAAAGAAGTTATACGGTTTATCCGATACTTCCATGGACAACACTGTGGACATGAGAATCGAAAATATGAGTTTCTCAATTCCTCATTTGAAACGGGGTAGGAATGACGTCAAACATTGAATTTTATTTTAAAACGGATCTTTGAATAGTTCTTATATATATATTTTTTGATATAAATGTTTATCCTTATTTCAATTTTATTTTAAAGAATATTGAAGTTTCTGAGATGCTCAATAAAATAATTTTGTCCAAGAATTTTAAACTAGTATCAATTAATTATATATAAAGTAAGTTGATTTTATAGGCTTGTAAGTTCCACAAGTGCAACATATAATTTTTGTTTCGTTAAAAGTATGAAGTACCTCTTGACTCTTTCTAATACCCCCTATACGAAACTATTTGTACGCGCTTTGAAGGAAAATCGAAATACGTATTAAAATCAGTTACAGCTATTTTTATATGAAAACCGTGATTGTTTTCTACTTTCTAAAAATCCCGGCTAACTTTAGACTTACTATTTTTCTGCTTTGGCTCTTACTAAAAGGCCTCTTTTTGGGCGATGGAAGGCGGAAAAAGTAACACACCTGTGTTCCAGGAAGGAATTATTTGGGAGAGAATGGCTAAGAACTTTGCGATGGTGAGTCCTCTAATTTGAAGTAAAAGAGTGTGTTGGTGCAGAATTCTATGTTTCATGCTACATTAACCCTTTATAGGCGCCATTATGGCTGGGATTAGGTTTTGCGTTTTCTTGTACGTTTTTTGTACTCGATTACTGAAGTGCCGATTCATCTCTCAGTCCGCATTTCCCTTCTCCCCTTGTTTTATTCATGCATGATCTAAAATGCACCGGGAAATTTAAAGCAGAAATTTTCGATTTCCTTAAATCTTTTTCATAAAAGTGTTATAGTGTATTCAGAATAAAATTCAAAAGCTAAAAGGTTATATTGGCAAAATGCAGAATGGAAATCCTTATTTATCATCTGTTAAACTTATTAATTCTTGGATGTAATAGTGGAATTAATTTTCTCGAAACTATCTTAGCTAGCTATGCGAAATTTTCCATATTTCTATATTACAGGTTTTGAAAGAGGTCCGTATGTTATGCAAAATAAATCTTTAAATGTTGATTCTCGCAGGCTTTCTCAATTTCAGTTAAAAGTGATGTTTCTACATTTTTCTCAATTTAACTGTTTAAGAAAATCATTTTGTAAGACGATTTTTATTGCAAAACTATAGAAAATGCCCATTACTCATTTTAAATTTGCTTCTGGGGTTTCCGGATGAATTTTTGAGTTTAGAAAAGTTTAAATTTCACTATATTTGGACCAGGGGCGCTAGGTTTGTTTTCATCCAATTGCTAAATAAGTCACACTTTGGCCTCGAATCAAATTTTAATGGTAAGATTTCTGATAAGTGTATTGAAACCCCTTATGATTCGTGATAACTGTATTCATTATATCTCGGTAAAAATGTACTAGTTGTTTCCTTGTGTGATCTCCCATATTCTCGTTGAAATTGACCGTAAAAGCATCAAGAATATAGACTTTGAAGGTCATCCTACAGTCCCTGATCATAGCTCTTCACCAAGTTATCAATATGTTCCACAAACTTGTTAGTGTTTTTATTGAACAGAAAACCCTGTAATACAATAACATTAGACTTTGAATTAAATGTAGGCTCTTCCATTTGTCAATGATGAAGAATAAAATGTACAAAAAAGAGTTTATCGGGGGCGCACATCCTCGAAATTATTAGGGGTGAAATTTTATTTGTTCCAATTTTCAAAATTAGTGGTCTGGAAATGCCACAGGAGACCAAATATTCAAGCAATCCTTTAAAATAGAGTGTATTCAGCACATACCTAAATTTATAAGACTACTTTATATTTTTTAAAAAATTAGTGAAATTTAATATTTTAATTAAATTTTCATATCGCATATACACTAGTTTAAAACAATCCAAAATTGTTATGGGGCGAATTGGCTTTTCATTTGAAAATGAAGTAGTCTATCAGGCACATTACAGGAATTGATGAAAGGATATTTGATTGATAGAGAAAACAAATAAATGAAGGTTGGAGAATTTTATATGAGTGAATCAGAGATGGAGCCCCCCCCTGTTTTTTTTATAGTTGATTGGTTAAAGTGAATTTGATTAAATGATATAGTGTAACAGCGAGCATTTCAAAAAATAAGCTCATATGAAATGAAATTATAAAAACAATGTAGCAATTAAACATGTAATAACTTAGAATTTGAATCTTTATGATAAAGGTGGTGTGGTATTTTCATTGAAAAAAATACTAATTTACAGCTAACATCGAGCTATGGATAATTTAGCAGAAGCGAGGCTTAAACCCGGAACTTCAGATCGATAGCAGCGCTTCTAACGGTTTAACCTCGCAGCCACTAAACCACTTACGTTTTGATAAAAACAGAAAAGTTAGTTTAAACTTTTAAATAACAACTTATCACGATAGACAGACACCCTACGATGTTTATATGAAAAAAATGTGATTGATTCCTCAATCAGTCGCCTACTTCATTTCATTAAGTTTGATAAAGTAATAGAAATTGCTCGAGATTTGAAGTCGCTTTTGTCCAAAAAAGTTTCCAAAGAGAAAGTATACAAAACCCTGTTATTTCTAGTTACAACAAGAGAATTCAAAAATTGATAATTTAAATTCTAAATTAAGCTCTATCGGACAAGGTATTTAATTTTTCTTTATCAGTTGATTCTGATCATTTTCCTCATTTTTACTATAATTTCAATATTTTAAAACTCAGTCTCTCAATGCTAAATTTGATGATTTTTGTTTGCTAGTTCAAAATATTAACTCTAATAATTCCTCTCTATCTATTTTATGCATCCAAAAGACATGGCTTAATTCTTGCGGTAATCTATTCCATATCCCTAACTACCATTTTTATCTAAATCCTACTCTCTCTCTCTTCTCACTCTGGTTTTACTTTCTATATACATAGCGCTTTCTCATTTTACTAAACAATTTCTCCTCAAATTTTTTTTCCCATAAAACTTCCTTAGTAAGAATATTATTATACATAATATCTATAGGCCATCTAAAAATTCCAAAGATTATATTCAAGGATTCTTATTAGATTTTGGATCTTTTTTGACCAATTGAATCCTGCTTTCAATCATTTCAAACTATATTAATCCTTTCAAGATCTATAAAGTTGGAGCAGTTGATAGTTTCTTTGATGTTATTATTTCTCATTCTTTGAAATTTACAATCATAAAAGTAACAAGACCCCAGTCTAATACTTTAATTGATACTTTTTAATAAGTACAAATTTGAGTTGCTTCACATATATGAGGTTCAGGTATATAATTGCTGGTCACCATCCGATTTTTTTATCGTTACATTATGAAAACTTAAATAAATTTGTTTCTAAGAGATTATTTGACAAATCTAAGTTTATGTCTAATAACAGCGTATAAAATTTTGCTTCACTTTTGTGATATGCTTGATTATGCAAACGAGTTATTCGCTAATTTGATAAAAAATTCTTTCCTATCAGTTTCTAACTGTACTCGCTATGTTTTTAAAACAAAAATGATGAACCTCGCGTTAATCAATGGAACTAAATTTGATAAAATTTGAGATCGATTATATCAAAAAAGTATTAAAAATGTAAATAATACACCGTTTGTCTATTACAGAAATAAAGTCAAAACTCTCATAAAAATTA
This sequence comes from Nectonema munidae, assembly GCA_030549495.1. Lineage (NCBI taxonomy): Eukaryota > Metazoa > Nematomorpha > Nectonematoida > Nectonematidae > Nectonema > Nectonema munidae. The sequence goes on from JAUIRK010000420.1 coordinate 105,047, forward strand.
ATAAAAATAAATACTTCAATGCTTATTTTATCTCTTCTAGATCTACAAAGAAAACTTGGTCTAAATTGAATACTCTAATTCATACCAAAAAAGATAATTCAGTGTTGCAAACTGGTGAATGATACGTTCCTATTGATATTGTGGATAACTTGTTGTGTGTCTATTGTCGTGATGTGTACGTGTTTGTTGTTTATATGATTCTGTGTGATTTGTTTGTAGCTTTCGGTGCTGTATTGGTGAACTGTTAATGAAAGCATAGCTGGCTAATGTATGGATGGCTTATCAAACAACCTACAAACTAAAAAGAGATGTAAAGATTTCATCTGTAAATTTTACTGGCCGATTTAAAACCATTTCTTACTTCATGCTTAATTTTTTTATTGACGATTTCTATTTCATTGTCTTTTTAATGATCAAAGCTAACAAACTTTTTGACACTATAATTACTATAATGCTTTTATCACTGATAAATAATTGTAGTTTTCAATTCTTTCTGGATGTTATAGATATATCCGTTATGAAGCATATTTTAGATTATACGAGTTATGAAAATAAATAAAATGAAAATATTTTTGTTATCTAGCACCTCAATTAAAAATGGCTTATAAGGATTAAAAATTTAAGTTTGAGTTAATTATGTTAACTACACTACATTTTGCTAATACAAGTCAAATCCACGGCTACCAAAATCTCCTTATATACATCTGCCCTGTCCTAAGCTTTGTGTAGCATAAACTTTTAATGCTGCATTCGTGACTTTTTAAAAATGGAAAAGCAATGAGACAATTTTGAATAACTTTTTTGCGGTTTTGTAGCGATAATAATAATAATCTATTATTTTAAATATAAGTTTTTCAAAGACTGCCTCCCAACGACACAATTTGATTTTCCACGGCCTCTTTAGATCAAAATGCGATTTTTTCTTGCCTCTAGTTTTTCATTTATATGTCGAAGTTCTGCATCGAAACTTCAGAAAACAAATCTTAAATTTTTCCTTTGAAATTTATTTAGTTTTATATTTTGCTGCCATATTTTTTAGTAATATGCATGATTTAATGAAATATATGGATTTAAAACTAAATAAGTTTTTTGTAATTACATTGATTATATTACTAAAAGTTTAAGAATCCTACACTGTTTGAAGTTACAAGACAAGAAAGTTTCATAGGCCTTTCAATTTGAATTGAGTTTCGTGAAATAATTTTATTCTCACCAATTTTAACTTTTAATATCATACAAATTGAAAGTAAAAGTGGAATAAAATGTTATTACGGATAAAAATATTTATTATAACGATAGATTATGAGATAGATGGAGCAAATTGGATTGCTGCCATTCTCTTGTGTAAACTTTTTATAGATATGTGCTAATTTTCAAAGCTACCCCATAGGTTCATTATTTTTGCTTGATATTTTTTCTGTTGCGACTTTTGATATCTTTTCAATTTTGTGTCTGAAATTAATCTCACCTAAAAATCAAGAATTAATAAGGTTTTAGAGTTTTAAATAATTTACATGTAGTCTAGAAATGAGCGCTTCTTGATAAGTCATTTGGATGACTGAGTACAGCTTTTTTTTGACAGTCAACTTTTCTATTAAAGCGATTGTGCCAACCCTCCACGTCGTTGTTTGTTCTGATTGGATTTTTGTACACGGACGAAGTAGTAGAGTCCCATGTAGCATTCATCAACTACGTTTTCTCTCTATAATCACACAAATTTTGAGTTGAGGTTGTTATAGCTCTACTTTTAATTTCACTAAACAGAAAACTAAAAGACAAAGGACCAAATTTCACAAGTTTTAAAAAAAGCTATATTTCTCATACCTTATATAATCTGATGGCATCAAAGCTAGGGCTAAAATTTTTTAATCATTTTAAAAGTTCCTCCGTCATTTTGATATAATGGGACAAGACCAAGTTCTTGGACCTAAAGAGTTAGTATAATTTTTAAAATTTATTTTATCATAAGTTTTTACTTTTCGCCAAACTGATTTACTTACACCAACGTAATTGACAGCCGCAAAAAGTTACATTTTTTAATTTTTTTCAGTGTTTGCCATAATGCTTTTTCAAAATCAAGCACTGACTTTTGGAGTTTTACAAAAATGAAATTTTATAATAAAGAATCAAGCTGTTTTTAGATGTAAATTTTTAAATTTAGAGGTAAATTACACACTGAAAAAGGAGGCTATAGTCTTCTTCCCTTTTAGAACTCATAAATGCCAAAATGGCAATTGCCTGATGCAATCGTCATTTTTTATAAGCGAATGAACTGTAAATAATTGGACAAACGGTCTTCTGACAACTTTAAAAGTTCCATCAACATATCTTCAAAAAACTATATTCAAGTGTGAACAATCACGAAAAAACTGTGTCTTACCATGTTTTAGAGTCACACAAATGGTTGGTGGTCCGTAGCAAATAAAAGCATACTTTGTTTCGAGTTTTTGATGTCAGAACTAAAGTATTGCTAAGGTATAAATTCACTTTGTAATATGAAATCCAGGCTTCTTGGATGTTCATGATGAATTTTTTCTGTTCACAGCTCTCGCAAGATGGGGAGGATTAGGCGAGCAGGGTACGTTTTCAAATTCTAGCATTTTTCACTGACAATTTCTGACGCTGATTTTAAAAACTGAAAAAAAAAATTTAGTACCGAAAAGTTAGTTTAGAATTTGTTTTACATTTTTTAGCTTCATTTTTTATTTTTATTGTTTCCATTAAACAATCCGTTTCTCCATGCTTGTCAGTTGCCCAGCTTTAGCTAGTTTTTCTTCATTTGAATTATGGTTGCTCCACACTTTCTCTTTGAGCATATCCAATAAATTTTATCAGATTTTTTTTCTTTCAAGTGAAAAAAAAGTCTTATAAAAAACAACCAATTAATGTCAAAATTTTAATCGTTGTATGGCTTCTTCCATTTTGAAGTAGTAAATCCTTCCCTTTTTAAGAAGCTAGATTTTAAGGAACTTCTCTTATTTGGTTTCTTTCAAAAGGAAATGAGTCATTGACACTTTCCTTTTATAAGTTTTCTTCATTATAAAAAATAATGTAAATTTTATAGTAAAATTTTTTCGTATTAAAACTTTTACAAATTACCTGTATACGTTGCTTGGTTTATTTAATCTGCAAAATATGTAACACCATTTGAAACATATTGAGATTGCTCACTATTATCTCCATTATTAACCTTTAGAAAATACTAATAATTACACAGAAGTGGTTGAAACAAAAATATCTGAATGATTTGATTGAAAGGGGTTATAGCTATCTTCAGTCTTAGAGATTACTATCTCTTTTATGGGTGAAATACGTCCCTCTCTTTCTTTTGGTGACAAACCTTATAAAAAAAAGAATTTGAAAATTTTTTTGACACTATCTTTATCTACTGTATTTATATTAGCATTACAATGACGTACATGTAATCTAGAGATAAACTTAAATCACTTTAAAGTAGTGTGACTTTATACTTGAACTTCCCGGAATCCATTGGAACCTCCTAAATACTGAATGTTGTTTTCAAATTTTTATTAAAGTTAAGATAAATATAAACTTAGATGTGCTTTGAATATTCCAATACCTAAAAATATTGAGTTCAACTAAAATTTGTTCATTAAAAAAGAAAAAAGGGATAAACTTACAATCACAGTTGTGAACATAGTACTGTGAACAGTTTGGGCACTTTTTGATTTTTAGAGACATTTTAATTAATTAATTAATTAAGTTGTTTTGTGACGTTCCCCCCCTCCTTTTGGTATCGTGGCCCCCCCGGGATTCTGGGTTATTTTTTTTCCCCCCCCCCCAAACCCCCCCTGGCCCTTTTTAAAAAAAAATATTTTTTTATTTTTATTATTTTTAAAAAATTTTATTAAAAAAAAAAAAAAAAAAAAAAAAAAAACCCCCACCCCCCCCCCCCCCAAATTGAGAAAATTATTGTGTTGTGTTGGGTTTTTTTTTTAAAACAAAGAGAGCGGGCGCCAAACCTAACAAAAAAAAAAAATTTTTAAAAAAAAAAAAAAAAAAAAAAAAAAAAAAAAAAAGGGAAAAAAAAAAAAATTTATTAAAAAAAAAAAAAATGAAAGGACTCTGGAGGAAAAAAACAAAAAGCTTTTTTTTTCTAACGCCATTGACGGACTCCGTGCTTTTTGTCAAATTTTAAAACAAAGTTAGTATTCCATATAGAATTTATAATATCAAACAGCATTCCTGGAACCTAATATTTCAGCAAAATCATTAGATAAGAATTTTAATTTATCACTTTTTTTTCCAATAGATTAACGCCATCTAAGTTCATACAAATGTTTTATGAGTATGATCTCAGTAGTTTTCTTCTATGAATTAGGTCAAAATTATGAATTAAAATAATTAATTATCAAATTCTAGACTTCATTCTGTTATTTTTATATCAAATTTGTTGAATAAAATAGACTACAGCAAACAAGTATAGAAAATAAAAAATAGAAGAATGAAAAATCGCTTTTGCCTCCCTAAATCACTTTAATCTAAAATAGTTATTACTTTTGAATTTTCGTTATGAGTTTTCAATATTTTCAAGTCATATTGTATACTTTTTTTTATATATCAATTTATAACAAGTAATGTTTTTAGGGCGGCAAAAGCGATTTTTCATTCTTCTATTTTTTATTTTCTATAGTTGTTTGCTGTAGTCTGTTTTATTCAACAAATTTGTTATAAAAATAACCGAATGAAGTCTAAAATTTGATAATTAATTATTTTATATTTTGATAATTATTTAAGAAATCAATGATGCCTCCTTTATCATTCATTGTTAGACCTATTATTATAATCAGTTAAGTTGATGCCTCCTTCTTTTTATATCATTTCTTTGTTAGAGAGAGAGAGAAAGAGAAAAACTTTATTCAAAATTAATTTAAATGAAAAATATATATGCAAACATTCCATGGAGGATCAAAAAGCGCGAGCAAATTGATTTCTTAAAAAAAAAAGACCATTAGTAAAGTTGATTTCTCCTTTTATTTTATATCATTTCTTATATATACTTAAAAGTAAAATATTCCCTTTTAGTTTATGCCTCTTTTATATATATAATAAAATATTATTCTATATAGCTATTTTAAGTTTTTATTTGTATATAAATAATGTTAAAATTTATTCTTATTTTAAAAAATAAAAAATCATAGCCTCAATGATTTTTGCTGTCTACCTTCAGGGGTTCAATCCCAAAGGCTCCCAACTCTTAAAAACAAAATTATAAAATCTGTGATTACCCATCTAAAGTATAATGCGAGCATATAGCCTTACAGGAGAAAGAGCTTTGAACTCTAAAACGAAATATATGACATTCAATTACAGAGTCACTCTACATCTTACTATTGGTCAAAAGGTCTTAACGGAAACCAACTATATGAATTATCTCGGTATAATCTTTGAATCATCATTAAAATTCCACCTACACTATAATAAAGTTAGTAGGGAAATCTCCTCTTATTTAGGCTGTTTCAATACGATAAAAAATATTTTAAACACTAGTAATAAATAAAATCTTTATTATGCTTTTATTTAACCTAAATTGTCTTACGGTGACATAATTTGGGCCAAATCAAATATCTCCTATGAAAATAAACTCTTTTCCAAATTCAAAAAAGTTGTAAAGTTTATTGAAAACTCTTCCATATTAAAGGTCTGCGCAAAATATCACATACTTGATCTAAATGAACTAAACTTTGTATTACTCTGCGCTTTTATGTATAAAAACTTAACCGATGGTCACTTCGCCAATATATTGATAGACTCAACCACTACTTATAATCACAATCTTAGAAAAAAAAATATTAAACATCTACGTTCAAACAAAAAATTATTTAGTCAATATTTTATTCCTAACTCCATTAGGGCCTGGAATATTCTAATAACGAGATCTAGAAGTTTGAAGTGGTTTACTTATTATACAACTTGGATATATTATTTAAATTAAAGGTATAATCATCGAGAATCAGTACAGTTACATTACATCTTCAGCATACAATTAAAAATAAACAAGGGATAGGTTTTATATTCATCATTGATAAATAAAAAAAATAAAATAGGTTCCAGTATTGACATCAGATTTACAATTATTATTTATACAGACACAGTGACGTCTGTCATAGAGATAAGAGGACATAAACATTAAATACGCTGCAGTAAAAACATATATTACAAGTTTAGACAAAATTATATTGTAATTAACATAATCAAATGCACGAGATAAATCTAAGAACAATGCTAATGGAATTATATTAGGGAAAAATATTTAGTAATAACTAAGTGTTTTTAAAACACACTAAAGGTATCTGTAGATAAAATGGAGCTGAGTCATCACGAAAAAAGAAATGAAATAAATTCTTTAAAGATTAATTTTCGACCACTATGGTCATCAACAGATGATCATACCGTTTGAAGATTAAGTGCGAGGAAGGAAAGGCAGTAAGAGTAAGTTTATCACAAAAAGATTAAGAATGAATGAAGGAAGCGTTAGAGTTTAGGGGTTAGGAGAAAAAAAGATGTTCTTGTAATAACACCTCTCATCTCCACCCTTTCCTTCATTCATTCCTAATCATGTTGTCATATACCGCCTCTTACTGCCTTTTGCACTTAATTTTCCAATTAGGATCTGTTGATGACATAATCGTCAAAAATTTATCTTTGGAAAATTTAAGTGAAAAAGAAATAACGGAGATTACTAGTCACATCACTTTTAATTTTAACATGTTCGGAAAAAATTAATATATTTTGAATTTAAAATTTTTTGAATCACGTTCAGTTCCATTCATTTTTTTCAAAATTAAATTTATATATATATAGGCTCTCTGCTAAATTTTCATTAACTTAGCTTTCTTTTTACTATTCACATTATAACTCTTTTCTTTTATATTAAAGGGATGGTTATTAAATCAGTTTCACCTAAATTTAATCCTATAACTCATGTTCTATTTGATATGGATGGATTGTTGCTAAGTAAAATTATATTTTTTTGTAATTATATTTTTTATAACTTTTTTAATTTTAGACACTGAGTATTTGAATGAAAAAGTTTTCAAGGATGTAATTAGTAAATTTGGTGGAGAGTACACTTGGGATGTAAAAGTGAAGATAATGGGAAGAAACCATCATTATTGCGCAAAATATTTAATTGACACATATGATATTCCCTTAAGCCCAGAAGATCTATGGGATGAAATTTTCTTGAACTTACAAAAAATATATGATCACATTGAACTATTGCCAGGTTTGTACATTTATAATCTTTGTTGCTACATTATTTAATTGTAAATTTGCTAATTTTTACGTTATTGATTCATTGAATCTAGAATTATATATTCAAAAATGTCAGATTAATCATTGATTTATTATAGCAGAGTTTGGTAACTTATATAATTCCTCATAATACAATATTTGCTTTCTCGTTATGTTTCAAATTATAGAAAATGTGTTGACTTCATTATCTAAGTATCGATTCTGCAATTCATATATTTACCTTTATTTAAATAGTTTAAGAATTATTAATTTTTTTATAAAGTACACATTTGTCTTAACTTTCTTATTGGGAAAATAACTTCCAAAAAAAATTACCTATATTATATCAAATAAATTTATTATATATATAGAAAAGAAAAATAGAATCTAAGTTAAATTGATCCAAAATTTTGAGGATACTAAATACTATGATTTCATTTTCTGATAATTCAGAAATGCCCCTTATTTTTATTCAATCGTTATTTTCTCTAACCGTTTTCAGCCATGTTCGGCTAGATTAATGCTTATACTCTGTGGTTCGTGTTTGCGAGAATCTGAGCGCTTTACTTAATCAGTGCTTGTTTTTAATGTTAAATCTGTGCGTAAATCAATTTCTTTCTTTTTTCTTTTCTTTTTCTCAAATTGATGCCATGTTAATAATAATTATGAACTCATACTAGTGATGGAAGAATTGATAGAAATTTTGAATTTACTTGTATTAAAAACAATTCTTACCTATTTATGCCTTATTATAGAACTTATGGTGAATCTCCATTATTTATTAAAATAAAACATCATTGATCATTTGAAGTAGCAATTAATTGACTGTTTTAAATCATTTAAAATTTAAAGCTTACACCGTTGACGATCAGAGTCTGTTCTTGTCAACTTTACTAAAATAAATTCTCCTGATTATTCTTGTTTTTAATGGATTAATGTTTATCAACATATTTAAGTTTTCTTTTTTTTTTTTATATTTTAAAATTTCTCTATTCTACAAGCAGGAATAGAATGCATAGTTGTTGGATTCGATTATGCATTATTTCTTAGCTATCCTTTGAACTGATGAATTTTCTATATTTTTACTTTTTTCATAATAATCTGAAATATTTTTTATTTTGAGATATTATGGACTATTTTTTAAAATTAAATTCTGAAAGTTTTTTGCGTTTTATTACTATGCTATTATCTCCAGTCTCTTGTAGTGCAGACTACATCATTTTATGTCAATATTTTTGAATAATTTAAAATTAGTTTTTTGCAGTTACCTTGATTTTTATTATAACAATAGTTATGTTGGCATACTTACTTTGGTAGACAATTGTGCTTGAACGAAATTTTCATTGTTAGGCATCATAAACTGCTTCTAATACTCCAGTTCTCATGTGTTTTCGTTGAGTCGAATAAATAATGCAAACACGTATGTTGAATAAATGTCTTTTCTTTTTTAAATTCCTTTTGCATGAAACGTCTCTTTAGTCTTACCAATTCATCAACAAATAATAACGCGTCTTATCATAAAGCAATTTATATGGAATTTTTTCTACAAATTACATCGCGCTCTCAACCACTTGAAAATTTGCTAAATTAGCCCGCAAGAAGTAGTTACCCCCAACTTTGTGAACCACTGCATTCTGAACCTCTGAATATTTTTCGCAGTATTTTGCTATTGCAGTCTAGAAATGCCGTCTTTTATGACGTTGATTCTTGTCGTGTTCTACTAAATTCGCAGTGTCCCTTTCAAAATCTAGCATTCTTTATATCTTTTTTTAGTTAGTGGACTCTAACTGTCTCCCACTCAAAAAATACAAAAGCGATTCACGCTGTTCACCCAATAAATGATATTTTTAGCTGATATTTTACTCACATGAAATGAGTGAGAACGAAAAAAGAATTGAAATTCCTTGCCACATTTGAGCATTCTGCTTTTCGTCCTGTAAATAACCCGAACCAAAGGACTTTATTTTGATAGTGATGATGTGCATGGAAGCTCTTTTCGAAAACGTTCTATTTCTCTCCTTTATCCTGCATTGGGACGTGAATATCGCGAAGGTGAAACATCTTGCGCGTTGTTTGTACACACTGAACAACACTTATGAATCAAAAAGTGTGCGTGATGTCACAGGTACGTGGGTCACGTGACTTCTTTTCTTTCACGTGCTTTTCTTTCACGTCTATGCATTCTCACGTGACTTGACACAATAATCACTTTTACTTCATCTTCGCGTGTATTCAACAAAGTTTTTCACTTGATTGAGTGATGCTCAAAATTGCGCAGTAATAAGAAGGATTCGTTGCCACTCTTTACTTATGGATTGAGGACAATCTATTTTCCAGCCTAAAAATAAAAATTAAGTTACTGCCAATAAGACACCGCCGTTGTCGCCCCCTCTTTTTCGCTTTAGGACACCCCTCATTTGATGGATGACGATGCAAGTTCGCCTGTCCTTAGAATGCCTTTGTTCTCTACTTCGTTATCCTGCATTGCTTCACTGCTGATTTGAATAAAACGTAAAATGATATCTATCATCTTTCGTTCATTCATTATTCGCAACCTGTGATTTCTCTTCTGCCTTCTTCCTTTAGGCGAGAAAAGTTGGAACGAACGAGTATGCTGTAGAGCACGCTTCTTCAACCCTTTTTTCACAATACTTTAATTTTTTGTAATCGATGTCAAAATATACTCAAATATAAGTATATTCGTGAAATATTTGTTGTTGTTTTCTCTGAATTCTAAAACTTTTAACTTTTGAAGTGTGATGAAAAGTATTGGCCCCCAAATCACTTTTCGCGGGGGCCAAATGGGCCCTTGCTTGAAGAAGCCTGCTCTATAGTAACACACATTATTGCTCAAATGTTTAGTGCTGTAGGTTACTTACAAAGATCAGTTTAAGATGTACAAGGGCAACGTAAGTTTTCAGATGTAAGTATTTTACACTGTCTTCTTCTCCTCATCCTTCAAATCCATTCATTTATACCCCGCTGTCTCGCCTGCCCAAAACTAATCGCGTTTCCCAAGAAGTAGGGTGACGCCTTCAAAACTAAAAAGCTGCAAACAGAAAGTGGCGTTATATTAATGAAATGTATATTTTATAATAAAGGAAGATAATTACTATCTTTTCATGCAAATTTATTCAACATTGAAAATAATCTTTTAGCAGACGTTGGCGTTACTTGACATTTTTGTATCTGAAAAAATTCTATCCTTGATATTTGAAAAAAGTAAAATGCGGTTGACCAAATTTTAAAAAATGCAGAGTGAAATGATTTATATTGGGAAAGACATAAACTATAAACGATTCGATACGAATTTTTGGTTTGCTAAGCAAGCGTTGTTATGGAATGTTTTTTACTCTTTTTTGTCCCAAATTTAATGAAATGTAAAACTTCAGTAAAAAAGAGAAAAAGTCAAAATCGATCTAAAAATGGATTTATTGACTTTTGTTCGCGCTACATATGTATTTATGAGAAACTGGTTCATATGTAGTGTACCCCATTTGTGGTTGATTCTTTTGTTAAATTCACTTGATTCCTTCTAAATTTAATTGAATCTCTTGTATTAATGAAGGTTTTTCGTTTCAAACATTATACTTTTTTAAGTTTTTTTGAAACCTCTCAAAATCTCACTTTTGCTCCATACTTTATGACTTTTTATCTTTTCAAACTTTAAATATACTTAAATTGACTCAGACCGTTATGACTTTTCAGTATCTATGAATCAGTTTAACTTCCGTTGCAAAATAAAAGCCATTATTCATTCTTTTCACGAATAATCAGCGAATGTCGTTGACCTTTATGAATGTCTTTCAATCTTTTTAAAGTCGTATTATTCTTTCCGGTCATCATAAAGTACTAAACAGGTGGACGATTCTGACTTGTTTTAAGAAAAACTTGAAAAAGTAACATATTAAAAGTGTTTGAAGGCAATAAATCTTGATTGTTAATATAAAGGATCTAGGTGAGTCAAGTTAAGCCTCACTGAAATTTGGACAATCATAAAACTCACTAAATTTTTCTTTCTCTTGATTAATCACTTCGTCTATAGAAATAATTAATACAAGAAAAATATATAAAGGTGAAAGACAAATTCGTATACGAAAATGAGACCAGAATGATTGATATTTGAAACCTGTTTTTTTAAAATTAAAAATTAGAGGAATTAAAAGTCGGTATTCTTCTCCATTCTCCGAGATTTATTTTTAGCTAGCTCTTGTGTAAGACCAGGATAATGCCGAATAAGCCCTTCATCTCACATTCTCTCCCATTTTCAGATTTTTTCGCAAGAATTCTCTTCAATTTAAGAATCTTCTTAAAAAATTCTCAACGTAGAAGCTTTGAAATTCATTTTTAGTGCTACTAATTTTTTTCTAAGTCTCCTTAAAAGACATCAAGAGTCCAACATGGCTTTTACAGGATTAAAATATTCAGTGATAGTTTTGAGTCATCTCTTAACTAACTAACAATATAACTGACTGATTAATCACAAGACTACTTTAAAAATGTCTTTTGCATCGATTTGCACAAGGTGAATTCAAACTCCAATAAAAAAGAATCACAAGACTTCAGGGTAAAATGAAGGAGATTTGGTTGTTATTGTTATTCTGTTATTGCCACAAAGGACAACTTTATACAATGAAGAAAAAAAGACGAATTAGATTTTATCACATAAATCATAGCACCTATTTGCACATTCCTTTTTGCCACTTCTCCACAACCCTTCTTGCGCAATGAACCATAAAGTATTTTTGAAAGATGCATGAAATAACTAATCATTGCAAAATTAATACGATACCCTTTAATCAAAAAAGTCTATCTCGTGTATCCAGATGGAAGTTGAAATAAAGGAGGCGTTTATTCAAAGCAAAGTAATATGATGTCCAAAATACGAATTGTGTCTGTTTTCACTTCTTTTAAAATATTCCTTTAAAGCAAAAACAAGATTTTTAAAGTTTGTTGAACTCAGATTTTATTAATTTCTTTCCAATTTTGGATAAAGACGTTTTTGAAAGATGCTTTGCGAAGCCTAAGTTTTTCTTTAAATTCTCAGCCGTACTACAACACCACTTTATCCCCCTTCCTACTCACCTTTTAAAGGTAAATGTGAGATACTGTGTTTAAGAGCTTCGAAAATCAAAAAAATTTCCGACACTAATTCCTTCTATTTGCAAATACCATGTATAATGATTTCAAACCAAAATGAATTATTCTAAAAAAAATTTCCAATATATGTAAAACTTTTTTTAATTAAATTATATTAGACCATTTGTTCTATCTTGTAGTAATTTGAGGTTATCTAAAAAATGAAATTTATTTATATTAAACAAAATGTTTTCGTTTTAAACGTTGCAGAGTTGGAGTCGGAGTTTAAATGGTGGATCTTGTGAAATCCAGGAGTCAGAGTAGAACAAAAGTTTATCTTTTTAGTTGTGACTTCTTTTCGCTTTTTCATATCAAAGAATGTCATGTGAAGAGCTGCAGATTTATAATTTTTAAAAATATACCTCAATGCAAATCATAAAAAAGAATACGAGCCAATTTGTTGTGAATATTCGGATTCTGATTTTCACTTCTGTGGGCTTTTTAATCTCCCCCCACTCTGCAACCTTATTTTTAACTTAGGATACGTTTGAATATGATTAATTTAATTTTGTTTAATGAGCTAATTAGACATAACACTTATTTTTCATAAATCAGATTCAAACAAGTTCCAAGGGATCTAGTTGCATGTTTTCACAGGGAAGTCACAGTTGTACTGCTAGTTTTGAAACTTTGGCCGAAATGGTCGGGTGCTGGGTTCGAACCCAAGGCTTTGTGGGGCGTCTGGAAGTTTATCCACGCCCGCTTTCTAAATCTTGCGTGTTGTGTTGTGTGTAGGAGCGGAAAAGTTGATTCGTCACCTGAGCAAACACCAGATTCCCTTCGCCCTGGCCACGAGTTCGTCGAAGGAGGATGTGGCTGCCAAGGTCGTCAACTTCGCTGACTTGTTCTCCCTCTTTGAATTCCGAACTACGGGATGCGATAAAGCGATCAAGAACGGAAAGCCCGCGCCTGACATCTACCTGCTGGCCGCCAGTCGCTTCAAGTCGCCTCCGGCCTCCATGCAAAATGTAAGAGTCTTTACTTTCACACTTACCCCCTTTTCATTGATTTAGAAGTAGAATTTTTGCCCCTGGTAGTTTGCGAGAGCATTTTTAGTTATGAAAAAGAATGAAAAGTTGTGTCTTTGCAAGAATAAGAGCATTTCATCAGACAAAATTGCATATTAATCAAGAATAAATAAGTAGTTAGGCTATTTCTTACGCAGTAAAAGGAAGTCCTTATTTTTAGCCGCCTCCCGTAGTTTTTAATGATGCATCATCACTTTTCACAGAATTTTGCATCATCATAACATTTCTTCACTTTTACTTTCCTTTAACGAAGATTATATAAGAAAAGAAACATTTAACTCATTCAATTCTTCCATAAATTGCATCATCTTCTTCAATTAGCTCTTTTAAAAAAAATTTGGATCTAAAAAAGAAACCTGGCTGACAAATTTTATTTTGCCCCAAAACCAATATGTCTAGCATTTGGTTTTTTAAACCGGCTTTGATTTTTTACGCCCAAAACTAATGCTCTTTTACAGGGTAAGCGTTGAATATATCGTTTTCTGATGCTGATACGCCAACATTTTTAATATTTCAAAAATTTAATTTTACTTTCATTATTCATGCCAAAACTGGCGATAACTTTTTTATTAGCCCTAGGTTTTTCAGGTATCAAAGATCTCAAAAAAGAATTGACTAATTTTTAACATGGAAAATGATGAACGCGCCATTTCTGACTTAACAATGCGCCATTTTACGTCGTGTGCGATCGGTTGACCACCCCTGCACTAGAGATTTCATCGCATGGCTCGCGATTCCCGCTCGTTTGGAGTTGCTTTGATGCCTCTTCCATTTTGCATGTCTCCGTAATTTTAGGTAGTCTTGATTACGGATCGGAGTTTATTGAAAAATTGAAAGAACAAGAAAAGACAAAGTTACTTGGCAAATGTTCGCCAGATGCCAGTTCATGCTTTTTTTTTACGAAATGCGAACTTGTTACTTTTTATTTCATTTTTTGCCTTCGTGCAGCCTCTCTCTCTCTCTTTGCCAAAAAGATTTTCTCCTTGAAAGCGCAAAAATAAAGCAAAAATCGGTCACACAAAGCGCTTATTTTCGAGCAAACATATGTGCTTTCTTCATAAACTACGGAGAATAAAAAGCCTCTTTTTACAGAAACAATTATTTAAAAATCAAGATAGCAAAGCCATGACCCTGAATGTTGAAGTCCTCGAATGCTAAAGGCGCGCTTTAAGCCGCGCTTTAAGCCGCGCTTTTTCTAACATTTTTCTAATGGACCAATTAGATATTTTATCATACTCACTGTGTCCCAAATCTATTATAATCATATTTATTAATTAATTAATTAATCAGGAGCGCAACCAGGGAAGGGCTATCTGCCTCTCGTAAGATCAGAGAACAAATTTTAATGCCAGAATCAAAAATACTATACTTCCTATACTCTTACAGGATATTCTTGTGAATTTCTTCCATTTGCCATCAGCATCATCATCATCTGAGTAGTCAAGCTTTATAAGCTCTCATTAAATTGGCTGTGCCTTCTCGTTCTATAGTTCTCCAATTTATTCAAAGATTAATTTTTTATTCGTAAAATACAAATTTCTTCACTTCAAAGTGTACATGATGTTTTAGTATTATGAAAAATATAATTCTTGAAATCAGAATTTCAGGCTTTTTTCAATATTGCCTAAAATTGCTTCAACTGATGTCCACGACAAAGAAGACGAAGAATTACGAGATATTAAGCTTAAGTCAAGCGTTAAAACACCCTAAATACCATAAATGTCATCAGTGCAGCACATGCAATACCGGTTTGAGATATTATGCCTAAAATGTTTAATTTAGCAAACATTTCAAGATAAATAGCTCCCAAATATCTCTGATACCCTTATTCATTTTTTGAAATCCGAATAAAATAAGCACTCTGTGTAAAATTAAAGGAACACATTGAAGGGTGTAGAAATGATTTTCTAAAAGATGCACCCATGTCTCGAGAGAACATACGCTACCCATGGTCATTGGTCAGTCTTGATACTACGAAATGACTCTTTGCTTTGCCTAAGTTGTTCAAGTCTGAGAAAAATTGAAAAGAAAAGTCCAGTGGAGCATCCCGTTCTCTCTCAATGACATCGGTTGATAAAAGCCTCAGTATCCAGAGGGTTAAGTTGCAGTGAACGTTTTGAAAGAAAAATCGAATTATTATTTGTGTCGTTTTAGAGTTGGAAAGAAAGATACGTCTTTGTGAGTTTAATCTGAATAAGCTTTACTTTCGTAATTTGTAAGTCTAATTAATCTCTACAGAAGCGAAGTTAAAGGCGATGGACAAAGTTGTTTTGTGGAACGTGTCCTTCTTTACAGAAAATCAGGAAAAAGTTCTATGAAGTCAGATTTACATTTGGCTGGATCTGTCTAAGATGTCAAAATGTTAAGTCCTCTTTGGCCCCTCTCTAGGGCCGTGCCATGGGTATTGCGGTCTAGGGAAAAGTGTGTTTGAGAAGAAGCTGTGTACCGACAGCATAACAACATAAAAATGATAATATGAACTTTATTGAATTCACATTTCCTCGTAAAGTTTAAGTAGCAATAGTTTTTTGAGAGAGTTCTTTGCTGAGAATTTTTTATTGATGCCTTCAAATGAATGACATGAAGTCTCAAGCCATGCTGCCTTATTGTACTAGGAAGCTGAGTTTTAGTGAGTTTTCAGTCTTGAGAAAGAACGTTTTCTTCTGCAGTTCAAACACCACAGTCTCAAGAATAGGAAGGAATATTTTGACGTTAGAAAAAAAAGAAGAATACTTCCACCATTATTCTAAAATATTTTGGCAGGATTCAAGCATTAATTTATTTAAGCTTATCCTTATGTCTAATCCAAAATGGAGTCATGCACTTTGGATCGTCATTTTTATGTTGCAGAATAATTCCATTTGATTCGAGTCATTGAACGCCGCTTCAGCAAACCCAATTCTTTCCTGGATTACAATCGACATAGAGGGAATACACAAACACAATAATTGCAATTTAAGTTTGAAGAAATGATTCGATAAAAACCCTCTTCTTCTACACGAGTTAGAAAGAGTACTGTCATGATGACGGCTGATTCCGGATCCAGTACTCTATTTGGTCATCCTCATTGATATTCTATACGCTGTATGTGTTTCTTGGATTTAGGAAAACTCACACTGATTGTTACAGAGTTCTTTACTCTCTTTTGTGAAATGTCATTGAAATTTTGTATTGTGGATGCTTTATCTCAGTCTGAAAGTCGGAACTTCCATTTATATTACAAAAGAATTCTTTTTTTATAGAGACATTCTTTTTTCGTTTAGCAAATTCAGTTTTTAAGAAGGCGTGGCCACTCGCTTTGATGGAATGAAATTCCTATTTATCCCGCCCTGCATAAAAGGCAAAAATTTAGGTGAGCAGCGAACTTCACCAAAGTATCATGTGGGCCGCTTTATTGATTGATAAGTATGTTAACTAAAGTTAATTCATAGCCACAGCATTTCAAAGTGAATCAGCAAAAGTACTGTAAATTGTTTCAACCGCGGGTAACAGAAGTTTAAATCAATTCATTTTTATGCCTCTTGATACTAAATTAGCATAGTTTAATATAGATCGATTTTACTTGGAGTAACTTTAAGCTCAAAATTGGCCTAGAAAAACAGATTTAAAATTAATTTTGGAAGGAGTAGGAAAAAATATTGAATGTTAATCGAAGTTTATGGAATAATTTTAGTATTAACCCATTTTATTCCACCTTCTTTAAAAAAGCACGCAAATGATCTCTTCATTTTAAGTAGATTTAGAACGAATCAATTCATTTCGCATGTTTTTCTTGCCTCTAATCGGTTAATTTTGACTTTGGTCTGTCTTTTTGTCTGGGATTCGTTATAAATAGTATTAGAACTGCCTTGGTATCAAACTTTCTTCGCAAATGTTAAGGTCTTGGTTTTCGAAGATTCTGTGAATGGCGTTCTTGCAGGAATGAGATCCGAAGCTCAAGTTGTCATGGTTCCAGATCAGCGTGTCGGCTCAACTGAAAGAAAAATCGCAACGCAGACTCTCGATTTACTGACCCTCTTCAAGCCTGAACTCTTCGCGTTGCCTCCTTATCCGTGAAAACACAAATTCTCTCCAAAGCCCCATTCTCTATACACAAATCTCGTTTGACTTTTTATTTTAAACGCTCCGAATTATTTATCAATGAATTATTTATCTTTTGAAAGTCTAATCAAAAACAGATCTATTTCTACACATATTTATCAATATTCTTTGATCTCATTTATTCTTCCATTTTTTGACTTTTATATATTCCACATATGTGCATAAAAGCTTATCAGAAATATTTCTAAAAATTATTTGCATGACACGCTATATCAAACTTTTAACGCGATATCCTTGTCTTTTTTCATTCGAAATTCTTTTATTTTATTTTTAAAAAATAAAGTTCTTTTTGCCCTTTTACTTTTTCGGTTAACATTTTCCAAAAAAAAATTCTTTATCAAATGCTTACTTTTTCTAAGCCTTACCTTCCAACTTTTGAGAAGAATATTGTGGAAGATTTAGATCATATGTACCTTGATTCAATGAATCTTTTTTGGAGAACATAATAAAAGAGACCCTTTCAATATTTTTCTAATTCAAATGTTATGTAGTGTTTTCATTTTTAAATTGATATAACGATATAAAACTAAGAAGATCTTTATCATACAAAATATAAAGGTATGAAACTGAGCAAGAATTAGGAAGCCAAATAAACAGCATACAATAAATAAACGCAGAAAAGCAGGACAAACTGTACAAATAAAATTCAAAATCCAGCTTTCTTCACTTGCTTTTTGCGGGGTTATTCTGAGGCATGCCTAAGATTTTACACGAAATCATGAAAAAATAAGACAAGTTTTCTCTCCTAATGTTGATGCCGAATTTATCAACGCATCAGAGAATAATGAAAAGGTTGAGGAACATTGAAAAACTTGCACCAAAAACGGAAGAGTTGGCAGGTGAGGTAGGTAGCGGCTGTGAATAAGTGTTCGCTGCTATCCACTTCGAATTCCAGCGTCACTGCTCATCTTGTTCACATTTAACTAACTGACTTCCATCAGATGATTCTTCTTGAATATTTTTTTTCACTTCCGCTTGATTAGTTTTTCAAAATTCAGAGCTAACACTCCGTTACTACGATCTAAATTCACCGGTCCCTTGTTGTACACAACGTGTGTTTAACTCCTTTGCCATGAACGAAACCTCGGGTATGATCTTCTATGATTGTCGGCGCCACCCAAAGGAAACCTGCGAACGAAGTAATTTTTAGTCTGCATATTTAATTTGCTATTCCCCTAAATTTTAATCCTTCGCTTCTTTATTTTGAGTCGCTTATCATATATGGTCAGAAAGTTTAATAACATTTTAATCCAATGAAGAAAAGAAACATAGCAGATGAGACACAAACTCTTCATGTTCCTCTACTAAAACGTTTATTTGTTTTCATTCCATTTAAATTCAATAAATCGTATTTGAAGTTTGTTTACACTTTCAGATTACAAACAAACTGTTAAATCAATAAGTTTGTTCATCATTCTCTCTCTCCTTTAGTGCAGAAATGGGATCCTCGATATACTTTTCATGATTGTTGACTTATTTTCCCCAATCCTGCGTTTTAAAACTGTTTCCATTTTTCCTACAATTAATTTCATGATGTAAGCTTTCCTTGCAATGAGTTCATCAAGCTATCGAAATATGCAGATAAAATATTCTTAAAGTACAGCACCTTCATCTAAATTTTAACAGGCACAAAAAGTTTTATAGAATCAAAAAAGTGTACAAGTCTTTCTAAACAATGGCGTTTGAGAGCAAAGAATTTACGTTGAAAAACAGAATGTTTGCTTTTAATCTTCTGAAAGGGTTTGTAATATGTGTATTCGATTATTTCTTGTAATAAATCGAAAATGTCAAAAAATTTAGATCATCGCCTGCCTCCTTCCTCCCAAAACTTTTTTGTTGTCTCTCTCATTTTTGTTGTTGCATAAAGCAAGAATAATATAGCTAGCGTAAATGGTGTTTTACAGGAATGAACTTTGCTGTAAATGATAGTTGGTAGGTTTAAATTTTTAGAGTATTTTTTTGAAAAGAGAGATCTATTTAGATTTTCCAAGAATACTCTCGTGTTTTTGAATGTCCAGAAAATGATACGCTGGGTAGATGATACGAGTACAATTTTTATCATTACATAGTTTTCAAAATGAACTCTGTTTTTTACTTGATAATGCAAATTTAAGATTGGATATTGATAATATAGGGTTGATACTTGATAGTCAAAGAAGGGGAAGGCTAGAAGACAGGTGTGTACCCAATGCGGTTTCAAAAGTAAAAACGAGACAACTATTAACGGAATTTATATAAAGACAACTATTAAAGGTACTATTATCTTTTATTGCTATATATTTTTTATTTAGTTCCATGTTTAATCATTATTTCAGCAGTTTTTCTATAAAATTATGTTTTAGCCAAATTCAGAGACTACACAAATAACTGTATCCGATTAATCGATATTCCAAGCCCTGGCATCCATGAGTTTATAAATTGAAACCAACCACGCACATTTGGAGGGGAGAGGGACAAAAAGATTCTCGGCGCAATATTTATCACTTTGTAATTTGTGCTACAAATACTTAAATAAAGCATGAATTGTTTACTAATCTATTTTATGATATAAAGTAAATTTCAATGAAATATTCTAGCAAATATATTTTTAAAATCTTGTTCCCATTTAACAAAGTTTTTGTCCTCCATCTCAATCATTGCGAAGTTGTGCGTCCTTGATCAAACCGCTTATGAACCCTGAGGAAAAATAATAAGAATTTGAAACCGCAAATATTTGCATCACTTACGTCTATTTTTTTTGGATGGGGGGGGGGGGAGAACTTTTTTTTATAATTATTTTACCCTCCTTGAAATCACATTTAAGAGGGGGACGGGCCTCATTCCCTACCGGATGTGCGCTTCTGGAAATAAAAAAAATTAAATCATTTTTTATTAAAAAAATTTTTACCCTTATGAAAATATAATTTTAAAAAACAAAGAGCATTAATAGTCTCACATGATAAACTGTTCCGTAACTTAGTAATAAACTTACGAGGAGTAGAAAAGAGTTTTTCAGCTTCCACATGTGTTGATTTAATTGTACACAAAGTTTAATAGGTACACAATGATTCCAATTGATTTGCACGTTCTTTCTGTGATAACTCGTTTTCTATATCCAAATTTTATGCTTCTGGAGCATGCATCATCCTTCCCATTTCTTCCAAATATTCGATCACTCGCTTGCAAACATCACTAAACTGTCTTTCATCTTCATCAGTTTCTGTAGTAGGTGGAGATAACCTTTGAAAAGTATCTAATGCCGTTTACTTGATATCAGCATCAGCGAGCAGCTTCACTTAAACTTTGTTTATGATTATGGAGATATTTTAGCAAAGGTATAATTTCATCATTTTTCTTTCAAAATATCTTTTCATCAGTGCTCAACTAGATTACTCTCGGTCGAACATAGATTGTTTAGTTTAATCTCTACTGGTGTAAGTGTGTCGTCTGTCTACAATTTCGTTTGCCATTTCTCATTCTTAATTCAACAGTATTATTCTTTTTAGCATTGCAACCATATTCTTCGACCTGGTCTCGCAATCTAGCACCAAATTTAAATTTTGCCCAACCCTTGCTTCACTATGTCTTGTAAGATTTCGTTTTTGACTTTCTAAAGAGTTTACAAATGTTTCCATTCTTTTCAATTGCAATCAAATAATCTTCACGTATCTCTGGAATCGATATAGAGAACACTCAGTTTCAAAGGAAAACGCGCTAAAATTTGGCGAAACGTCTACATCTTCATTCATATCATATTCTATTCTATATCATCATGAGAAGGTGGATCTTGCTTCTTTCATTTATCCCTTCTATTTCATCATATAAGGTATATATCATTTGCGTAGTAGTATTCGTCAGTATTTTTTATGCTGATAGAGCATCAAAATCTCCTATTTTATCACACTTTTGGAATAATTAGGCTTAAATCTTTAGCGAATCCCATCACTAAGGTTTAGGAGTAAGTCTTGATCTAGTTTTGGATTTAAAGTATCTCAATCTATACCTAGATAGCATGCAAGAATCAGATTAGAATCTAAGAAGCACCACGTGTCGTAATTTAATAAACCACGTGCTACAACTTTCCCATGCCAGGTCTAATGTAAGAAATAGTAAATTATAGAATTCGAAACTTTTAGCAAGCAATTTGCAAACATTATTTAATTATGGGCCAATGATTGAGTCCTGCTTGATAAAACTACATTTTTCATTAAAGTTGTTTCAGCAAATTTTAAAAAGTTTTTATGCACCAAAATGTAAGACATTCACTATTATTTACGTATAAGTTAGATATGTTGCAAATATTGCACTGATGTTTGCAAATATAGAGTGTAACACGACCTAAATACATTCATATTTTTTACATATATCCAATTTGAGATATCAAAGCTCAAATCAGTATTACGGTATTTCGAGTTTTTTTTGAAAAAAATGTTGAAAATTGAGTTTATTGATTTAATCTAAAAAGGTGACTTTATCGACTTTATTTTTTGTTTGTTTTAGACTGAATTAAGATTTAAATTATTGTTTCGACTATTTGTGTTAATTATTTAGAAATTGACTTTATTGACATTTTCGTGTTTTAGTCATAAGACATGTTGAAGATACTTTTGCAAACGCTCTTTTTTGGAAATAGGAATAAGTAAGGAACGCCGAATAAAAAGAGATACCCACTGCAAAATGTAAAGGCTTTTTAGAAAACTAAAACGATAGGTTTACAAATGAAGACGATTTAGATCAAAATTTAATATCAAAAGGTGACAAAGATCAAGTCGAACTGAACCAAGAATTTACTTCCAGCAAAACAAAGCTAGTTTGTAAATATCATTAAATTTTGTTTGTATAGAATCTCTTTGTCCAATCAAATACCAATTTCAAACCTTCTTTTGTAATAAAAAATCTTTACTCAGATTTGAAACACCCACAAAAAGTAAATGAGTCAATGCTGCAAAAATCCGTTCTTCGATTAGCCGTCAGTTTATTTTGAGAAGAGATATCTTTATGGCAGAAACTTTTGCTTCGATAATATTCCCTCAGTCTCGAAGATCCCTAAAGTGTGACGCAAAACTTTGCTTTATTTTAGTTGATATGTTGTAGGAATAAAGGCTTGTATAACGCAACATTGGGCTTGTATTAAAGTGTATCTTCAATGCCCTGAGCATTAATCAGAAATATGAAGTTGTTAATTTAAAGCATAAGAAATTTATATGAGGTGACCAGTTCATCTAATTGAAGCCCAGACCGGGTTGAAACAATGAACAAATTGAGCCCCAAAGTGCAGAGATAGAAAAGTCTTGTTATACCATTATAAAATCATGCCCCTAGTTTTAGACGTTAATTAGTCGTTAGATAAGTTAGCCTTACTGATAAACGCGAAGAATATTCTCATGGTCAGTGTTGAAGCCATCATTAAAGAGAGATTTGCAGCGAAAATAAAGACAGTAAAAATACTTTCAAACTTTGAAAGATCGTAGTGAAACTTGTGAAATACCTAGGAATGTCATATTTTGACATTATCAAAGCGTAATAAAAGTCAAGAACAAAAATTTGAATTTCTTACAAAAATAATTAATCTGGAAAATACCTTAAAGGTAAAAGATGTATACAAATAAAGAGAAAAACAACCATATTTGGAGATAAATTTTTCAAAACATCTTTTTTTCTACCTTTTGAATATCACATTGAAGAACTGAAAACCCAGAGAATGATCAATCTAAGACAGCTTTTCTCAAAGGCTTGAGTGCCCAGGCAACCCCCATAAAATTCTCAAATTCGATTCATAAATTTTTCATACTTTTTTAATCAAAACCTTGCGATTGCAACACATTAATGCAAAAACCAAAAATTTTATTTAAATAATTTGTCTAAGCTTTCATATCACGACAAAATTGAGGCCAAGTAAAGGTTTTCCCTAATCTTTTTAATTTATATTCAAATTAAAATGTCTTTGTTGTTTATTTTTTTCACAAGAGAATCGTGATTTATTTGAATTTATCGTGATAAGGCGCCATTTAAATTATGTACAAAGTCATGTGTACCCAGAAATAGAAAAGTTTGAGAAACACAGATCTAAGTAAGATAGTCTCTTCTCCCAACTAAAAAAGGCAATTTCACGTTGTAGGTAAACACTTTTAAATATATCATTGCTACACTCAGTTTGATCGAGGTAAAAAGAGTTATTAAAGGCTTCAACCATACATTATAATTTTTCTCACTTTTAATTTCAAATTTCGTTTAGAAGTTGGGATAGGCCTCCAAATTTTTGCAAACACTGGGGGAATCATTGATACTCGAAAAGCTTTCAGAAAAATGTTTAAATTTCAGTTTGTTAGATAAAGGTTTAACATTATTGCGTAATGCAAGAAACTTTTGCTTGTACACAATCAACGATTTTTATCAGGCTTCCAAGCTCTCTACGCTGCTTATTTCCTTCTGTTATCGTGTTCAAAGGTTCACTCGTCGCTGAAGGCGTCGCCTTGTTTTATTTAGATTTATCCCATTTTGGATATCTATTTTTTAAATGAGTTCCTTTTCCAGCTTTACAGTTATTTAAAAGATGGTACAACAAACTTACAGGATCGATTTTACCTTGAAATTAATTTACCACTATTTGAGAAATTTAAATATCTTCTTAATTTTCATTTTATTCCAACTTTAATATGGAAACCGAGAGCAAAATAGGATAAAAATAAAAAAGATAAATGCTACCTTTTAAATAATAAATGCGAGCCTCAATGGTTGTTAAGGTGAATCTCTCAGCTTAAAAGTTGAAGGTCAGGGTTCGATCCCCAAAGCTCTCAACTCTTATGATAAGCCAAGTGCCAGCTTTCAAGTTTCGACAACTTACAAGCTGCGTCAATTCAACAACAAATAACAAATGCTTCAAAATCTTTCAGCCTGAAATTAATGATTTCTCTCTTGTGTGGTTGGATGATGTAGGAACATGCCCGAAAGAGATCATATTTAGGAAAACATTATTATTGGGTAGAAAACTGGAAAGACTTGAATTAAAAGCGCCCACAAGTGTTGTTACATCATTTTCATCTTTGTTTCTCCGCATAAATATATACTGAATTTGTTTATTAAAGCTTGTTCAGTCTCCTTACGAGTAGGTCATGTACATTATGTATACCAAATCATTATGCTTTTTAAGCTGACTTTATTAAAAAAATCACAATTAGCAATTCAGAAACGAAGAGGCTTATGAAGATAGGAACAAAGCCCTCCTTGCAAGTTGGAACATCCACGTGTGGCAATAATAAAAATCAATTCGTAATCTTATACCGGGTAGATCATCATGGTTCATCGAAGTTTGTGGTAAAAAAACAGGAGATGAAAGTTTAGAATTTAAATACAAATAAAAAGGTATTTAAGTGAGTTTTGCATTGAGTGACTGAATATTAAGGCTACGTTTGTTTGATACAATGATATTGGAAATTATGATCGAATTGTTCAACACATTTTAACGCAATGAAAGGAGTCATGATTTTGATGTCACATATTTTGATGGAAGCAAATTATAAAACTAAATTAATTTTTGTTATATAAATATGAACTTTTATTTGGATAAAAAAATTTATAAGTATAAATGCATAGAAAATCTCTTGATAAATTGGAGAGATAAAAATTCGGATAAAAATTTTAAATACTTTAAGATTAACTGTACTGAAAACAAAAATTTGTGTTAAGAAAGAAATGTTTCAAAAATACATAGATGTTGATGTTATTTATGAAACACATTTTGTATCTTTTGTATTTTACCATTGTTTGAATTACTCGTTTGGGAGTCACTGGCCACTAACTACGATGAACTTAAAGAAATATATGTCTATTTATATGTATACATTTATAAATGATTTGTATTATAAATAAGTAGACCCATGAAAAAGACAGAATCTCCGATATTTTCTTCTACAATAATGAGTAGAAATCGATTTCAAAAATTAAAAAAAATGTTCATTGTGGAGATTTACTCAAAAATGGCTAAAATTTTGCCCTTCTTTGACATACTGAATGAGAAACGCATAAAGTCTGGTGTTTTTCACGAAAACGTGAACATTGATGAGTCGATGGCGCCATATTTTGAACGGCCTCTTTGCAACCAATGCATCAAGAATAAACGAATTCGTTTTGGTTTCAAATCGTGGGTTTAGGCAAGCTCAATTGGTTTCCTTCTTAAAAAATGCAAACTTTTTTAAAATTTGAGTTTGGATGCAAGAGGAAAATGCGCACCAAGTTATGAAATAAGAGGTGATATCACATCCCATCAACCACAATCTTTCAAAACTTCAAGATGTTTTTCATGCAAAAAATACAAAAATTAAGTGCACCAAATGGGAAGTTTCTTTGCATGTTGGCAAACATTTCATTTTAATAAATAAAAAAAATAAATAAAAAATGCACTTTTCTCAATATTTTGTTTATTATTCCGTCATCCTACTAGGGTGTCATAATTTTATAACAAATTTATTTAAAAAAATGGAATATATGTTCTAGTAAAAGTTGTGATGAATTTGAAAAAAGATAAATGTGTTTGGGATTCAATGACTTGCAATTATTCATGTTTGATATTTCTCAATTTATCTCTTTTTTCTGCATTGCAAAAAAGCTTACAATCAAGTTTTTTCTTAATCACTTTTATTTCCGCATAAATTCGAAAAATGTTCAAAGCCACAAAACCCACAAACGAGATTATCATTGTTATAGTTTTTTGTAAAGTGATTAAAACAATTGTATTCCAAAATATTTTCACATAGATGAGGACTAGTTCGATTGAATTGGCTACACAATCTACATCAACCCAATACCAATGTTAAGAACTTTAAAATGATACCCGTTAGGAAATATTGAGATGTTCAAGATATCGCATCCATTCAGCTTATTCTGTTGTCAAATAATCAACTTCAGATCTTCTTAAGACCTTGCTTCATCAAAGTTCTTTAACATTATCAATGACGGAGGGGCTGAATTATATGCTTTTAAACTTTGTGACTTTTGCTAAAATCGCTAACTGCATCTTTTGTTACCTTTTTTACGGTAGTTGAATGACCATCTCATGTCAAAAACTGTCAACCAAAATCAAAAGTACATTTTTTCCAAATTTTTTTTATATTATGTGTATAAATTAGTGTTTTAGTATTTTCAATCCTATATATGCATATTTTTCCAATAAATATGGGAACTTTGTGGCAAATGTCAGTCAAAATTTTCATTGATGATAAACTTGCCTAAGAAACATTCATTCAAATTTTAAACAAGTATATTTTTTTATACCAATAGACCATGCTGATTTCCTTTATCGACTAAGTTTTAGCAGTTAGCATTTGGAAGTGTCCAAAAGTATCATTTAAATTTGTGGTTTCGTCTAACAAAGTTTCTCTAAAAACGTTTATCCACATTTAAAAAAGTATATTTTTTTAAATTTAAATAAATCGAACATGCTGATTCCCATTTTCGTAATTAGGGTGTGAAAATGTCAACCAAATGTTACTTTCGCATGAAAATTTTCTTTAAAAACATTTATTCACATTTTAAGTAAAATATTCTTTAAACTAAATTGACGATGCTGATACCATTTTTTGCCTACGTTTTTACCATTACTGTGCAAAAAATATACTTTCATATTTTAAATAAATATATTTAAAAAATTTCTATTACGATCCTGAGTTCATTTCAGGAGTTAGTTTTTGCAATTAGGGTGCAAGAATGTGTGGAATTAACAATAAAGTTTGCCTTTTCGGAAAAAAACAATTCTGAAATAAAATCTATTTCTCAAAAAACTCATTTTGATTAAAATCGATTGAGGATAAATTCTGACTAAAATATCTTTCAAATTTAAAATAATTTTTTAAACAATATCGTCCATGTTTTTCGTTCCTGTACTCCTTTTGGACATTGCAGTGTAAAAATCGGGGGAAAGTAATCGAATTGGCAAAAATCAGTTTTTTCCAAAAAATCATTTGTCAAGTTTTTTCTCACAATCTTTATTTATTATAGTACAAATATTTGAGTATGAGAGAAGTAATGGAACTGAAGGCACATGGAAATGAGACGCGTGATCATGAGAAAAATGAAATAGTAACTCGTTTATAAAGTGCTTTTATATCCTCGATATAGTATCCCTTTCAGCGGCTATGTAGTTTTAAGAAACAAGTATGTAATTGTCTACACGGAAGATATACCGTTTTCCAATGAACTAGGAGATGGTGTAAAATCTAGTATTGAGATTTTCAAAAAACATCTTCACCGTGAAGAAGAAGCTCCTCCATTGTGAATCAAAGATCTTTAAAGCTTTATCTTATTAGTTAATATTTTAATCATCAATTGACTAAAAAACGGATGTGAACATTTTCAAACAGTTAGAGTTACCATAACTATCACAGACACCAATAACTATTCTCAAATTTTTTTTAAATGTGAGTCCAATTAGACAACAAAGCAAGTATCGGTTTAGAATAAAGAGCAAAATTAGATACCATATAAATTATAGGATAAATTAAGTACAGACTACAAGCTAATATAATTAATAGCGAATTTGTAAGTAAAACAATAGAGGATCTCTTGAGATATATAGTTCAAAGTTTCGGAATTAGTTATATTTACGATTAGTTTTATTATAATTTATAACCCATCTATCTATAAGGTTATTATTGAAAATTTCATGAGAAATAAAATTTATAAATTTAAATTTTATGAGCTTTTAGCAAACAGGATCTCAGGTCGCTCTGAATATAAATTTTGTACCATCCCTATTCATGAGATGGAGAAAACCATTTTTATGCTTAAATATTAAAGCCAAAGTTTAATTAAATATATTACTTAAATTGTATAGAAGTGATAAAATAACCCGTCACGAAGAGGGTTGGGCCTAAATAAGGACGTTTAGGTTTCAGTGATGCAAATAGCATTCCTGATCCACTTAATCAAGATTTTAAAAGAGAATCACTTTCAACCATTTTTTCAATCTTTTAAACATCCTGAAGTTAAGCTTCACTAGAATAAGTTTCAAGAGAAGTATCAGTTTCAGGTTATTTCTTCAAATTTTCTATATTTTACTTACTCTAACATTAACTTTATCCCCAACAGAATTTGTATTGATCTCTTTTTATTGACAGCTCGATCAATGAATGACAAAAACCTTCTTTACAAATCTCTCTACAAAAAAGTGCACTTCTTTTTTTTTGAAATATTGATAATGTCTTCAATATGCAAAGACATGAAGTTTCGAAGAAAGAAACAGAAATTTGAGAAAAAGTTGTGCTTAGCTCCCAATTTTTCCTTTAAAAATGATTATTTAAATTAAATTTATACTTCTAAATTTTTCATATACATCCAAAAAATTTGTAAATATTTTTCCTTTCAAATTGAGGAGGTGATTAACTAGGGCGTAAGTTGGCCGACTTCTAAAGTAGACAGAATAACGTATATTTGAGCAAGTAGTCAAAATTATTATTAGTACTGAAAGAATTATTGCAAAGTTTTTTCAATAAAGAGCTGAATTTTTAATGCAGTTTAATGAGACGTTTTTTGCTCCAAGTTCGAGTGTTATATGCAGCAAAGCGTCAACACTTTCTAGGCCGAAAGAAAAAATCCTGCTTGCCTAGCTGGCAGACACAGCAGGATCAGTGGCCCATTGTAGTGGACTTAAAATGAAATTCTTTTTATCCAACACTAGGGAAAAGGTTCGATCTTCAGACGTTTTAAACAATAGCAATTTGACAATAATAAATCTTATAAAGCAAATTTTTATCAAAATAGCGGACCGGCCTTAACCCTTTAATGTTGAGTGCATTTGTATCGCTTGTGAACTTTGCGACAGTTTAGTTTAGAGAATAGGAATTTTTATACAAAAAATTAAAATTAAGTTGATGCCAATCAGAGATAATTGGGAAGAATTGAAGATTGTGGTAGAGAAGTGGCCATTGAAGCAGCTTAGATTGATAATAATAATATGAGTCCATTCGCGACAGGTTTAATTGGGTTAAATGTTTAAATATAAATCTAACCTGAATTTTATAAGGAAATAGAACGTGTCCTTATAAAAAAGCGGATGTATGCAAAATACAGAATGTTTATCAAAAAGGTAACTTTCCAATTAAATTTGAGGATAGTAGGTAGTTTTGTTAAATAAGACTGAATATTTCAGATAACTTGATATTTACATATTTATTCATTTATTTACTGTGTATTCTCTAATATATTTTTGTTGGTGTAGTAAATTTTTTTTCATTGTAACATTTGTAACAAAAATGCAGTCACCGTTTTATACCATATAAACATAATTTTGAATGCACCCTTCTATTTTAAATTGCAAACTAAATTTTACAAAAAAATTCCTACATAACAAAATAAATTAACTAGTTAATGACGTTTTATTTCCCATCTTAGACCCCTACATCTTCAACAATGCAAAACCGAAATCATGCGTTCAATCATCTTTAAGCGGTCTCTTGAAAGGAAATATTTAAATCGTTGAAAATATTAAAAAAATAGAAAACATTTTTGCCAAGGCTTAGTAATGAATTTTACTGTCATATTTATCATTTTCCTGCCAAACCGTAACACCTCTTCAAATGTGAGCGTTTTTCAATGGCGACCGGTATCTTTATTAAAATAAAAAGCCCAGCTTTTTAGAATGGCACAGCACTTTGGAAACTGCTCCTTGCGTATTTTAACAAGATCTTTGCATCTACTTTCCAACGCTTTGTCGCTACTAAAACAGCGTAAAATGTTTGAAAAAGTTGGATTCTTCAAATTTTTTATTGAAATGTTGAGATTCTTGCTCTCCTTTAGTTTACGTAATTAGGCTAAGTGAGCATGAAAGAAAAAAAAAGAAAATATATTATGATCCAGAAAGGAAAACATACACACACACATAATATATGAATCTTGATTGAGTCGCTATATTATTTAAATCTTAGCGCAATTTTGATACCTTATATATAATCTCGATTTAGTAAACACATCATGATCCAGCTGTTGACCGAACCACCTAACTATATAAGAACGTAGATTTGCAAACAGGCAAATTATAAAAAGGTATATAAAATTAATCTTTAACAATTTGAAAAATAAAATAGATTTAACATTTGAAGTTGGGTGCAGAAGTTAATACTATAAAAAGCTGTCGATGAAGAAGAGGAAACTTATTTCTTCAAGTTTACGATGTATAATGGATGCACAAAACTCGTTATTTGATTTGCAAAATATATGAGGAGACACGATCGCACTTGATTGACAGCTGAGTGCTTTGTGATTGATTAAGGTTGATTGATTTTGAATTGGTGTTGATGAAATGAGAATAAGCAATGGTTTGAACTTTCCAAAGCACAGCAACATTTGATTAGGCGTAGATTGGGTGGATCCTGTTTTTTTAGGCATCGTCAGGTGTGGGTGTGCGCGTTTGGAGGGAGCAGACTCTGCGCAGACAACTTAGCGAAGTGACACAGGAGCGCGAGAAAAAGCTCGGCGGAGAGGTGGGTTCGATAGGGATGACTTTGGGGCGAGGGTGGTTCGTCATTTCGTTCAAGCCGCCAGTTGCGGCAGCCATTTTGAAATGACTCGTCGTTTTAAGCTTTGCTGGTGATTCTTCCTTTTCAACTGTGCCACAAGCTAGAAAATAAATATTATGATTATTATTATTAATCGCATCCAAGTTTCCAAATATTCTGACTTGAATTTTTAAAGAAAACATTGCGAAACTCAAATTAAGTTAGACAAAGGCATTTCCTAAAATGTCTGATAGACCTTTAAATGTCCATTTCCTGTTATGAGGATTGAGGAGTCATTGTTCAATCTTAAGAGTCTAAAGAATGTACCTTTTTGAATTATTCCTTTAAAAATTCTAGGTTTCAGAAGATAAATGTTCAAACTAGTAAAGGTTTTCGCAGAATATATGGTAATCAGAAAATAATATTTTGCAAAATTGTCATTTTTGCAACTTTTTTCTTCAAGACGGCAAGCAGTTTTCTAAAGTAAGTCATTTTAGAGATTTTTTACTTTTTCTCACTTTCAATTTATTAAACAAAAAATTGTTCTCTACTAAATTCCATTTTTGTTAAAATTAGATTAAATAGTTAAATAAAAAACATATGGGCCGAAAATAATGAAGCGTTAGAAATAATGTAACATTCATAATTTAATCTGTTATTTTTCAGCTGTTATTGTTGATGAAATTTTAGCAAATTAGTACAAAATTAGGAAGAACTCACGAGAAAGAAGTTGTGGTTTGTCGTCATTCATTTTGTTGATGAGAGAAGGAGGCAGTTCATGCATTTTATTGAAAGCGGCATCGATATCAACTTCCCTAAAACATAAACGACTCATTTAGTCAAATTCTATGCGCATACATCGGGCGTTTTGAGTGGCAAAGATGTACACAAATGAATTGAAACAGTGGCAGACGTGGTGCATGGGAGCGCGCTTCTTCGCAAAATATTTCACGTAAAATAAAACTTTTGAGAAGGCCCTTAGAGGGAAATATTTTGAAAATAAAAGGTATGTTTCGAGGATGAGCAAGTTGAAAACAAAAATGCTGCCCTTTTTGAATACTCTTGTGAAAATGTGATTCATGAAGATTTTACATTGTTTGTGGATAATGCTGAATTTCGGAATGTGATTTTCATAACGCAACTATTTCGTTGCCAATGCGCCTCCATCAAGAGCTTTTACATCTCACAACCTGATAAAAGTTTACTCAATCGACACCATAAACACACACATAAAGATAATTTGAATCATGATAGACATCTTCTCATTAAAGCGACTCAGCCTCGCTTCTTGACCTTTTTTGGCATCCTATAATATGGAGTAATTCTAACTATTTCTCTTAATTAAAAAATTATAACTTGTGCTTGATGTAATTATAAAACTTTAGGAAGAAAATGTGTCGATATAATTTGAGAGAAAGTTTTGGAACTTTTATACAAGGAATAAAGGTATGAATTTTGAAGAGCAGAAAAAGGCCATGCAATGTTATGTTTCCCTTCGTCATTAACAAACAGCTTTCAGCAAAAGAGTCAAAGAGTGTCACACACCCAAAGCTCCTCGATATAACGTGATGGAAGTATGGCTCCCCGCTTTTGTCACTCCCTAACTTCAAATATCTTAGACCTAGTGACTATCACGAAAAGTAGTAGAGAAAAAGACGTTCATTTAGAAAAGCAAGACTAATTTGAATGGAATAGGGAGAGAGGAGCGTACGTGAGACTAGATAAATCGGAAAAAGAGCAAACAGGGAGTGGGCTTGCGAGAAGACGTTTGATGTTTGGCGAACTTTTAAGTAAGGAAGTGCTATCCTTTTTTTGAGGGCACAAAGACGATAGATTTTTCAAAGTTTCGTTTCGCGTCAAGATGCCATTGGAAGTTCTTTCGCGGAGAAAGGAGATGAGACTGGGAGTCGCCAGTTCCTTCCATTTTGAAAGAATTTTAGAGTCTACACAAAAACGAAGAATAAATAGAAGTAAGTATTTTTAGACAAGAGATATAATTGTTTGATCTATATCGATAAAAATAAATATTCCAAAATATGATCACTTCGTTTAGAAGTTCGCAAATAGTCGTTATGTTTCAATAAATTCCGTAAATGGTGACTAAATATCATGCCCAATATACTTTTAGAGTTTTGAATGCCCAAAAGTGCGATACTAAAAAAATCTCATACACAACTCACACTTTATGATAATTAACACACACACACACACACACACACACCAGAATTCCAACAAATAAGCTAAAAACACAATTTCAACAACCAACATCACCAGACATTATTTCTATCCCAACACATCTACTAAACGACACCACTTAGGAAACTCACAATTCACTACGATCAGACCACATTCCTATACTCACCTCGATACACCTCAAACACTCGAAACACCACAATCAAAGCAGTACCAATACAAATGTCAAAAAAGCGAATTGGCAATCTTTCTCATCATACATCGAAACCAATATCACTAGCCTTGAACCTGATCTATTACATACAAACAATGTACACACATTAAACAAAACTCACAGACCTTATATTACAAGCAGACAAACTCCACATCCCTAAAGGAAAGTCTACATACAGTTAGATCGCTCATAAACGAAATAAGAAAACACAACCCATTATATTCCCATACTCAACAAACAAATATGAATCCAAATCAAAAGGCCTAAACTCTCACTCTGGAAAGAACACATTAACAAAAACTGGTCCTACAAACACTACATACACACATACTGGAACACCATCAAAACAAGAAAACCCACACAGACACAATAAACAGTTCCACTCAGGAACTTCCTGAGGCAAACACAAAGAAACCATAACAAATACATATAAAGCTATAACACGTCCAATCTTAGAGTACGCTTCCACAATATGGCGACACTCTATCTCTCAAACAAACCTTTCCAAACTACAATCAACACAAAACACAGCTCTCGAATTGGCCACAGGTCACGCATCTGACACAAACACACAACACTGATCTTACCTCTATATCCCCATATTAACATACACATTTCTAACCTCAGAGCCAAAGCCGCCACCACACTTCACCCCCTTCACAACCTCTACACTGCCCAAACCTCACAGACACATGGAAAACAGACTCTTCAACTACAAAACAAATACATTCTACTCCACACATGTCAACTCATATACAACAGATACACCACTGCACTTACAAACCAAACTCTCCACACACAAGGGGTCACCAATTACCTCAATTCACTTTCCATCTTAACAATCCTTAACTCTACACCACCGACCATACATAAATCTGAAGAATCTTTGCCAATCAAAAGCAAACGTACTCTCGCGCAATTAAGATCAAACAAACCTCATTTCTCTTCGAATACTTACACAAAATCAGCCCAAAAACACACTTCCCGCCTCACTTCCTTCTCTGCAAAACACTCCCACACAACACAGAACACCTAACGAATTGTTTATTTCAACTCTTCTTCTCAATCTGCTGAATAATAATAATGTGAATGTCAATTTTGGATAGTAGTTGAGAGATTTCCTGAAATTTAGACATTCTGCTTTGTGTTGCAAACAAAATGTTTCATCTATTCTCTTCAACATAATCTATTTAAATGTTCTATTGATTTGTATTTGTAGTTTAGTGTCTTCAAAAAGATTT
Source organism: Nectonema munidae (assembly GCA_030549495.1). Lineage (NCBI taxonomy): Eukaryota > Metazoa > Nematomorpha > Nectonematoida > Nectonematidae > Nectonema > Nectonema munidae. The sequence goes on from JAUIRK010000420.1 coordinate 139,686, forward strand.
CCAAATTATTGTCTATAGCCTTTTTATCCAAGACAAAAGAATGGATTTGATAAATTGAATTTATCCTAAATTTCTTTTTCAAAGGTTTGGACAAAATGACAAACATTTTTATGTCGCGTTTTTGCAACGTTGCACACTAAAAAGAGTGTCTAATCTAACATATATGAACTATTTATGAAATCGGAGTCCTTCTTCAAGGGTGCGGCCAATCGACTCGGACTCCACAAGCCTGCATCTGTTCTTCTGCAAACGTGTTCTTTGTTAGATAATTCAACGGCGCGAAGAGATGGCAACTCCTTCAAACAAGAGAGAGAGAGTAGGAAAAGAAAATGCTTACTTTCAATCCTCTTGACCAAATGTAAGCCCTTGATATGGCTCCTTTTCAGAGCGATGATGGAGTTCTGCTCCTTCAAATAGCGGTACTTCCCGCCGCCATCAGAAGTCGATGTGGAAGAAGTGAAGCTCTGGTTCAGCAGGGAGTCCTCGTTTTCTTTGCCAGATTCTACGGAAGAGAACAAGTCGCCTCTGCGCAGGTCCTCTACACTGGAAAAGGGTGTCCCACAAAGGGACTCTGAGGTTAACACACACTTGAAAGACCTTAACAAGAGAACAGCCTCCAAATCGTCAATCCGCAAAATTAAAATCGCACTTATGAGCTCGAGCGACAAGCTACAGAGTAGTTGTGATAACCAACTAAGAACAGTGTGGAGAGCCCTTTTTAATGCTTCTTGGACCTCAGAAAAACAGAGACAAGGCCGCAATACCAAATGCATATATAAGACCTGCTTTGTTGTGAATGGGTATGCGTTTATGCATGCTAACCTCATCAGCATGCTAATTCATTTTACATCAAAAAAATCTCTTTAGGGAAATTTTTCGACTTTTGGTAAATCCTTTTGAACTTAAATTCTTTATTAATTTGCATTTCTATAAAATATTTTTCATAAAAAGTTATCGAAAGAAAGATTGTATTCTTATAAATTCAGTCGTGGGACGTTTTTTTGGATGGCGACAAAAATCAACTTTTGTTTGCCTTATTGATTAGATGTTAATTCAATTGATTCATACTTATTGATTTTAGGTAAGGTAAAAAATGATGAAAAAGTAGAATAATCGATAAAATGTTTCCAGAATTTTATATATTTATTTGGAAAAATTATGGCGCATGGTCAATTGTCCTGCTTGGCTAATAAAGTGACGCGTCTTGCACGAGGGGCATGTAGTTACTCACCGAAAAATTGTGCTAGTACACAAAGAGAGTTTAGATCAATTCAATTGGTGGAGTATCAATAGGAAAAGTTTTTTAAAAATAAAAAAAATCGCTCTTCTATTTTCTTTGCTTGTTGAAAAAGCCATTTTTGAAAACTCTTTCTACATATTACAAATATTAATATTTTAAGAGCTAGTTCGAGCAAAATTTCAATCGTTAATTTATTTCTATTAAAATCGTACAATTTTTCTATATGGATTATTTATTCTAGATAATTTGTTTTAGTTTACAATTATTTTTTGTTGATTTCATACTTACTGTTTTCACTTGTCTTCAGACGTGTCTGTCTGTAAGCGGTTAGGGTGAGCCCACCCACTCACCCCCTTTTTGCTTAAAATCTAAGCATCACTCAGCTAACATTCTGAATTCGAATATTTATTGTCTTTGTACTTTTCCTTCTAACTAACTAACTTATCATGTGAGTATTTTATGTTCTTCCACAGGCATCCGTGAAATGTCAAGCTCGCTCAATGTCAATATTCATTGATTAAGAAACTCGATTCACATTTTGAAAGACAACTGAACTGTCTCCAAGGGGAAACACTTTTTACAATTTTTTCAATGAATTTAAGCGCGAAATGAAGGCTGCTTAGATGAGGAGATTACGGAAGCACAAACTACTTTAACCAATAAGTCCTACTGTTTCCAAACTGCAACGCATAATTTATACACGGATAAATACAAATTAAATGCTTTGTAATTGAGAAAATATGTTAAATAGGTTTAAAAACGCGTACTTCATCGTGTTCTTTTATCTGAATGCGCGTGATTTCGTTTGCAGGCCCCTCATACGCCTGAGAGAATAATTGGCTTAGATGAAGTTGTTAGATTATTATTAATCATAAACCTGCGTTTCGAAATGGCATTAAGACTAATCTTGTTAAAAGTAAGGCAAGTTATAAATACAAACATATCATTTACTTACAGCATTTACTCAAATCTTTTAATAGAAAGAAATAATTACTCTTTAACTATTATTTTATTTTGAAAATTCATTTATTGAATGTTTTGTGGAAAAAGAAAACTTCTCAGCTACAAAGACTCTTTCTACAGAAAAAACAAAGAATATTTGAAACAAATAAATTGGCGTTGCACTGAAAAAGGTTGTAAAGTTGATAAGTGTTTTTAAAAAAAATTAATTAATATTTTATCACATAAACGCTCGTGTTTAAAATTTTCCTTCACTCGTATATCGCTCCAGAGTGTCTATGCCGCGCTCCTATTCTTCAAAGGAGCCATTTGGGAGTTTTTTTTCTTCAAAATTGTTCAATTTTTATCTTCGCATTTCCTACTACCTATCGTTAGAAGATGGGCAAGCGATGGAAATGCTATTTGGAGAAAATATCAGTTGGATATAGGAAAAGATGCCATTAAAATAAAGAAATGATGCGGCTGTGTTTCGTCTATTATTATCAGAGAGGAACAAGCTCGCCCCTTTTATACATCCATTACTTGAAGGCGTGGATAATGATTTTGGTCTCGATTGCTTAAGATCCCTGGATAAAAAGGTTTGGCAAAGCCTGTTCAGATGCGGGCGAAGCTGGTGTGTAAGTAAGGATGAGGGCGCCTGAATAGTGAGGATGAAGAGTGGTGATAAGAAGTGCGGTCGATGGTGTGAAGATGAAGATGAACAAAGAGGGTACTTATTGTTGGGATGCAAGAATTTCGCGGAGTTTTTAAACTGCTTCAGTTGGCTGAATCGGCTTTCATGCAGCAAATTCAAGACTTTGCTCTGCCTCTCCTTGCTTTCTTCTTCTTCCCAGCGAACTTGGTTTTCCCGCCGCACTTTCAATCGACTGATCGCAGTTTCCAAATCGTTCGATCCGGGAAGGCCTATTTTTCCCAAACTAGAAGTCGATCTACAACGAAAAAAAGAAATACACAACACAAAAGAATATTTCTTTCAAACTTTTTTGGAAAGGTTTAGGAAGTTTCACAAAACTTCAAATAGATCCTTTAAATACATTCATTTGAGGGATAACGAGCAAACCTCGCCTTTGAGTTCTAAACCTGCTAATTTTAATCGATTAAATTATTTAATTTGTTAGAAATCGTTAGAAATCAATATTTGAAGTGATTTATTTTTAGTTAAATTTATGCGATAAAGTTAACTACACTAAACGCCAGATATGTAGAAAATAAAAAATTATATTAAAAATTAGTCAAATTATTTTTTGTTAAGTTTAATGATTTAACGTTTAACACCCCTTTAATACCACTATAACATGAGACTATTTAAAATGCATTATTTCCATTCCTTTTCAAAAACCCTGGTCTCCCCATTGGTATTATACCATTACATTCTCGAAACAAACTGTATTTTAAAAAACTATCAAATTAATTTAACAGCAAAATAATACTAATAGATTAAGTCAATAAAAATATGAGATTTTGTCGATCGTCTTCAACCTTTTAACGCTTCGAATATGGTGACTAAAAATTATGAGAAGTAGTCTCCCATCTCCAACCTCTTGAAGTTTTGGAAGAGATATATAAATATAGAATTCAGAAAAAAATACATAAAAATGGAAAGGAAAAGAAATTTATTTAAAATGGTTTTATTGGTGGGGTGAGTAGCCGTAGATCTGGAGCTCAGATCTCAACAAAAAGCCCCGTGTAGGAATCCAAACATTCCAACTACATTGTTTATAGTTTGGTACAAGGTTATTTGTTTTAACTGACTAGCCATAATAACCAAGAAATTAAACAATTTATACATTTATTGTGAAAAATAGAGTAAGAGATATCATTTAAACTTAACGGAAAGGTATACACTAGCGGAAGTAACTACATGACTGATTGAAATGCTGCCGTTAGAAGTGAAAGAGGTTACGTAACAGGAATTTTGAGAAATAAATAGAAAAGGTACAAAATATTTGGAAGTTGAAAGCAGGAGCATACTTGTGATGAATTGAAGAATGTCAAAAAATAAAGAGACAAGATAACATAATCACGTATATGAACAAAGATAGGTTGTTTCTGTGCGAGAGCTTTTAGTGAAATCTGTGTCAGTACATAATAGAGAAAGAGCGTTTGTTTACTTTGAATAATGGGAAGAAATGATGGCGTTAAAAAGGAATACAAGAAAGGAGAAAAAGAAGTGCTCTAGAATCAGAGAAGGTACTAGGTCAGAATGTAGGAAGACAAAATCAAGGCGGGCAGAACGCAGAAAGTATTAACTTAGCAAGGACTAATTAGCTAATGTGCAAACAAACTAATTAAACTAACTTAAATAATATTTCGAAAAAGAGAGGTAGAATTAAAACCAGAGTTTCTGAGCCGGTAGAGATGTACCCGCTGCACTTTGAAAACGAAATTCTCTAATTCAAAAAACCGTGTCTGATCCTACTTACACACAAAAATGAATGGCTACTACGATTTATGTTTTGACAAGTTGTTCAGTTTAATGTGCTAAGCAAAAATTCTTTATTATTACGCTGTTTACGCATTCAAGCTTAAAATACTTCATGATTTGAAAGAAAGATCTCTGGTTTGGACTCCGACTCCAAGTAAAGAAAATTCTGCCGGTTATCTGCTATCGGTCCCAAACCTTGATTAAATATGCAGAAATTTAAAAGTGGTGACAAAGAAAAGGTTCACCATTACGACATTAATCAAATTGTTTTTTTAATATTAAAAAATAATTAGAAACTACTCAGCTGAATGAATAGAGAAAAAATACTACACTGCGGTTATGAAAAACAACAGGCCCCATCAAATCAAAAAGATAATCTCAGGAAATCTCTCAATTTGACATGTGATGTGAAAGAGGAGTGACACAGGGGCACACATCGGGAGGGGGGGAGGGCGAAAAGGCATAACAATTAAAAAAAAGCTGTAAATTAAAATATAATAAATAATGGTTTGATTGATTGCGGCTCTAAGACCAGATTTTAGCATAAGAGCATTTTGAATTATTGAGGAGCCACAAATATTTGGATGACTCTGACCCCTCCAAAATTGGGTTATTCGTTGACTCCGACGCCCCGCGGAAAGAGATGAAGAAGTATGCAAAGATAGGAATACTCGTAGCCACTTTCCTTGGGAGACATGGAAGAGGCTGAAGAGAAAACTGTGGACGGCGGTTGCCTGTTGGGATTGATCCTGTTCAACGCATTACTGAGTCCAGCGGCTTCTTCATCAGGAAAGTGTTTGTTGTTGATATCACAATCTTCCGAGAAACTTAGGAAAAAAGATTCAATTATTTTAAAAAAAAAGTAAAACTACATTAACAAAATTTAGCTTCCTTTCAGCCAATTTTCCTCCATTTTTTATAATAAAAAGCAGCATAGAGAAAATTTTGAACAAGGGATGCTCCAAAAATCTTTTCTCAGGAGAGAGGAATGTCAAAATTCATATTTTAAATATAAACATTTTCTATGTCGAAATGTTTTGAGATTTTATTCAAACTTTTTTTATAAAAACAGTCGTTTAAAAAATAATCTACGTTAATACCTTTGGATGTGTAGAACTAATCAAACGCATTGAAAAGGATCTTTAAACTTCCTTTTCCATTTATCTTGTTTTATAGAATTAATTATCATTAAAACACTTCTGCATACAGAGTGTGGTTGTAACATTTAGTTATTAACATTACATTTATTATTATTAGCTTCAAATATTGTAAATCTCCAAAAAGTGTGATATGACATGTACCATATTTTAAAGTCCTTTGTGAATGCCGATTTTAGATAGTCATTTCAAGATTTCCTGAAATTTAGACATTCTGCTTTGTGTTGCAAGCAAAAGGTTTGATCTATTCTCTTCAACGCAATTTATTAAAATATTCTATTGGTTTGTATTTGTAGTTAAGTGTCTTTCTTGCATCGCCATTCTTTAATTATTCAGCTTTTTTCTTTGGTTTGCCAAAATACAAGGCTTGGACTAAAATGATAAACATTTTTATGTCGCGTTTTTGCAACATTGCACACTGAAAAGAGAGTCTATGAATTTATTTATTAATCTAACATATATCAATGTAACTATTTATGAAATCGGAGTCGCGATAATATTAAGGTTCCAACTCCACAATTATAACTTCTGAAAAAATTCCACACTTCCAAACAAGCCGAAATTAAATGTTTTTATTAGAGATCTTAGTCTGACAAATAAAATGCTGGTCTGCTAATTTCAAGACTCAAGGAGAACTTGGTAGATAAAATTCGTTATGTAACAATCCAAAGAAAAACAAGAGCAATGTAGCTCAAGTTGTATTTCAATAGTCAAAGTAAAAGTTGGTATTTTTATAGGACTTGAAATTAAAAAAATGTCATGATTTTCAGATTAAATTAACAGAAAATTGATGCCTTTGATGAGTTTATTGCATTAGATAAAGGTTTTTCAGGAAACGACAAAGATGGAAATTATGTAGAAGTTGAGAATTAGGTAAAGAGTTTTGGTAAAATTAGACCTTTAAAAGTTCATCTCCTTGATTCTGATCTTGATAAATTTATGATTTTTTATTTTTACGAGAAATTATTATTTTACTATCTAATTTTTCCAAAAAAAAATCTGGCTCATATTTTTAATATAAGTTTATTTTGAAACATTTTTGTGGAAGTTTTTCTTTGTTTATTTTCGCGTGTTAAGATTTCACTTTAAATAATCAAATATAAAATAAGCACATCTAAAGAAACAAACAAACCTCAACATCATGATGAAGGGAAGAAATTAATTTTTCACAATGTTAGAAAAATGCCGTTGCTTCTTCATATGTGGGACGATCCTTGCAAACCCCAAACGGGTGAATTCACGCGGTTTTCAAAGATTAGAAGAACTTTTGAAAATTTAATTAATAAAGAGAAGGAGCAGGAGCAGGGTACGCACGTAACCTTGTTTCTATTATCACTGACGGCGCTATTCAATGATGGGCAACATGAATGATAAAAGTATGCATGTTTTTTCTTGATTAAATAAATTCAGCTTTCTTTCCATCCACAAATATTTGATCAGGAATCGTTGTTCAATGCATCATTTTGGTAAAACGTTGTTCAAAGTTGAAAAAATCATTTAAACGTAAGCTTCAAGATGAAACTAAGAACTTAAATAACATGCTGAGTAAAAAAAGCTTTCGGCATTACTTACTTTTATTAAAAGAAACAGAATTAATGCTGATTTTAGATATACACCATGCTCAAAGAAGTTTTTTTAAAACATACAATTTTTCCTGAAGCGATTTAAAACTATTCTTTTCTGAATTTATACCGCAGATTCATAGAATAAGATATATAATCAGATGCAGAACCTACAAAATCATTCTGAAAACCGGGGTTGCAGAATTAGAGAGGGAGATTTTGAGAAAAGAAGGGTTGTCGTCTTCTTTTAGAGGAAATTTGGAGTGAGAGTAAAAAATTAGAATATAAATGAATTTATTGTAAAATTGAGTGTGAGTTTTGTAAGTGCTTCAAATCGGAGTCAGATGTTTAAACTTTTAACTCACTAACTCTGCTGAAACCAAATAAAATTAACGTTTTGTAGGCGCAATCATCAATCGCTTCAATTGTTGGGAACTCAATAGTCAGTTTACACTAAAATTAGTACCCACATAATTTATTTTGCTAATGCAGGACAAGTGTGTAGATATGAATGTTTGTGTCTCCGTGGTGTGTGTGCATGCGTGTGCGTGTCCCTTCCTCAAAAGATGGTTATGTTTTTCCAAAAAGATAGTTGAAGTAAAAGACTCTAAAGAGCAAACCAAAACTTGATCAACTTTCATTTTTTAAGAAATTGGATTCATGTTTACTATGGATGTACCGACTACTCGGAATCGGTAAGTTTTTTGAATTTATGGGTATTTTATAATGTATATAGATTTTAAATTGTAATGTTTTCCAAATTTTCGAACTTAAAAATAAGATAAATAATGGCTAAATTATATATAATACATATGCAAGTGCAAAAAGGTTTTCGCATCGCCAATAAAATTTTTCAAGTGCAAACTTAATATGTTGTGCGCCAAAATATTTAGAGGTGTCTGACATGAAAAACAAAAAATTGGAAAAGTACACTGAGTGCAACGTTGCACTTCAGACAACCTTATAATACATTTTAAGTCATTTTTATAGTTATCGACTTTTATCTGAGCAAAAAATGCTTACTTCATATGCATGCACGATTTTGTGTTTTCATAACCTACGGGTTATGATTTTTGTTTGTTTCTCAAATTTTTCAAAAACTTGCAAAATTTTTGAAAAAAGCGTATGAAATATGAAGTAATTTTGTATATATTTTATGAAAACTACATCAAATATAAATGTATGGGGTTTAAATGAAAGAATGTGAAGATACACGTGTTTTAAAAAATCAAAATACAACTACGCGTAAATTTTTGCTTTTAATTTATATTTTTTCTATGAGATCAATATGAGTAATTTTTCATCTTGTTTTCTTCGTTTATGCACTCGTTTTTACTGTTAATTAAAATGCCAGGCAAAATAAAAAGAGGCAACTCTTTCAAAAAGACATTTTGAAAAGACTTAATTTAGGCGCCAGGATTAGGACAAGAGTATGGTGTTGGTCGATCTCCAATAAAGAGATTAAGGATTAAAAAGATGACATTTTCATTGCAACAATAAAAACAGAAGATGCATCGGCTTACTCAAGAGGGTCTTAAAGATACAGCAATCAGTGGACCTATTTTTAGTGCTCTATTTTTAATAAGCAACTTAATAATTCTAAAGCATAGCAAGGACGGTTAGAACAATTAAAAAACATAAATAGCATGCGACAGCATAGAATTCTTGGAGAACGCCTGACCGCTGTGACACAATTTGAATTTGCTTATGGATGGAAGAACATAATTTATGACAAGAACAGATTTGTAATGCACATGAAACATGCTTCTTCTGGGGATTGTTAAAAATATAACCTTGGATTCTAAAAAAGTGTTTATGGTGACAAAAAGATTAGAGAGCGCTTAACTATTCTTCTAGCAACAAATGCCACATAAAAGCAAACTTTTAGACGTTGCTAAGCCCAGAAATCGTAGGTGCCTGAAATTTAGTTGTCAATTACAAATCAAACCCGACATTTTGGATGAATTGCACTTTTTCAAAAACTTGGTTTAGTTGTTCTATCTGCTGATCAAGATTTGAAAAAAACAAATTTTACCACAACGTGTTCTGCTACCCAATGATAATGGTCCTGCCCATCAGGCTTTACACATACTCCAGATCAAACCTTATCCGCATTGAAGTTGAAAAATGGTATGAAATAGTCAAAGACTTATCAATCTTTTATTGCGATGCTAATTCGGTGACATCTGATTAGAAAGTTGTTGAAATTATGGATAAAATAATTGTGCTTGCTAAACAAAGACAATCATGCCGATCTCATGCGCGATTTAAGATTATTATGGCAGGAAGTAAGAGACAACTTTTTAATCTATATACTCGAGGTTCCATTGTCAAAGTTTTTACAAAGATTTTTTCTTTGCGTATTTTCAAGTAAAAAATAAATTAGGGCATTTAATTTTGGTAAAACTACTGGTTATGAAGAACAAAACAACATATTTTCTACAAGTCAACAAGATAAACATTACTTTATCTGTCATTTTTTATATATTTTTGTATACAATTAAGAGTTAATTTAAAATAAAATGCACAATAAAAATTTGATCGGATAAAAAAGTACACTTTATTTCAACGAGTTAGTACAACTTTATCTATTTTGGAAAATAACTCGAAATTTTAAGTTTGGAGCTGAAGAAGATATTTTTTATAAAAATTTACTTTGCTTCGGAGTGAACTGTTAATTTTATTCAAAATTAATTTTTAAAAAGATCCATGATCAAACGAAGGAAGTCTATTTCGAAATTATCTTTAGGAATGAGGCCAATAATAAAGCGTAGGAATGTGAGTATTCAGAAATTAACAGTTTTAATGTTAACTAAAAATATTTACGGGCAATACTAAAAAATACCCTTGAATTATACAACAAAATGGAGTTTAAACAACCATCTGTCAGATGATCGCTGATTCGCCAATGGAATGCATATATAAATAAATAAAAATTGAACACGCTTACAGAGTGGAAAAACCGGATTTTTGACTATTGAATTCGTCCTCCAAGGAAACAACGGCTTCCAAATTGGAATAGTGGATTTTGTGAGCAGAAGAATTTGAAGAATCGTTGAAAGTTTCTTCATCTTTTTTTTGAATGTCATTGAGAACAGTTATCGCCTCTTCATATTTGCTTTGCAAAGCAATGTACTGTGCATGTGATGAAAAATATTTAAAAAAAATAAAAAAAGTTTTATAAAAAATAAAAACGTGTTCATTCAAAACTTCAAGGCGATTTTCACAGATGGACAACTCGGTCCTGATCAGCTCAAAGTTATGCGCCATTTCTCTGTTTTCATTGGCGTTGCACGAGAGCTGATGCATCAGATCTTGGATGTGGATTGATTGGGATTCCGTGATTTCGGATTTGTCCTCTAGCTCGTTCAACAAATTTTTTATCTTTAAATTCATGTCATCTGAAATAAAAGAGGAAGATGAGTGATTAAATGCACAAGATTGGCAAAGTTTACTAAACTGCTGAAGGAAATCATTCACAAGTTCTCTTTCTCTCAGCTCAAAGTCCGAAGAATTGGAAGACAATGCATACGCCTGTTGAAAAATAAAAGGTATTAAAAATAGAGGAGTCATCTTGGATAGTAATCTTTTTAAAAGTGAGGGAACAAGTATGTATCTGTATGTATGTGTGTTTGTGTATGTATGTGTATATGTGTATATGTGTGTGTATGTATGTATGTGTGTGTATGTATGTATGTGTGTGTGTGTGTGTGTGTGTGTGTGTGTGTGTGTATGTATGTATGTGTGTGTGTATGTATGTATGTGTGTGTGTATGTATGTATGTGTGTGTGTTGTATGTGTGTGTGTGTGTGTGTGTGTGTGTGTGTGTGTGTGTGTGTGTGTGTGTGTGTGTGTGTGTGTGTGTGTGTGTGTGTGTGTGTGTGTGTGTGTGTGTGTGTGTGTGTGTGTGTGTGTGTGTGTGTGTGTGTGTGTGTGTGTGTGTGTGTGTGTGTGTGTGTGTGTGTGTGTGTGTGTGTGTGTGTGTGTGTGTGTGTGTGTGTGTGTGTGTGTGTGTGTGTGTGTGTGTGTGTGTGTGTGTGTGTGTGTGTGTGTGTGTGTGTGTGTGTGTGTGTGTGTGTGTGTGTGTGTGTGTGTGTGTGTGTGTGTGTGTGTGTGTCACCACCTTTCTCCAAGTTGAGTTTATTTATTTTAGTTAAAATTGCGTTAGTGTGATTAAATCCTGTTTCAACCATATAAGAATTTTGAAAAGAAAGTAAAAATGGCTCAGCTGCTTTTCAAATATTAGGGTATTTAGTTATAGTATTAATATTGTTTCAATATTCGCTGAGACCCTTAAATTTGAACAACGTTCCGGCTCCGAGATCAAAGCGCATTTCAAGAAGTTCATCATCGCTCTCATCATTTTCTATCTTTGTACTAAAAGGATTGATAAGTCATTCGGGAATTTGAATGTTTTCCATCATCTAATAAGATACATTTTCTAATTAGATTGTCTTAGCTTTGGAATCAGTTTCAAGATAAATTGCAAAATAAATTCTTCAAAAGTGTCATTCAAAGATGGGCTATAAAATCTTACATATGACATTGGAATATTTGAACTTCCAAAAGTTCATCAAGTTGAATAGCAAATTTACAATGCTTGATTTCAGAGATCACAGTTTTTCCACATCAATACCCATTTCTTCAATACGTCGTTGTACCATTTTAACGATATACATTTCAGAACTTGATTGTATTTTCTTTTCAACTACATCTTTGATGGCTGGTAAAATAATTTCTTCACCAATACCTTTTTAAGTTATATGCTGTATGATGCCTTGAGTCCTCCTACTCTATCTGCACTTGTAAATGCTTTCAAATAAGTATTCATGGTTGGTTGAGTAAGTAATTTCTTTTTAAGCTCAGAATTAATCTTTTTCTAAAGGTTTTTTTGTACATGATAAACAGGGGAATATTTTGACAAGAAAGAGAAGTAATGAAACCGTATTTTAAATATTCTTGAGAATACTGTTTCTATTTTCTTTTTGAATTATTATTTGTCGACATTATATTGGAGTTTAAATTCATAAAAAGGTTAAAAATGCAAAAAAACCAAAATTTAAGCTGAAAATGTTGAAAAATTTGGAATGATGAAAAAATGAAGGTAAAAGTAATAAAAGATAATTGGATAGCGTGGAAGGCAAGCGATTTAAATTTTGGCAAAAAAATTTAAACGCTTATAACTTTTTTCGATAAAATGTAAACTCACCAAACTTTACATAACTCTTAATATAAGTACTCTTAAACCAAGAAAACCGCGTTTCAAAATTTCATATTGAACTAATTTTGGAAAAGTTGTTAAACATCAAAATTTTAGAAAGAAAGTGCTATATGTACATATATACACACATATATAGAATTCTTTGAGGGTACCACATTTTTAGGTGGTCATTTGCAGAAAAACTACAAAACAAAATTTTTCAAATTTTATAGGTTACTATAGTTATGTAGTTTGTAAGTTGTTTCTTTCATACTTTTGCATTCTTTTATTTTACCTTCTTTTCCCTCGCCTTTGCTGAACTCACTCTCCTCTACACAATGTCAAATGCCGAAGCGCAAGACCAAACACTCCAGGAGGCAAGTCATGCCTTGCTCGCCGCTCTGGCGGAGCAAGTGCAATCGATGAGCCAACGATTGGAAAGGATAGAAATCAGCAACCCTCCAAAATCCCCAAAGTTTGTCAAATCCCTTATTAAAGATTTCCCAACTCCCAACTTTGTGTCTACTCCTCATCTTTCACCTCCTTCTCAATCATAGAAGATTTAGCATAGTAAAAGCATAGAAGATTTAGTTCATCACTGACTATCGATTTACTCTCGCAGTTCCTTTCTCTACGATGTCTGAAGATGCATCCCCCACTTCTTCCATGAACCTTTCGGCAGAACAGTGGTCCGAGTTAATCGGTCACACCCGAGAGCAAACGGCTATTATGGCTGCCGTCACTGGATCCATTGATTCACATGAATCAAAGGTCCACAAGCTAGAACTAGCTCAGAGGAAAAAGATCACTCCGCCTATCGTCGTGCCCTCTGTAGAGAATCCTGTGTCTACACCTCACGGCCCGGTTTACTCTCCTGCAATAGTTGCTGCACCAATTCCTCTTGACATTAAAACAAGAGATCCTGGGAATGCCAGATCTGTCCCGGTAAACTCCTATTGTTCTGGTACAGAAAAGAATCTCAGCTTTTGCTGCCGCCCTACCTCCTCATATGAGGAATGCCAAAGATAATGTAATCATTGCGCTCTTCAACATTATCTAAAGAAACTTAGAAGGTCTGGATCCTCCTGTTCTCGCAGAGGTAAATCCTCTGGCTACTACAGCCTGCAGCAGGCGACTCGCCAGATGCAAGTAGGCTCCATGATGGATCTCGCCATTCCTATTCCTGATATTCCCACTTATCACACTCCCTTTCGGCAAGGAAGAGACGTCCAAGGCTCTCAAAAATGGAACCCGAAAGCAGGCTCGCGCCGCCGAGACAAGGGCGCGCAGAAGTAAAAACTTCTTCAAAGCCCTGGCCGACATCTCAAATATCTACCAGGCCAGGAATCGGCACATCCCGTTCCCTGAGTGCCATTGATGCAGCTATCAATGAGATGGACATCACTAGTCCTCTCCCTCTGGCGGAACTCTCGGAACCTCTGGTTCCCCATCTTGCAGGGGCCTATCAACAGTTCCCGATCCAGGATTCGCTAACGAATGCTGAGCCAAGTTGCTCGCCGGTGTTGAAAGATAACTCTCTGCCAATATCTCCTGCACTCCCGGACTTAGGTCCTCCTCCTCCTGATTTCCTACAGGACATCATCGACTCAGTGGCTGAAGGTGTCGAAAGCTTTCCTTTAAAGGATGACACTCAAGTAGATATCCCTGCCTCTCATCTAACTACTATAGTAGAAAATGATGTCCTACAAGGCATCCTATTGGATGTATTCGGAGATGACATCCCAACAATTTAAAGATTTTCCAACTCCCCACTGTGTGCCTACTCCTTATCCCTCTAAACCCCAAACTTCTGAACCTTTAGGCTATGGGACTCTGGATCATGGAGAGTCTGGCATATACCAGACCCCTCCAGTCGAATTAGCGTCTCAACAAATCCGAATCATAGAAGATTTAGCCCCACGCAAGAAACTGCACGCCAAAGATGAAGTAATACTAGCCTGCCTACCTAGGATTAGTCAAAGCTTCCCTTGGCAGTCTTTCAATGGATAAGCTCACCATCCTTCACAACAACATGCGAACTCATATTTTAGAGTTACATACTAATTGGACGCAGGCCGGAGTAGACTCATCATCAATTCTTTCAGCAACCAAGATCTCGGGAATTCCGCCCACTCTTGCAAGAGCTCCTCGCGCGTTGGAGCGCTCCAAAAACAGAAGTAATATTTGTTTTCTTGGACTTAGGCGGCAGGCGGAGGCTCACAAACCACGCTTTCCTTCACCGGTGAAGGCACAAGACAACAAGAGCACCCCTCGGGACCTATCCTCTTTTCCGCAGGTAATCTTCCTGCCTCCACCCAACATTTCACAGAAGATAATTTATTTTCGTCCCGGAGACGACTATTCTGGGCCTCCCCACTCTTCAAGATGTGGAAGATGTCCTCAACTATCCACCTGCACCTGAAGACCCATTTCTCACAACCAAAAGAGTTCGGGAAGACACCTACCATATGGGCCTTGGACTATAATAAACAAGGCAGTCAGTTCAAAGAAATTATTCGCAGTTAGCGCCATCAAGACGGCAACTAAACCAGCAATGATCACTTGTGAGCGGGAAAAATAAAAGAATAGAAAGAGCAGAGTCCAACGATCTTATTCGAACCTTAAGCAATGAAGTTGGTAGCGTGTTTTCCAATTCATGTGCTTTGGCCGGCGTCGACTCCGACAGTCATGTCTCATATCTACTTGCTCTTACACTAGCACATCAGACTTTAACCTTGCGATTGCCTAATCAACAAGAATTATCAAAAGCTTTACTTGTTCCAAAGCAATGTGAAGGAATGAAGGCACTCTTATACCCATACTTCTGCAACAAAGGAGTCCCCTCACTAACTTTATCAGCTTTACCCGTCATCTGTATGAAACTAATAGTACTCTATTTCCAATCATCATTTCTTTCCTTTGTCTCACTATATGTCAATCGCACCACTAAGCTTCTCAAAGATGCGTATTGCCTAAATATTGATAGCTTTGAGGATGTTGCACTGATTATTAGGATTATCAACAAGTAAGTAAAATTTATATATGCTGCCTCCTTTGTTGTTTTCTGAATAAGATTAGCTTTAACTTAACAATACTTTTATCATAACTTTACTTCTTGAAATTTATTTTATAAGAGTAGTCTATGCCTCCTTAAAATTTTATATCAATCCTTCTAAACACACAAATGCTAACTAACTTTGGTGAATGCCTCCTCAAAATTAATATCATCTTTTTTAAACCCACAAATGCTACTTTTTGTCCATAACTTTGTGTGAATTATTAGTTTTTCACAATGGAGCATACATAAAAATGCTTCCAGAGTTCTACCCACTATGTGGTTAAGTGTGTGTGTATATATAGAATGAATTTACAAGGATGTTTTTTGTGTTATTGAATAAACATATTTAAACGTGAAAAACTATGAAAACTTTCATTATAGTCAAGACACTCCTCATTATCTCATAGTCGAATTAAATGTTTTAAAAAAATATATTTTCATTTTGGGCTTAACTTTTATTTTCCTAAATTTTATTTACCGACCCCCTTCCGACGCGTGGCAAATTTTCGACCCCTAGAAAAAATTTATCGCCCCCAAAGGGTAAATATCGACCACTTTGGGGACTTCTGTATTAGAGTAAGTGTTTTAAAAAATTGAATCAAAATATTTCACTTCGTTCCTTAGCTTTCGATTTTCATCTTGCAGATTCTCAATAGTATCTTTCAACTTGTCCACACTAAACGACTCAAACACGCTCACTTCTTCATGGCTAAAAGTAAATTAAAATAAATTAAATGGGAACTGAGGGAAAAAAGATATTGAGGATTTTTTTTAAATTATTTATGTAAAGGAACTTTTTTTATTTATTTTTAATTTTTCCAATTATTTTAGTTTAGTTCAAAATTTAAAGAAGTAAAAAAGTTAATACTCCCATTGTTAAACAAAACGTTTTCAATTTTATTTAACCAAGAACGGTGAAATAGATAACGGATGTTCATACAAATTTTATACGGTTACCCCTTATATTTTTCTATATTATAAGTCCAGATTCCTCGATTTTAAAATGTATACAAGGTTGATAAAATATTGTAAAAAGTATACTATAATTTAAGTATTTTTAGTATTATAAATTTTATGCTACTTCTACGGTTTGGATATGTATTTTAGACAGTTTTTAGATAACAAAATCCATCTGCTCCATTCTTATGTTATTTTGTGTTCAATGATAACTTTTTGTTCAAAAAATAGGATTTTTGCTGAATGATCATGGAAAACTCATAGTTAACTTTAATGTTTGAGAAGCATGAAACAATTATAATGTAAAATATCAACAAAATAAAAAAAAGTAGTTAAGAATATTTTGAAGGAATTTGGTTCAAAGAAAGTGTTTGTGTTCTTTTCCTTTAAAAACGGGCTTATGCTTTTACAAATTAAAATTCTTTGACTAGTGTTCGTTTAAGTCTACGTTTTTCACCAGCCCGAAAATATTAAGAAATGAGAAAAAACTTGATGGATGAAGTTTCCAAATCATTGGCATATATGTTGATCAGGTTTTCCTTGTTCTTCAATTCGTATTGCAGTTGACTAATCTAAAAATGAATGTTGATAACTAATACTTTGTTGTCAAATTAAATGCTTCGTGTCAACGTAGAACAATATTTGATAAAAGACGCGTATCCAAGCTAACGCGAGTATCTCGATATACAAAGCAGTGCCATTAGGGGATTATACTTTAGCAATAAATTGCCTCGAGCCATTTAGTCTGTGGAGAATATCTTCAATTCTTTCGATGTAACAGAGATAGATAGCTATTTGCAAGAATTACGCGGCATCATTTATATCTAGCATTAAAAATTATATGTACTAAGAACGCTATTTGAAAAACAAATTAAACACAGTCAGCCATCGATAAATCCATCCCTAAATTTAGCATTCAAAAATAGAAGAAACTGTACGTTATATTCGTTATTACAAAATGCCTGAAGAAACATCCGCATACAAATCAAGAATTGAAGGTGAATCTCTTTCGTTAAGGACAAAGCAGGAATGATTTTCAAAAGGATTTCCTTACAAAGAGAATACGCATATTTAAATATCATCGAAGCAAATACACGAATTTAATATGCATAGCATTCATTGACGAACAACCAAACTAAATAACTAACCTACCAATTGATACTGTTATATAACATGATTCCTCACTCTGACACGGCGTCTATTTATATTAGTGGAAGAAAAATCTGTTTATTTTTAAATTGAATGGTAAGGAATAGAATATGAAAAAATGAAGAGAGTTGCTGTTATTGAGAGAAGCAGTTTAGTTGCACATTATTTTGAAATAACCACGACTGTTTTCTTAAAAAACATGGGTCAATTCCAAATAATTGAATAGTAAATTAAAACTCTAGGTAAAGTAGTTAGCGGGTGACCATCAGAGACAGATTCTATCCTGAATTTAAATGGGTAAGGTATGTTCAAATGTTAGTAGACCACGGTAGCGCGTAGCATTTGCCCTACAGGAATGCTCAGAATCTAGCTCTTCTTTAACCCCACAGACGATCTTCTACTGCAAAGCTTAAAGGGCGCCTAATACGAAAAGTGGAAAAGCATATAAATTTTAATAAGGGACTTTGGCAGCGTCCCTGCAGTGATAAAAAATGCATGGAAATTATTTGCGTGTAGTCTTGCAAAGCTTGGACCCCCCGTTTCAAACAAATAAAGCAAAGTGATTAGTAGAAATAAAACGCACTGTTTCTGAAGCCGCTTTCACTTGACTTTGCAGGTTTTCATTGTTGTACTGCAGGACTTTGGTGCGAATGAGGAGTGTTTGACCAATTTTGGCTGCCAACTCCAGATCTCTTTCTTTCTACAAAAGAAATCATCTTTTGATAATAATAATAATAATAAGATGAGTTGTATCATTCTGGAAAAAGAAATCTAACCAAGATTCTATTTATTCAAAGACATAATATTGTCATCCTTTTTTAGCAAGGTGCGTAAGACATTTTTGTATAGAGCATTTTTTCGTATAAACTTTTACTTAAAATTAAAATACCTTTTTGATGATCCGCTTTTGTTGTGAAGAAGACATTGAAACCACATTGAAAATATTAAATTCCCAAAAATATAATTCAATTTTGAATGAAATTTGTCATAAAAAAACTATAATTGGTGGCTGGCAAATAATTAAAAGGGGTGATGTATTAAAAACTTGTGATGTTGGATCTCCAAACAATCTACTCGATCCTGCTCACCCATTGTTTTAAGACTAGAAAAGACATGGGGTCGCATAGACCCGTTGAGATAAAGTCTGAAAAAGAAATAGCTTTAGATTTGGGTTGTTTATATTTTGCAGATGTGTTGCACATTTTGCATCTATTTTGTTTTATTTTTTTCTTCGTTAACGTTTATGTTGGGGTTGCGGCTTTCTTAGGTACAAAAATGTTGGCTTTCGTAGTGTTAGGAACACTTTCGACATAACTCTCGCGACCCTTTCTTTCTTGGTTAAGTTAGACCTACTTCTATAAACATCTTTGATCATCTTATCTTAAAAGACAGAATTTAGAAATATCGTTATAAGCAACAAACAAGCTGTTCATGAAAATCACTAAACTGCTTTGCTAATTTTGTAATTTTGATTCATGTGAGCAAAAAATTAAAATTATTAAACACCGCGATGAAAGTAGAAGTATGGTGTACGAGACTGACTATCAGCGTATTTTTTATCATAAAAAATGAATATTCCAAGTTAAAGTATGAACTGTTACAACATTTTAAGGAAATGAAAATATACTACAAAAGTAAAATGTAAAGCTTTTTTTCTCACTCTGATAGAATCATGTGATATCATTAAGAAAAAATGCTCTAACGATGGAAGAAGTAATGAATATTTCAGAGTGAACTGTAATCCATGGTATATCAGCCAAAAATGTATTCTCACTTGTGCAGTTTTCGAGTATATTAAAAATATATGCTTTCTGCTAATTTTTTTCATAAAACTAAAAAATTGACCCGAAAATTTCCAAATTATTGATTTTTTATAGTAAAAATTGATCAAATGAAAAAATATTGATCTAAAAAAATAATTAGTAATCATATTTTTTATGAAAGAAACTTTAAAAAATATTTTTATTGAAATAATGAATTGATAAAAAAAATTGTCCAATTTTCAATGTAAATTGTAAAAATATTTTGTTAAGATAACAAGAACTATTTTTTTTTAAAATATAAAATATTAGAATAGGGAAAAAATATAGAAACTGGGTAAAATTTTCAATTTTTGCCAAAATCTTGAAGCATTAAGGATAAGAGTAAATCTTGGGAATTTAAATATTTTAAGGCTGTGGTCTTGAAAAGGAATCATTTGCTATCTTTTTAAATGATTTTTTTTATATAATTCAAAGCGGATTATTTTATTTTATGGGAGGGACACTAGTGCCCAGTTGAGCTTGAGGGGATGGAAAGAAATTTCAAAAATGCTATAGAATACTTTAGAAAGAAGAAATTTTAACAAAATATTGAGTTTTTAAAAAAAAAAGTGACTTTTTTTAAATTTTAAACTAAAAAAATTGAGGTATTTGACATTATGATTGATATTTTTTTCACAATATAAAAATAACTGAGTAATCAATTAACAAAACAACAAAATATTTATGTCACTTTACAAGTCTGTTATACTTAAAAACGCACATGTAAATCCTCACTAGTGTATAAAATAGTGAAAAAGAAATTTAATTTTGAGGAGAGACGAAGAATGTATACACGCCTAAATTATTTGTCGACTAGTTAGCAGGTAGAAGTATCTGGTTATTAAATAGTTAAGTCAAAGTTAAAGGGGAAAATGAATGAATGCCATATTCAGTGAAAACAAGCGTTTTACTTCACAGTATAAATTATCCTGAAGATTTTAAACGCTGTCAAAATGAGACATTATATATTTTAAATTTTGGGAAAGTATGCAAGTGTCAAAAATTTTATAGACCCTGGCAAACGGAAGAGTTCTAAACTTTGTAATGGGATTCCTATTTTCAATTTGAAAGTATGAATTTAATTTAAAAAAGGCATACACATTTAGCATGATTTTTCAAAAGACACATTATTCATGGAAGAAGGAAAAATATGCAGGTAAAAAGCAGAAAAAGAGGAAAAATAATTGCGAAGAGCTCCTCGATGAAATGATGCTGGGAGCTATGGGATAATTGTCATGCAAAGATGTAGCAGCAGCATCGCTAGCGCAGACACGAGAGAAAAACGTGCAGCCAATCAAATCAATGCATCCGATTTGAAAGCGAAGTTCATTTAAATGAGGTCTGAGCGTTTGAATACGCTGTGGGAATGAGATGAGATGAGATGGATGACGTAAGTCGTTGATACTCAGCGCATGCACGGCCGCAGACTTCTCTAGTTTAGATGCGCAATTCCAACCACGTTAAATTGAGAGAATACAAAATTTTAGATTTAGCTTTCAATATCTAAGAAAGTATCAATTGTAATGCTCAGTTGTGGTGTAAATTCAACTGAAATTATGCTATTACAGAATTGCAAAGTTATTAAGCGAGTCATTTACTCAGCTAGAAAATATGTGCACTTTTTTCTATTTGTAAAATGGATGAATGTATACAGGGTGTGGTAAACTCACACTAAACACAAGTAGCGCCAAATGACTTTTACCAACGCGTTCCAATTATTATAAAATTAATTAATTGGTTTTTGATTAGTCAATTGTTCAAGTGGTTACTTTGAGTTGGTATTACAAAGGGGCTAGTTGGTTGATGCGAGTTTAGTGCGAACCATAATAACACAATAGAAATTAGAATGAAACATGCAATATAAACAATTGCTTAAGGCAAATCTTTTAAATAGCTCATTCGCCGAGCCAAAAGTTGTGGCAAAATGTTGATTTTAGTGTATATCAAGTCTATATTTAGTTGTGTGGTGTGGGGTTCAAAATGAAATCGACCTTAGTTTGGATTCAAAGTCTAAAAAATGTTGATATACCTCTTCAAGCAGAAAAGAGACAGCTTCAATGTCATGGTATGTCTTGGTCATTTGCGAGACACGTTCACTACTAATATCTTGAAAAAGAATAAATAAACGTTAGTAGAACCCATCACACGAAATGAAGCAGGAGAAGTTGGTTTACGTGCATGTCAAAACAAAGTGATGCATACACACACACACATAGCAGAGGTAGCAGTTTTCAATCAAAGAATATCACGTCTCCATATGCAGTGCAGGATTAGCATAGGAAAAACAAGATTACGTTTTATTATGATGGATGGTGGTTGTGGAGACCGCGTACGTGAGCGCAAAATAATGACGTGCTTTCAGATAACGGAGATGCGCCGTGGTCAGCCACTGCAACTCAGTAGGCTGCAAAACACAAATGGCAAGATAACAGGGAACAGTGAAATGCGTACAAGTAGAGAGAGAGACTCGTGCTAGATGCGTGGCCTTAGAGAGCGCAGCGGATTCATTTTTCATACGAGAGAAGAGAAAGAGGAATTTGATGAGTTCGTAACTCAAAAATGTTCCTCACAGTCTAAATGTCATTTATTTTCCACGTCTAAACGCTCAAAGGACAGACGCTAAAGTATCTTTGATACAACATATTTTAATTGAACAAATTCCTCCACACAAAAGCAAACAAACGTACGCCCTTGGGGGTCTCGGAGGAGAATAATGGCGTTCCGCCACACGACCGAAGAGATGGCGAAGAACGAGTAGTGCATTTAATTATATTATATATATGCCATTCTTTCTAATTCGTCTTTTTGCAATGTACAAATTAGAATTGCAAAGAGGGATTGCAAAAGCATGAAATAGAATTAAAAGGGTTATTCTTATCTGACTTTCTTCATTAGAAACAAATGTTTATTAATGTTCGATTTGGTCATAGGAAGTCATAGTGTGGGATTAAGAGGATTTCCAAAATAGTAAAATTAACTTTTCTTTGTCTGGAAATAAAAAATCTCTCTAATGCATCCTAATCAGGGTAAACAAAATTTAATTAATTGCCTTCTTTCTCAAACACAAAAAATTTACTAACTAGCAAATTTTGATCGATTTTGGAATTATTGAAGTTTTTTTTCAGCAAAGTCAGAAGAATTTACGTGGATAAAAAGTAAAAAAAACATCTCATATTTATTTAAGAACAAATTTAAGAAATTTTTTTTAATTATCTCAAATTTTTTAATCATTACATTAAAAAATGTCATAATGTAGAGCAGAGTTGGGGAAACTTTTTGGTGTAGTGGGTGAAAAATTTTAATAATCAAGGTCTCTTGCTGGGGCATCTCAAATAGCGACACCATTGAACGTGTGTAACATCTAAAATAGTGATTGGCAGATTCATCGCAATTGTAAGAATCGTGTGTTTTAAATATCGGAAAACTAAGTCAAAGTTAAGCTTTACCCGCTTTCCTGTCTAAATAAATGTATATGACTATGCGATAATACAATTTAATAAGTGAAAATTGACATGATTTTTTACATGTATTATTTGCTCAGGTATTTCCAATCAAATTCTACGTCTGTTTTAACTTCTTTGTAAAGATAGAAATTTTGATCTTTATAATATTTATAAATCAAAGACGCGCATCCTAACAATTGTTTTAGGGCAGAGGGCGACAAAACTTTTTTTAATTTTTAAAATTTAATAAAAAGAATCTTACTCTAGTGACATGCCACGGTTATTACCCGACATCACACTTTCACTGACAGCTCACAATCGTACCATAACTGCGGTTAACTGTAAGCATGTTTCCAAAAGAATTAAGATTTGATTAAAATATTTTGTCATCTGAAAATTTGATCCGGCATTATAGCAAGACCAGTAGTTAAACATATGTGTTTAGTTTCCTAATGTGTTTCCGTTTAATGAATTTATAAAACCCAAAACATCTTATAACAAATAATATATACTGCGTATTCTGCAGGTAAACGCAAATTACTCATTGGTCAGGCGCCTCTTTATAAAATAAAATTTATATAAGCTTCAAAAATCCGTAATAACCGTAATAATATACCGTAATAACGAAAACTAATACATTTAAATCTTTTTCCGCTATGGAAATTGTAATATTTTTTTCAGAAAATAAAAGAAAAGCACAATAGGATAAGATTCTTCTTGTCTCTACCATTTTATACCTACTAAGGGGATAAGATATATTACGTAACGCCATGGGGAGGGGTTTGCGCTAAGAAAGTTTACAGACGGTTTTCTTGTAGATGGTGCTCTCAGGGAGATGATTTCTTCCTCTTTCAGCTCTTTTCCTCTATCAAAATCGGTGTTGATATTCTCATAATTAATTTATTTCCCACTGTCAATTAACACTAGAAAGGCCATGGGATCTCATACAGCTTCTAACTTTTTTCAAAAGCTTTTTTAGTTAGAGATATTTTCAATACAGAATGTTTTCAGGCATCAAATGTTTTTAGCATTTAGGTAAAGTTTAATAAAATTTGGTGAATTAAGATAATCCAATTTTTTACCTCGATGGTCCACAATAAACACCTAAGATAAAGTCTGAAAAGACAATAGCTTTAGATTTGTCTTACTTATAATGCATAAAATATCTGATGTTTAATTTTTAAAGTTAAATAAAGTTTGCCTTCATTCTATACCAAACTTGTAAAATTGTTTTATTTTTATCAAAAAATTAGTTAAGTTTGGGGTAAATGGAATGATATTTTATCCAGAAGGCTTCAAGATCCGGTTCTTTTAAAGTATTTTCAGCGTTAGAGTTAAATTTTAATTCAAGAAACTCTTCATGGGCATCATCTGGAACATTTTCAATCTCAGATCGGAAGGCATTTATAATGAATTTCCAGTCTTGCCGATTTTTGTCTACATTCAGGAAATATCTAATAAATTTTTCTTTCAAATTTTCTAAATGTGTGGATATTTGTTTTTTCAAATCACAATTTAAAACATTTTGATTCAGAGCCAATTCCAAGTTACTAAAGTTCGATGCATTCCCTTTGCGAATCCGAGATTTCCAGAGATCAAGTTTAGACATGAACCTTGGAATTGCATCATGGCGAGTCAAAATATTGATGTTTTTCCCTTGCAGATTAAGATTAAGAGTATTTAAAGCTTGAAAAACATGCACAAGATAAGCCAAAGAAAGTTGGAAAGCATGTGATTTAAATCTTACACATAAAGATCTTTCTTCTTTTGTGTATTTAAAAAATTTCTACCTCGTTACGTAAATCATAAAAAGCTTCGCAAGCATCTTACCTTTCGATAACCAACGTGTTTTGTGTAAAAAAGCAAGACACGGGTCTCTGATTCCATATCTTCGCACAAAAGCTTGAAGAGACAACAATTCAAGGCTCCACTCTTAATAAAGTTGACAATATTGATGGCCAAATTTAAAACATCATTTAATTCTGAAGGCAAGGCTCGAGATGCTAAAGCCAAGTTCTTTAGTTCTATTCATTCAATATTTCGAACAACAAACAAACAAACAAACAGAATCAAGGAAGATTGATAGATAATGGCTACGTAGAAGGCATGATGTCATATCCTTGAAAGATTGATTTTACTACAAAAAAGTGTCGTAGATACCGTTTACATCGGATGAACATATGAGTCCTCATTTACGCCATGAGTCAACCTTGAAAGCCACAACCGTTGTATTTTTGTTGTGATTTGTTCTCATATTGCTAACTCTTACACATTACGCTTGTATCTCAAACTTGTTTTTCATTGATTTCAAATTTGAAAAAGCTTGGAAATTCTGATTGTCTCTCGTCTATTGTTTTTGATTTTTTTGCGATACCTTTTATCTGAATTTATCTGCAACGTTCATCAATCCGTTTTGACTTCTGAGGATTTTATCTCAAAAAGTGGAGTTTTTTATTTTACTGAAGAAAGTCTCCCAACTTCAAGTGGAGGTGGAAGCAGAAATATAAATGTACGTAACATTTCGAGAGAACCTTCTGGTCCTAAGAACCAAGCTAAAAGACTTACATGCCCTGAAAAAATCTGGAGTCTGTTTTTTACTACAGAACTTCTCACTGAAATTTTTACAAAAACACAGAATTATATAAAATATAAGGGAAGATTTATAGATCCAAATGATCAAATCAGCAATTTTCTTCTTGGGTATTTTGCCTCACTTTATTGGCTCAGTCTTTCAGAGGACCAAAGAATACCATATGATGATATTTACAAACCCCTTATAGGATCTCCATTTGTCAAGAGCACCTTGTTAAAAAATGAAAAAAAGTATTGTACGCGATTTATTCGTTTTGATGATCCATTAGTGAGAGAAACTTCTTCTGATAGAATAAAGACGGTAGGTACGTCTTCTAAACGATCACTTTTACAAAGTTTTTTACAAGTAAAAATTTTTTGTTTCTATTATTAGATATACTTGTGTGTTGGCATAGGATATTGCGCATGTTGTGATTGTGTCTGCATGTGAATACTTTTTGGTATGCTTACGGCGTCTGTGTCATTGTTTGCGTGTGTGTGTGACGTATGTTGGTGCTAGTGTGTGTGTATGTGAGTGTGTTAATGGGCGTGCGTGTGTGTGTATGTGAGTGTGTTACTGGGCGTGTGTGTGTGTGTGTGTTAGTGGATAACTGTATATATGTGTGTGTGTGTGTGTGTAGAAAAGTGCGTGTGTGTGCTACTGAGTGTGTTTGTTTGTTTGTGTTTCTGCGTGTAGTGTGTGTGTTTGTCTCTCTGTATGTTCGTGTGTCTCTGTATACGTCTGTATCTTCGTGTCTATCTGTGATTGTATCTCTCGTTTGTCTTTGTCTTTTACATGTGAATATGGTTCCTTTACTTCATAACTAGTAATTATGTTTCAAATATTGGAATGAAAAATATTATGTTTGTATAGAGAAGTGGTTCCCAACCTTTTTTATCCCATTCCCCCTTTTTCAGTCACTTTTTTTACCTGTGGACCCCTACAGCTGAATAGTTTGAGCCAACAAAATTAATCAAAGATTTTTATGCAAAGATGATTCTAGTCCTCTGATTAAATCGTATGATTCATATAAAATCAAAGAAATCGTAAAGCCTGACATAAAATGTGAATAAAATTTTTTTCCAATTAAAATATAAATTTTTCAAAAATATTGTAACTAATAAAAAGAATATATAAACATTGAAAATATGAAACTTTAAAAAAGGGAAGAAAATATTTATTTAAAAGCTCTAAATATAAATATTTATATTGATTTGGAAAATAGAAGTATATTAAAGGAGATTCAGCATAAGTAGTTTGAAGTAGAATTTCCATGGACCCCTTGAAATTCTTCCATTGACCACTAGGGTTCCATGGACCCCCGGTTGGGAACCACTGGTATAGAGTATGAACAGTTGCTCAAATACCGTGAAAACTGTCCTATTAGGATATATGATCCCAGTGAACCGGGAAATTACGGAAAAAAGTTCTATCACCTAAACGATGCGTGCAGTTTTTATATTCTCTTGCCTAAAATATACTTTTTGTCACATTCTGAAGAAAACTATTTTGGTGGTGAATCAATAGTAAAAAGATTGTGTGAAAGTGCAAAACTTCCTAAAGGCACTGGTATTGTTGTAGATCGATTTTTTATGTCTTACAATCTCTGCGTTTGGATTAAAAGAAAGCCTTGGTCGGTGGTGGCACTGAGATGAGAAAATTTAACCCTCCTGAGATGAAAAAACAAAACTTGAAAAAAAGAAAAATGCAAAAGTGCGGATCTTTTATGCTCTTTACAGAAGTTGCAGGCAATGGCGATATTTTCCAATTACCTAGATATGGCTGCTCTCAACACTTATATTATTATGAATGCTAATTGTCCGGTTCAGTATAGTTCTAAAGAGGGTGGAAGAAAACAAGTTGTGAGGAAATTGGCATTCAGTCTCGCAGAAACATCTATGAAACTAAGAGTGCAAAGCGATCAAATACCTCAAGAAATAAAACGCATATTACAGCATTATGGTTTTGTAAAAGAAGAAAGTGCTTCTTCCTCAGAAAGTCCTAAAAGAAAGGCTTGTTTTTATTACAATTGTAAAAGTAGATATGCGAAAAATGTCGACAAAATACCTGCAAGAAACACGCGAAAAAAGTTTGCCTAAGCTGTCTTCCATAAGTTAAATGAAGGAAATTGAACAAAAATTGTATTTTTAAAAAAATTTGTTTTGAACTTTGTTATATTTTCATCGGACACCATCTGTCTCGGTACCTGAACTAGATAGGTTTTTCCATATGTTTAAGAAAATAAAAAAATAAGTTCGAAGATTCGTTCGAGTTTTTCTGAAATTTTAAAGAAAAAGGATCTAATTGAAGTTTTCAGAGTCTCCAAACAAGAGCAATCAGTACGTGATGAAATTAGTTGCGCTTTTCGTTTACTTCTAGGCCGCAGCCGCCCTATAAACCTAATAGTTTCAATATGGACGAAACGGGTTAAGGATGCGGAAGGTAACTAAAGATCGATTCAGCGTTGTTTTGCGTGTAAATATGCTCAAAAGTTTTAGAAAAGCCCTTTTTATAGGAAATCTAGAAATCCGAAAGATATGAAAAACTACCTGTTACTTGGAAAATAAACTCAAGATCACGAATGAATTCTGAGCTTTATTTTTTAGTTTAACATCACTTATGAAAAAACACACGTTACAATATTTCATTTGCTCCCATCTTGAAAATATGTATAATTTTAATGTCAATAAATATTTCTATTTAAGAATTTTGCTAAAATGTCTTCCCTAAACCTAACTGCAATAAATGGGGAAATCAGGAAATGGCTTTTGCGGTTATCATGCTTTGGCGGGAACAAAAAATCATTCAGACCAGCTATGTTTGTCTAGCAAAGTACATGGAAATAATATAAGAAATGTACGTACAAAGTATTCATGTCTATCCTAAAAGGAAAAATGATAAACAATGTCTTTTCAGGCATTTGCATATTGAATTTTGATCCGTCTCCATTTTTAGCAATAGTGGTGATATTATCTTAGTTGTGTGATCAATTCTTAGCCGTCTGGGACATAATGGTCGTATATTTGAAATAATCCATTTTTTTATTATTATCTGAGCATATCATCGGAAAAGGGGTTAAATATTTTGATTCAAAGGATGAGTGATTAAGTGGAATGCTCTGATTCGAACAGGATATCTTAAGAATAAAAATCATGCGTTTTGACAACTTTACTCTAAATAAATAGTAATTTTAAAAAACCGAACGCACCTCTTTGAAACAAATAAGTGAATACGAATTCAATTGTCATTTTAAAAGATGGCTCGACGAATCAAACGATCTTAATGAACGTGACCGAAAGGATTGGATCCTACAATCGATCATACGTCTCTGCAGTGTTGGGATGGATTGGAATCGAATTACGATTACCACAAATAAAAAAGAATAAGTAGTTTTGACGGATTTAAATCATTTACAGTGATTATCTGGAGTTTAGCATAAGTCCACTTTCTAAGCAGTAGCTCGAGTCGCGATGAAACGGCCTTGAGTGTTAAGCAGTAGATTCGAAAAAAGCGTAAAAAGTGTCGTACTAAATAAATTAAGAGTTTCTTCAATGATGCTATCATCTAAGCTTTCGACGAAATCTGGGGCAATCAATGGAACATCCAGACTCCAGTCACATGTGGTCGTGATGGTGGATGAGGGGGATGGAGGCGATTCTTGCTGACCAGTTGTACTTTGAGCGAGGAAGGAGGAAAATGAACCTTTGAAGAGACTTCCACACTTAAGTTGGTACCTGTGGAAGACGAAAAAATAAGAAGGTAGAATACTCTACTATTACACAAATTACCATCTCTAAATTCGAGGCATGGTATCAACACTCGAATGCAGAAATTTCACGCTATCTCACTTTCAAAAAAGTGGATGAAATAATGCTAATGATGGCAAGAAATGGAAAGCATATCATAATTCATGCGTCTAACAGTCAATCATGGTAATCATTAGGCATTACGAGAAATGGCTAGTCATTTCACGAAAAAATTCAATTTTTAGGCAATGAGTGAAACTTCGTTATTCAAAGGATATATCTTTTGGGCTAGACGTTTGAAATATAATTTTTAGAATGAAGGTGTTTCAATGCCATTATTTGGTCGTCAAAAATTAAGTGGGGTAGTGCTGTGACTATTCCAAATGGAACTACGACCAAATGAACTATAAGAAACACTTTGTAATACTTTTTCTATTCTCCTTTGCTTAAAAAGAGTATAAAAGTGATTAAAATGGCCTGATTATGAACGAGTTAGATCAAGTAATAGGCATGTGTTTTATTGATTTACAAGTAATCGAAAAATGGGATCCAATCCTCTAAGTTAGTCCGTGCGTCATTATTTATGTCTGCCATGCCATAATAATTTAGAATATCGGCCTTTTCAATGTGAAACTTGGATTTTGTTTCAAATTCGTTAAACTTTTTGCTGCATCATCATTTGCCTTAGTTGAGGAATTCTTCGTATTTATCTTTCCTAACATTTTATTTCGTTCCTTTGCAAGGAAAAAGAAGCGAGCTCTAAATTTTTAATTCCAATAAAAAGGTTAAACAGAAATAATCTCTACACATTTGTTGCTAATGATTATTCAGTAGCCATTAAGTGCAAAAAAACTGTCAAAATTTGGTTAAAGTAAGCAAGGCCTTTGTAAGGTTGGTTAGGTACTCGGTTATAAACTCGGTTTATTTTTCTCATAGTTATATGCAAGCAGCGCAATTGTGCCTTCTCGATGAAAATGCCTTGAGGTAGAGGAGACGAATTCCTTTCTTCACATAAAAGGTATATGTGTGTGGATTAAAAGATTTTGTGGATTGGTTTCGACTCCCAAAGCAGAAAATATAGCCACGAGTCCAAATAAATAAAAGTAGGTTATTACCTTAAGTAAAAGAACTTTAAAAGAAATACTCAAGGATTATCGGAATCATAAAGGGTAGGCAGTTCCAAGAGAAATGACATCATTATGACAGATGAGCAGGCAGAAAAAGGTAAACTCATCTTTACGTTTCATTAAACATTTTAAAAAGAGTACAAATTAGAATAAAAATAATGCTGATACAATTTGTCAAATGAGCTCCTTTATTATTAATGAAGAACAAAAATAGCTGAACAAAGAAGCCTTTTAAAGGCCACAGATATTATACATGCGTTTCCATGGATAAAGTTTACGAGTTAAAGGAGTTGATAGCACTAAATGAGAGTAGTGATGTAAGCGAACTCTCATTAAATAAGACGCAAAAACACACGACTTCATGTGGGCAAGGCGCGTTTCACGCCGCGGGCTCCACTCAATGCCGCATCTCAGGAAACGAGATTTAATTTACCTTAATTTTGGACTCATTTTTGCGGGCGTTCCTACACCTGCAAATTTTAGCATTCAAAATGTACTGAAGCTAGTATATACGCAGAGCTGTTTATGGTGTGGTTGAGTTTGGTCTTCTTTCGGAAAGTTTCTCAGTCTGATCTTAATACATGTTAGTTCCGCCCGAGCAGGTCGTGTACTTGACGAAGTAAAAGATCCATCGGGGCCACGTTGTTGGAATGATTTCGATAAAAATAACATGTAGCATAATAAAAAATGTATAATAAACTTTTCCGAAAATTGTGAATACTTTTTGGATAATAAATTTTGGGTGTATGCAAAAGTGTGTGTATATTTTTTGTTGTAAAGAACATTTCAAAGATGTTTACTTTGAATGATAAATGTTCAAATAACTTAATGCACAGATATCAAAGTACCGCTTTGAATGCGCCTCCCTACCATCAAGAGGTTTGGGCGCTAGCTCTAAATCCTGATTTAAAGATATGTTATATAATAAAAAAGCTTTTAATTATTAAATATATAAAAAAAATTAAATATTGTTTTTCCATAATTTATGCTAATGGGGAAAGATGAAGGACATCTTTTTTTTAAATAAAATACTTTTGCTCAATTTCGAATGTGTGGACTAATTAAATAAATATATACTAAATAAACAAATACTTAGCCAACTTTCTAACTTAATTATTAAAGCTTACTAAATTTTGCATATCTTAGCAATAAATTTTAAATTAAAGGTCTTGGGTTCGATGCCAATGTACCCGAAAATTTCTAGTTGTTTAATCTAATTTAATTAATAATGAAATTTAATTAAGTTAATTTAGTTGATTGTCTAATTTAATGTAATAATGATTGCTACAGTTCGTCTTATTGAGTCTTTCAAGTGCGATTGCAAGCTTAAGCCCTCGAAATTGACATTCGCTATGGACAGGAGTTGTGTTAAATACGCAACTGATTACAACCTGTGAGTATATTTCGAGTTTCTCGATTTCCAACTTATTTCAAAATTTTAATAATGCAACTATTATGATAAGGGGAGCGAGAAGCTCATACTTTTGTATATTTTATGAACTCAACTCAAAAAAATCTATAATTTGTTCACACATGGAAGGAACAGTTTCAACGTTGCTGTAATTATGGAGGAAATGGAAGGATAATGCTTTGCCCCTGTTATCTTGAAATAGAGTGATTTTAATTGGCAGCACAATCGATACTTTTCTTTTCATAGTGAGATAAATGGAGGTTTATGCACACTTTTGGAAAATAAAAGATATTTAAAGGATGAAAGTTTATGAGAATATGAGCAAAGAAAATATTGCGGTATAAGTTGATGGGAGAAATAGACTAAAAAATTTTAGTTTAAAGTGTAAAATATTTTAACAATCATTTTTTACATCCAAAGCTAAATTGGGGGTGTGTGACGAGGTTTCTAAAGTTTAAGTAAGGTATAAACTCAAATTTTTCCCCACACAAAAATCTGCATACTTGCGGCATGATAGATTCATTAAAAGTCCACTATTTGGACATCTGCAAATTGGACATCGTAAAACTAATACTAATGCACATATAGTTACAACGAATAAACAAGAAATTGCTCGCTCCAGAAACCAAGGAAGAATTGATTCGAGAAATCTAAAACTAGTTGTTAAAATGCGAAACTTACACATTAATTAACCTTTGTAAACCCTTGTTTACTTTTTTGTAAATGAGAATGCTCAAAATCACTGCAGGTCCTTTTGGTTCTAAGTTAAGTGTCTAAAATAGCGTTCTTACTACACTTCCTATGACTCTTCTTCCTTGATTTAATCAATTTTTTCCATATTGAGGCCTACCGCTATAAACATATTTTATAGGGAACCCTTTAGCTAATTTATACCCATTTGTAAGAACAATGGGAAACCTAACAAATACACCTTCTAAATGGACATCGAAAACTTTTTACCCAAACAATTGTATAATTCAGCATATCAATGAAAAACAAAATGATCTTTCCGGCATTTCGACAAATTTTAAAGAGGCGCTAAAAACGATTTCGAAACGGCAGAACCACATTTTAAAAATTGTTTTCGAATAACTATGATCATCGCTACAAAGGTACTCCTTTAAAGATTTTCGATTTATTTTGTAAAAAGAAAATTGATGTAAAAATGATTGCAACAAAGCGAATGTACTGGACCCAGAAAGAAATAATTAACTGAAATAGTGGGACAATGATGAGGTTTTTTCTGAAAGCAAACTGAAATTGAGATATAAAAATAAATTCTCGGATAATGGTTAGAATTTTTAAAAATATTTCTTGTTCTTCGTAGACCAAAGGTTATCCTCTACCTTTTTCAGAATTAAACATTTGAAAAAGGATGCTTTATTTGTATATTTAAGAAAGTACATAAAACAAAATAATGATATACGGAAATGGTATCAATAATTCATTTCCACATAAAATTAAATCTTTTGGCTTTTGTTTTTCTCCAATAAACCATCTTCATTGCATGTTAAGGTTTAATTATTTGAAATAAATTCTTCAAATGTGAAGAAAATCTTTCGTTTCAATTTTTTGACTTGATATGTTCAAATCCACATATCTTATCCCTATATTAAATTTTTACATTTATTTAAAAAATAATTGAATTCCTTTTTAAATAAAGTCCGAAAAACAGATTTTAAATCAATTCAGCTATTTTCAATTTTTTTTTAACAAAAGTGAATATTTTTCATTAAGTCAAAAAATCAATCTTTTGATTAAGTCATTAAAAGAATCTGCTCTATTTTCGCTCTCTCAAATAAAAATGTTAAAAAATTTAAGAATTCATTGATGAAATTAAAATGTCTTGTTAATAGTTGGTGTGAAAAACCTTTAGGTTAAATATAAAACGGAATAATTTTTATTTCTCATGAATCTGTGCATGAAAAGCTTGAATCTGAGTTATGTTTATCAGAAAGTGCAGTAGAAATGGCTTTTTATATCAAATAAATATTGGCTTTTATAAAATATTTACCTATAGAAGTATAATTAATCAAGTGTTACATCTTATTTAGTTAGATATCATTATCAAGAAAACAAATTAGCATGCTTCATTTTATAACAAGTTAGTTAGATCAACAGCAGCGTAGTGAGAGAGTTAGAGCATATTTATTAGTAATATTATTTTTCTATCTAATTAACTAACAAAGTAAAGGTGGCGTGGGGGTTTTCATCGAGAAGGCACAATTGCTCCGATTGTGTCGAACTATGAGGAAAGTAGACGTGATACGAGATCGAACCCAAGACATTGAGTTATCGAAAACGAGTATCAACCAACCTTACTCTACTCACGCCCTCGAACTATTTAAAAAAGGTTTTTTAAATAAAATCTAATAAATAAAATAGTTTTTAATTTTGAAATCGGGAAATTTTTTATGAAAACCTTTGAATAAAGATAAGGTGAAAAAATTAAGCAGAAATATATATATTCTGCTATCGATAGCTTGGCGAAGCTTCGGAGGCATTTCCTATGCAGAGAAGCATGCCAACTATATTGTATATAAAGTTGGAAATTTTTTTAACATTTGTAACTTTTCTTGGGGTCATCAAAAAACAACCAAACTTGATATATGTGTTAAGAGGTGTTAATTTGCCTCCGAATGATTTTCTATCACTTCTTCACTATACCAAAAGCAAAATTTAGAGGGAGATTTCATTGAAATGCCTCCAAAGAACTACCCACTACGTGGTTATGTAAAGATATAGAATATATAGCAACAATCAATTTTTACATTATATATTTTATGATAAATATTTTTAATTTTTATATATACTTTTAATATTAATTTATAATAATTTTTTTACATTACATATTTTAGGAGAATATCATAAATATATATATTCTGCTAATATAGAATATATAGTTAATATATTTTGCATTCTAATCCATTGAAAATACTTGTGATGATTATGAAATCAAACTACTACCGCGCAATTTGCTGGGAATGCAAACTCGCGTTTTTCTCCTACACAAGGAAGGGTGTGACAGATAATAATATTTCCAAGGGTCCTTATTATCAAGTTAATCTTTAGCAGATAAGCACTTTAACATAACTAATGTATTGCGTGCGTGGCTTGGGGACAGACACGATGGGGAATTTCTTGAGTAAACTGCCATCAAAATTGTAAAGATAGGAGTCGGTCAGTTAGTAAAGTAAATTATCCCAAAACGACACTAATCATAAAGTAAACGCCATGCTATTATAAGTCCTCGTGTGTACTCCCCACATCCTGAATCGAAATATTATCTTATACTTTTCTTCGTGGTTTAAAATTAAATTTTGGCTAAATTCCACACATCGAGCTTTTGTAAAATGCTTTTTCTAGGTATATTTAAAATGAAAAATTAATTCTTGGCCGATTCTTTGAATTTTCAATCCTTGACCGTTGGTTGGTCGAGACAAGTATGACAGGCAGTTGACATCTCTATAATTAACTAAAAAGATTACCCAGGCGAAAGAAACATTTTGAAGTAGACAATATAATTGTTATGGTAATAGAAGGAAATTAAAGTCTAAGTTCGTGTATACAAGTCGTATACAGAATGCACTTTATGCTCTACAAACAAAGGATTTTCTGAAAAGTGAACGTGTAGCATTTATCATTACACCATATTACACAAAGATACCCCGAATCACATGATGAGCACAACAACGTATTGTTATGCGCGCCTTACTTTTCAAATTTTTGTAAACAGTAAACAAAACACTTTTTGCGTTGCAAACAAATCCAGCAATTTTTTTCGTTTTCTTTTTATAAAAAAGTGATTTGTAAGCTATTAATACTAAGCATTAAGCAGTTCAACGCAATGACTTTTTGAAGTGAAGAGGGCTCCAGCAAAATGAAATATTTGAACAGTGGTAAACCGCAACGTATGTATATATCAAAAAGTTTTAAAAACATTAGAGTATTTCTTTAATGAAAAAAAAAATAACGGAGCTAAAAAGGTTTTATCAGGAAGTTTATTCAAGATTCTTGATTTGGGATACGTTATACATGAAAATACGCTTTCTGAAACAGAAGGCGTTGGTTTTATCCTCTTCATTGTTAATTTCCTAAATGCTCGCCTTCTCTTTGTATAGCAGCAGAGGTGTAGCTCCAAATGCTTTTTCTGCCCCCTCCCCTAATTCCTTTTCAATTTTTAGAATGTTTTGATATGTATGCAGTTGTTT
Source organism: Nectonema munidae (assembly GCA_030549495.1). Lineage (NCBI taxonomy): Eukaryota > Metazoa > Nematomorpha > Nectonematoida > Nectonematidae > Nectonema > Nectonema munidae. Next base: position 175,706 of record JAUIRK010000420.1, read on the forward strand.
GGCGGCCTCAATCTCTGTTAGTATATTCTTGCTAAAAGAAAACAAATGTGTCGAAGATTCTTTCCTCTAACTACCATTTTGCTCAGTTGACGACTCCCTAACAACTAATATTATGACAATACAACTGTAAAACAAAGAGTTTTAAGAAGTCAACGATGCTCAACGCTGCATGAAAGAAAGAAGAATCTTATGTTTGTTTCGTATCTGAAAAAGTATACAAAAAAAATTGTCAACAATGAAATACTGAAATTTTTCTTCCAAAAAAATAAATTTGTGTGATACTTCCTGATTTCAAAATAAAATAAAAATTTTTTTATTGATATCACATTACTGAAATTCTTAAAGTACATGTGCTACATTCTTTTTTGGTAAAAAAGTCTGCTTTACGTATAAAAATGTCTGCCCCCCCCCCCCCCCAATTCTTTTTCTGCCCCTCCAACTTCTATTTTCTTGCTATGCCACTGTATAGCAGTCTTCAACTTAAATGTAGAAGTTCTGTCTATTGGAGATGAGTATTTTTTATTACGTTTTTTAATAAATTCATGCAAAGAAACTTTTTCTTTTCTTTGTTTGTTTTTCCCATACTCATAATTCTTCATTTCTTCCATTTTCAACTGATTTTTAAAAATCCTCCAAATGACATCTGCACTAAGTTATTTTAAATATATGTAAAAAGAGACCATTCTTAATTTATAGCATAATAAAAGGAATTCTCAACACATATGTATACCACGTGTATTCTATGAATTCACCATGGCGTTCCAATGCCTTTTTTTCTTAACCCTTACAAACGGAAAACAGGTGAACTGGACCTAAAGTTGATAAATTTACATTATGTAATACAGAAGTTAAAAAATGCAGCTTCATCGAACATAGAAAACGATCTTGAAGAATATTTTAACATTCACACAAAACATACGAACTCTTCTTTATAATTCAAGTTCATCTAAATCAATATTAGCATTCATTAGTAGTGATTAGACAAGACAAGAGCAATCCGAAAACTGGAGTCTAACAGCGGAGGTGAAAAAGGAAGTTGTGATGCTTCATCGGGATTTCAACCTGGAATAGAAAGAATTTACGAGCAAAAGCGTTGTCATCAGGAAAGAGCGAATAGTGAGTTTTGAACAATTTATGGAATATGCAATAAATGATTAGAGCGAGTGAAGTGTTCATGTATTAAGTTATTGGGCAGAAAGTAAGAATTGAAGAATCCATTTTTGTGGCAAGATTTATGATAAAAATTAAAATGTGACAAAAGGTTAATATCGTAAATTTAATACTAGAAAATGATTGGATAAAAATTCGATGAGTATTGATAAATTAAAAAAAAAATTTTATGATTTCAATATATTCAAGAATGTGAAGTTAGATGAATCTCAAATTAGATTACTGGATCGATAAAAGTGTTTAGAGAATTTTTTACATTCAAAAATTAAAGACTCTTAATTTTTCTGAAAATTCCAAAAAGTCGCTAGACTTTTGTGTGTCCAGAAGATATGTGTTTAGACCAGGATAAATTTATCAGTAAAAGTCAGATGTAAGTAATTAAAATGTTCCACTCTACGTAATGGAAAGCCATTGAGAGATATGTCAAAATTACTTTCAATTTTTGTTTTAGAAAAAACCATGTAACAACATTTGTTGAGATTTATTGAAAGTAAATTGTAATCACACCATGTCGAAATTGAGTCTAAACAAGAATTTATCGTGCTAATGTCTGATGAAACGTCATCAAAATGGAAAGAAAGAGCTGCATCATCAGCATATAAGATGAGAGAAACCCGTGAGTCTATGGTAGAGTAAATATCATTTATAATTTGACTTAACCAGTTCAAACAGGCCCCCTTATACCAATTCTAAATTTATCAATAAGCCGTTGATGGTTAACATTATCAAAAGCTTTAGCTAAGTCCCAAAACAAAACAATGGTAAATTTGTTCCCATAAAAGTGATTAGAGATTGAATTACATTAATTTAAAAATCCAAACTGATTATGATTAATTAGATTATGTTTGTCAAGAAAAGATGTAGTTCTTGAAAAGATCATTTTCTCAAAGATTTTTGAAAAATTGGACAAAATAGAAATGGGTCTGTAATTATCCAACAAATCAGATTTGCCATTTTTAAGAACAAGAATTACTCGCGTTATTTTTAGGTAGTCAGGAAACTGTGCCTTTTGAACAGACAGATTAAATATATAAACTAAAACAGACCCGGTGCAAGGGAGTATGTCAATAATAAGTTGAAGAGTTGTTCATCATCACCACAAGATTTTTTATTCGATAAGGAAGCTAAGGCAACCACAAAATCATCATAGTTCACCTGATGTAGATAAAATGAAGAAGAATTCAATGGAACAGTCTCGTTGATATACTTTAAAAAACGTGTATTAAAATAATTTTCAGAAGGAAGAGGAAATAGACCGCAAAATCACTACAACAGAAGGATGAATTTCGAGAGTCATTTTTGAAGGTTTCAGAATTTTGTTCAAATTATTCCAAATATACTATTTTTTACAGGTTGAAAATTGATAAAAGTAATACATGGATTTAGCCTTTTTAACTTCATTTTTGTATTGCTTCAATATATTTTTGCACCTACTGCAGTTCAAAGGTTTGGGATTATTAAGTTTACTCTGTAAAATTTTTCTTTTATTTTCCTAAGAGAGAGAGAGTGTAGAAAAGGAGAAAAGGTTGGCTTGCTATTAAATTAAACTTTGAGCTTGATCAAAGGAAAGCTATGCGCAAAAGATTTCTAATAAGACCTATGAATATATCGAAGCATTATTTGGATCAGCAGAAAGAGATGGCTTCAATTTTGCAAAGCTGTAAACTCTGAAGAAACTCTCGAAACTGAAAGAACTTTTAAGAAGAATTGAAACGTTTCTTATACAAAGAAGAGTTTAATTCGTTTTTAAACGTATAAAATTGCTACTTAGATGATTTACGTAAACTTTATTGAAGCACCTTCTCTATTAGTATATTGCGTTATAGTGACAAGTATAAGGCATGTTTTAAAATCATGCATAACTGTAACAAAATGTATGGATTAATATGTCCACTCTCAATACAAATGCCTGCTTGACACATGACATATCCATAAATAGGCCATTTGTAGAGCGAGACGTGTTGTTATACTTCCCGAAAGTTTTAACATGTCTATTTAATTAAAAATTTAAAAATAATTTGATACAAAAATTGATCATGTGAAAATAAAAAAGCGATTACTACATGATATCCTGTCATATATGAAATTTCCCATATGCGAATGGTGTAGAACAGAAGTGGGCAGGCAAACTTCGGCCACGAATGACATGCTGAAAATATTAGATACACGAGCATAATACCGTAAAACTATTTTCCCAAAATGGCTTACTTTTTTATTTCTCCCGTTTCAATTTTGGCGGTTGAGTTCGTATATTGAAGAATGAAGTTACATTTGATTTATATTAAAAGTGAATAATAAAAGTGAATCTGCAAATTATTTTTAAAACAATTCTATTATTTACAATGTTTGCCATGAAATACATTTGCTTAAATTAATTAACCTTAAAATTAAGAATTTAATGAAGAAAAACAAATTGTTTTATTGTATAAATAATAATAGTTAACTAAAAACTAAAAAATCATTTTATAAATTTATTTTCTTTTGAAAAAAAAATCAAAAAATCATTCATTTAAATTATAAAACCTTAGATTTTATTTATAAATTGATGCTTATATACTTAAATAATACAAAATTGACTTCTAAGCCACGAAGGGTCTCCGTATGATGAAAGACATAATTAATGATATATGAAGTTAAGTGTTGTGGAATTTTGATGAGATTAAATTTAGGGAGGAACATAAGCACGGTATTCCAGGTTTTTAAAAAAATAGAATTTTAAGTCAGATACAAAATGAAAGAACATTACATTTAATCAACAATTAAAACAAATTTGAGAAACAAAAATTAGCATTCATAATTATAGATATCTACAGAAACGGGAAATTTCTTGGACAATAAAACATGCATTTTTAACAGGAGATTTAGTGAACAAAAAGATTTTATAAATTTAATATACATAAGATAGGGAAGATTAAGTTTTAGTAGTTGTTGACAGAATAACGAGATTTTGTAGGAAACAACATTTGAAAAGAGCTAAAAAAGACTTTATTCGAATTTTAAGTTGGAAGTTGTGAACAAAATCTCGTGTTTTCCTTTGAAACACGTGAATGACTCGCGGGAACAGCGCACACAATTTATTAAAATTCCGCGCTAATTTTTACCTACCGAAGGCCATTTTGAGCTTCCCTAGAACACGGATAAGTCTCATTTTTATACTAAAAAGGACATCATCATCCATACATGGATCTAGTTTTTCCGGTTTCCTTTTTTAAAATTGTGAAATAAGTGAATGAAAACCGGAATTTTTATGAAGTGTCCGCTAAAACCAGTACAAACGAAAAAAGCGGTACATCTTGCAAAAGGGGAAGATCAACAGCTAAACCACACCCCCTTTTCAGAACGTAGGCTAAAAACGTCCTTTATTGATGTATTGTGGAAAGCGTGTTGTATATGATGCCTACTCTGACTTACTTTAATCGAAACATATCGGAGAAAAATGGTGAATATGGAAAGAAACCAAGGATGTTATCGTGAATTTCATAAAGACGCGTAAAAGCGTCAGGATATAGAGTTGATTATGATAATGATTTTTTAAAACACGCACCTCATGGCAAAAAGAGTACAAATTCGTAAAATACGATATTAACAACGTCTTTTGACCTGATTTCGTGATAGCATCTAGCGCTTTGGAGTACTCGTTAGCACATTTGTCATTATCAGTTCCTTCTTACTGCAGCACACTCACATATAGTACATGTATACAACACAATGCTGAATATATGGGAGAAGATGCGATTAAGAAAATGTATATTCAAGATGCTTCACGTGGTATGTTCTGCATAAGCTCTCTCCACGTACACTACAAGCTGCTTCGGAGTGTTAGTGAAAGTAAGTTGAAAGCATTTGAAAATGAGTATTAGATACACGCACTTGCAATGCTCCACATAAGGATTCCTATCCCCAGAATGGTACCCGAAGCAGTGGCGTATCCCGGGCTGAATCTTTCAAAGTTAGAATTCAACTACGTCTCAAAATGCATTAATTTAGAATGACGTTTGATTTGAAGGAAAGAAGTTAAAGTCGAATTATTGCTACAGTATTTGTCATCTAATTAAATTTTGCTGACGAATAATTCATCTTTTTTGCACACAGACATTTAAATGCAGCCACGTCTCTGATTATGAAACAAGACATTTTTTCTTGAACAATTTACTGCAGGGTTTGGGTAAGATACCTTTGGGCATTTTGATGTCAGAGAAATTAGGAATCAATCTCCACTGTCTAAGCGAAGAGGGCGACATCCCTGTTAGTAAATGCAGACTGTTGAAACCATTTCACTGCCTCCTCTTGCCATTTTAACAGCGTCTGAATGATTTGATATCCAAAAGGGGTAGATTTTCTTTGTTTCGAATTCAACGAGTGCTTTATTATTGGAGCGCGGTTCAAATATACTTAACATATACAGCCCATATATTTTACGTGTGTATAATAAAGTAGGCATATAAATTCTATTTTTTTAATCAATTGGGTAATTTACTCTGCAGTATGCAAGAGTAATAAATCCATAAAAGTCGAACCTCGTATACGCTCAGTAAAGTGACAGTTTATTTCTGGCCTGGGTGGATGGAGTGATTTATTGAGAAAAAGTAAAAAATATGAATACATGTATTTAAGCTACTATGTCGCAAAAATGATCAAGAATTATTATATAAGAAAAAAACCATAGAAAGGTTTGTCTAGTTTTGCAATTTTAAGCATCTTCAAAAATAAATTCATCTTCAATAAGATTTCCCTTAGCCAGAAAAATGATGTACACGCTGTTTTCTTTGGTGTTAAATATAGCATCACGTGAAGACTGTGTTTTTCTTTCAAGCTTGGCGATGGATGCGGCATTTTGACCTGGAGTAATGAAAAAGATAATAAAGATCTGCCCTCTTAAAAAAGATAAGCGTTTTAGTTTCTTAACGACACACAACTTCCATTAAAGCAATATACACGGGACGTTGGTTTATATGACGCATTATCCGTTCACATTTCTTCAAACTTGAAAAGATTTCCCCACGCTTTTCCGCTTTAAAGTCAAAGGAAATCAATAAGGATCTATGGAAAGACGTCTGCAAGTGCTCGAATATGAGCATACCTATCAAATGCTCCCTTAAGCTAGCAATGAATGTTTACAGAGATGTTACTCCCACACAAATCGCCTTTTAAAGGAACATGTAAGCGAAAGGTTAAAGAAAAGCAAAAAAGAAGTGGAATCACTAGCTTTGATCATTCACTGTGACCATGGTACTCATTTTCGAGTCTCAAATACAAATGCAAATAAACTCGCTATTTGATTTTTAAATACAATACAAATACTTCTTTCATCAAAAGCAAAATACAAATAGCTTTTTGAAAATACAATGACAAATACTTTTTTCATAAGCACAAATATGCTTTCACACATGTTATAATAGCTCAGCGTATCAAATTGAAATATAAATATATATATTCATCATTTCAACCATTTCGATATATACAATAGTTATAGCTCAGATCCACTGATAAACGGAAATTCAATGGAGTGAATTTTGAGTTGCTTTTGATGATATCCTTATATCTACGATATGATAAGTCATAATCTTGTATTTATGATTAGATCTCACACACAATAAATGTATTTGATCCAACCCTGATTGATCACTGCCATACTCTACTTCAGAGGAGAAGCAATCTTATACTGCGACTTTTTGGTAGCCATTGCCGCAATCACATATGGCGCTTCAAACGAACAGAACATGAATGATTAGGTTAACGAGTTAATAGTTCATTGCTGTTGGTGATAACAGAATTTCTAAAAACACTAATGTTGACTTTTCTAACACTAAGACAGAAATATAAATATTTGAATGTAACACCACTCAAAAAGAATGCTGTATATTTATGCGGTTGTATGGAGTCAGTTTTAAAAAAGTAAGTTGCCTTCTAAGTCACCAAAATTTAATTTTTAATCGCTTTAAACTTTGCATGTGTAATTTACTGGGCAAAAATATAATCTACAAAATAAAATATATTTTACGTACCAAAAATGGAGTGTTCAAGAAGCTTGGTAAATATTTTAATTGTGTTCGTTTATAAGTCGAGAGTTACTAGTAAAGTCAAAATTAGGGTGCTCAAAGGTCGACCGGCATAGACGCTATTAGAGATTAAATTGCAGAAAACCTTACGAAATGCGTTGTGAATGTCGAGCCACAATTTTGAGAGAAAAGTTTTTATTATTAAATTTAACCGTTTATATTTTATCACTATGAACATATAAAACACATCTCATCGGAGGGGGCGCCACAGATCTAAAAAGCTCAGGAAGCTCTGATTCTAGCAAACTAAGTATAACATAAGGGTTTCTTAAAGCAAAGAGATCATAAATTATATATTAATTATAAAAAAATACAAAGTTCAGTTTAACTGAGAGGTGGTAAAAAATAAGACGCCTCTTATTTTCTTTGGGAAATTTCAAAAAATAGTTTAATACACTTTCACGTCAAAGTGTTAACATGTGGGTGTTTCCGAAACATTATTAATTTTAGCATACTCAGAAATTACCTCGTGAACAATTTTTTGAATTCGTCCATTTGTCGTAAGCGTAAGAAAAACTTTAACGTGATGAAAATATTAGGTAGGAGTAATAGCGAGCATGGATTGAAAATGAATAATTCAGCACTTACCTGCAGGCCATGCTTAAATTGTCAATTGCCATTGCAAGACAATAGAAAAATTGTGAGAATGAAGTCAATTTAAAAGAGGAAGATGATAAGGTGATAAGATGTGCGTATTGAGGGAGAAAGCAGAGTTAAGTGAATGGGTATGGAGAATTTAGTTGTTCATGGTCAGCGCATGGACGGACTAGATTTGCTTCAAAAATTGTCGCGTGAAAAAGGGCGTATTTCTTGATAAATTACACGTTCACCACTTCTTATCACTTTCATAGGAAAAAATGCGCCAAAATGATATTTTTGAAGAGTTCTATTATTTCAAAGTGATCAGAAGTTAAAATAAACTTCAAAACGAACACTGAATAATAAAGGTAAGTGTATAACCTACATTTTTAAAGTCCATACTCTTTGTATACAAACTTTTATACAAATAAACTATACGCCCTCCTCCTTATCAAATCTACCGAGGCGCAAGAATTCGTACCGGCATCAAATTTGTGTGGGAAAATTTAATGCCTTTCCCGATTCGTTGAAATGGATGAGGACTCAATGACTGATGAGTGCGTAAAAGCTAAAAGTTTTCGCCCTTCACTCTAAATTCCCCATAACGTTACATAATTAGCCACTTGATAGCGTTAAGGAATAAATTATGTAAATACTTTAATCTCACATATTTAGAGCTATCTATGCTAACTCATGAGTTATCTTTAGCAAAGAGAACACTTTAAATATGTTATGGGCGTTCCTGCATATGAATAACATTGCAAATAGTCAGCCTTCCTAAAGTCTCTAAAGCGTAAAAATAAACCATTTAAGACTAAAATGTAACATCAAGTTTTATAACTAGAATAATGGAACAACCTCAAACAAGTTGTCGTTCAGTTTAACGTATCTTTTTTCCATCCTTTTTGCAAGCTTCTTTTGAGAAAAAAGTTTAGCAGCCATACTAACACATTTACCTTCTTTTAAAAAGGACATTTATGAGAAAATAAAATTCAAGGGATTCTGAAATCATTTTTGAGAAAAATTATATAAAAAGAGAGTGAAATAATTAAATATAAAAACACCAAAATTTTGATTGTGTATATGAGGTACAAATACCGATGACTTTATAATTTTAATTAATCATTTTTATTTGTAATTATTTAAGTAAGTTTATTGATAATATATTAATTAATATATTCATCATAATTCTTGAGCACTCTTTCAGTAGGATGGAAATGAAGAATTTTTAATTAAAAAAAATTTATCCAGTTTGGAGAGAGGTATTGGAGACAAAGATGAATTTAGTGTGTTCAAAGGTGGTAGAAAACTTGATGGACCCAAAAAGCCATTAAGCTGTGGGATCGCTTCCAACATTTATACAATCAAAAGAATATATATAATATATGTTTAAATACATAGTAAATATAAGTAAGTATAAATATAAATATAAGTTTATATATTTAAAAGTTTTTATTTGAATTTATTTGAAATAATTTAATAGAGATAAAATAAAAAAGAATATAAAATTTTTTAATAATTTTACACATATAATAAACAAAGATGGATGAAACAAATAGCCTATGAGACAATTTTCCAATGGGGCGAATTGTCTATGGGGCGAAATGTCTGTCGACCATCGGAAGGAAAATTTTAATATCCTTGCATGACTAAAGCGTTTTGTAATGAACTTAAAAACTATATGAGTAAAAAAATTAATGTAGAATTTCTGACTTCATTCCATGCAATGCTATAAATATCAAAACAATTTAAAGTTCGTAAAAAAATTTAGTACTACAGGAAGTAAATTTGCACACAGATCTGATTTACAAAATGAGATTTTAGAATTTAAAAAAATACTTTATTTTTACGGAAAATTTTTACATTATTTTTTTCAAATTTATGGCTATGAGTATGTTATAGTGATGCTTTTGGAGTCGGAACAATTTTTTGCGACTCCACTTATTTATTATTTTTCGACCCCACCTATTTCTACTTTTTGAGACTGCAACTCCAGTTATGCATACCTTTTTAGCATTAAGGACTCCATGATTTTGCGACTTTGACTTTAAAAATTTATAATTATGCAACATAAACTTTTCAGTTTCAAATATTTTAAATCTCCAAAAGTACGATGGCATGTAACATATTTCAAGGTCCTTTATGAATGTCGATATATTTGATCTATTTTCTTCAACATACTTTATTAGAATGCTCTATTGGTCTGTATTTGTAGCTTAGTGTCAATATTGCATTGTCTTCAAAAAGATTTCCAAATTATTGTCTAAAACCTTTTTATCTAAGACCAAACCATTCCATTCATAAACTGAATGTATCCTAAGTTATTATCAAACCTAACTAATGCGCTTAATATCAAGCCAAACTTAAATGCAGCGTAATACCTGTCCTCATTTCAGAATGATTTTTGCGAATTAAAATAATTTAAAAAACGTACGAACAGAGAAAAATTGAGTCCAAGACTTTGAAAGCTAAGGATTTCGCTTAAGAATTTAGAAGAAACAAAAATTTATCAAGCTTTTATTTTTAAATGGCGAGATAATGAATCGCAATATCTGATATAGACTCATGAAACACAGTCATGTCACTTTCTTTTTGAGAAAACATGGAGAAGAAAGCAAATGCTGCAAAGTTAGATATGATGATAAAGAAGTAGAATAGTATTCGTTGCATTTTAAAAGTAAACTAAGATTAGGCGAAACTTATAACCCTGAAACAGAACATTTGACGACAAATCAGAAGTAGGTCAGCTATCATTCACCCACCCACTACAACTTCCGATCTAGTTACGAGGGTTACACGTTCCGTCTGGGTGGTTTTGTAAAAGCAGAAATTCGAGGGTTTGTAAAAAAGAACTTGAAAGTCTTTGCCCCTTCTCCTGAATTTTTGCACCCCCCCCCCCCCTTCCAGCTTTAGAGCACAAAATGACTGATGATGAATTTTCAAATATTTTTTCTAAATCTTGTTTGGTTTATAGAGTGGTAGTTAGAATGCTTTTATGGTGTTTGTGTTTGTATCTCTTGTATAGCATCTGGAATTTTCCATGGAGATTGGATTCCTTCTGGGCGAAGATTTTTAAAAATGAACTAATGATTATATTTTTCACAGTCTTGATTTTATAGTTTGAAAAATAAGAATATTTTCCTTGATTTTAGCGATAAAGAATTCAAATTTTTTGAAATTAACAAAAATGTTAAAGACAAGATATTTTAAGGTTAACGAATGTGTTTGTTGCGTTAATTTTTCAATATATATATTCTTACATCCAATATTGCAAAGAAGCATAAAATGAAGGCGCGACCTTCTTTTATTTGATCTATAATTCGAATCTTTGCAATGTAAACGAATAAAATGTTGAATCTTCGTTGGAAACACACCAGAGATTGATAACATTATGTAACACAATTCCATGTCGTAGGCATCGGAAGATTATTATAGGAAGAAGCTGGTGAAATAGAAAATACAATTTTTATTGATGGAATTTTTAAATGCCGTCACGAAACTTTCTTGTTTTTGTTCTGATCAATTGAGCATTATGTTGCAAAATGCATATCAAGAACTTATTTATTATGTTAAAACTACAGAAAAGTAGTTATAAACTTATTTGAAAATCAGTGGGAGACTTGTATTAGATAGAAAAAATACAAATTTCTGAATTCAACGTTCTAACCACAAGAGCAAAGTTAAGAGATCAAAATGATTCTTTTCTGTGTTTTTATTTACAAGGAATTGGAAAATTATGGTTTTAAACCATGAACACGACAAAAAAAGAATTTTGTTAGATGGTATAATCCTTATACACAAGCTGAAATAGTTTTTCTTATGTCCACATTGGCATATTAAGATTCGTAATGGTCAATGGGATCGCCAAACGAGTATGAATCTTCTGATGTTATGGTGTCAATGGTGAATGCTTTTGTCTAAGAGTTAATCGAACAACTGTCCAAAAGCCAATAAATATCAAGCCAATCTTATAGCACCTAAATAGAGAAGTTCTAAAGATTTTTATTTTATACAGATATGATTAGATGTTTATGTCAAGAAAAATATTTTAGAATAAAAATCTGCTATTTTCATACCCATTTACGGCCAATGTTCCTATTTTGGAACATAATTAATTTCATCGTCGTCTGCTTTTTTCAATGACTTTAAATATAAATCGTCTGCGTTTTTTTAGATATCGTCTGCTTTGCTTGGCCTTAATGGGTTAAGCATATTGTTAAAGCAGAGGCAATTTTTAGCGCCATTTTTTTTAAATGATTTCAGCTTCCGAAATTCTAAAATTAAGATTCATGAAAAAGGAAATAATATAATAGAGAGATAAAAACGAAAAAGTAGAAATAAAGCATAACAGTGCTGCACAAAATATTGAATACAACACTGTTTGTATTAATTTGGATTTCACTTTTTAACAAATGCAAGAAACTGTTTTTTACAGACAAGGAATATTTTGAGTAATTTAATAACTGCAACAAATTTAGGGTTGTCACTATGACTGGTAAAGCAAGAAAAACAGTGGCGAGGTGGAAGAGAAAGACTGCGGGTAGCGTGTGTCCAGGAAACAAGATGGAAATACGAGAAAACAAAGGAGATTAGTGATGGATATAAGGGCATACGTGGGCGCAAACAGTTGTAGAAACGAAGTGGGAGTTATTCTGTTCTAAGAGCTAGTGAATGAGCTTTTGATTACTTTCTCGAATATTAATTGAAAGGCCTAAGTTGTAGCATTTGTGGAAAAAGAGTTGAAAGAAATTGTATTCTCTGTGTATTTTGCAATAAGTGCGTACAAAGTAGGTGCTCTAAGATTAAGGGTAGCTTATTAAAAGTAAACAATTCCAAATGTAGTTGTTGTTGTGATTATAAGAATGTCTTTAAGCAGTATTTTGTGTATTAGATCAGGTTTAGTATATAGTGGTCAAAGAAACAACAGTGAGATTTTCGTGAAAATGACGCTATAAGGTGTAGAGTAATAAATGTAAAAAACACATATGAATCACAGGTGTCTGGAGAAAAAAAGCTTTATAGATCATCTTCATCAGTACTTCGCAAAGTGGGCGGTAGTGCCCCAAAGGGGACGTTTCGAATTTCTTAATGGAGCTGTGAAAGTTAAGAATAACAGGTAAAGAATTTCTCGATTGAAAGAAGGATATATTTTGTATACTTTATGAGTTTTATTTTGGAAAATAATTTATCTAATCTTCCAAAACCTCCCAAGGTTAGACAGGAGAGATAACCCCTCAGAATTTTTAGACACTGTCTACCCTAGCCATAAAAGTTAAACAAATCGTCAAAACTTTTAGCTATTTTAACCCAATTCATACCGTCATTTATCCTGGTTTATGATTTGATATATAAAAGGGATTGTTTACTTTTTATAAGTAAATTTTCCCTGAGTTTGATTTTGATATAAATAAAGGGGAAACATACATTTGTGTAAAATTATGTTTTTGATAAGCTTTACTACGATCAATTTTATAATAAACTCATCGAGTGGTATTAAATGTCAAGGTCTAAATTTCTATGTGTTATTGTATCGAGTTATATATATTAATTTTCTTCGATGAATTGGCAAATGCTTTTGAACTTGATGCTTTGACCCCAAGCTTGTTTAAATTTCACTTTATTGACAAAACTGTCCCAACTAATTTTAAGTCGTTTTACTGTTTGAGCATAACTGATGAAGAATTAGCTATTGCGGTATCATCTCTTAAAAACAAGAAGTCTGCTGGCTTTGATCGTATTAATCTAAAATCAATAAATTTGCACTTCTATACATTTCAAATACCCGTATTAATTTAATTTTTCTCTTACTACGAGGATATACCCAGAGACTTTTAAACTTGCTAAAATTAAAGCGTTGTTGAAATCTGGAAAAAATTGTTCAAATTGACAAATATCGTCTTATTTCAATTTTATCAAATTTTGCTAAGAAAAATAATTTTGAATAAAATGTTTTCATTCTTTCTCTATTTTTACTGAAAATCAGTTTACTTATTCACCAGGATCTTTTACGGGGAAAGCTATCTTGAAATCATGGCCCGATATTTTTCTTTGCAAAAATAACTCTGCTATCAGTGTGTTTAAGGATTTTTTTAAAACCTTCGATTGTGTAAATCATCCTATACTTTTACGAAAACTATACAAATTTACAAATAGATATCTTATACATATTGGATCGTACATAAAAAATAGAACTTTTCTGTTTCTGTTAATAACTATATTGTTCCTCTATTCGTTCCAATAATATGAGTGCTCCCCAAGGCTTTATTCTTAGACCCTTTCTTTTTATAATTTATATTAATGATCTTGTTAATATTCTTCCTAACTTACGTAAGCCAAGTATCTTTGCGGATGACTCTCCTCTTTGCTATATCTACGACGTACTCTAATTTAAAAGAATCGTCTCTCTGGAGTTTATCAATGGTCAAATATGAACGACCATGCTTACACTTAATCAAAGTAAATGTAGTCATGTTGTTTTCTGAACGTTGCTACCTTTTCACGCAAACATAATGATAGGAAATCATGGCATCGAAAAATCAATTACTTCGGTCTCCTCCTTTTGATGAAAGCTTATTTTACACAAAAAACCTGTAATGGATAACGTTTTGAGAGTTTGTGGCCTTTTCTATAGACATCGTGCTTATCTCCCCAATTCTACGCGAGTACTTCTATTTTATTCGCATATTTTTCTCTATATCAAATACTGTGTGCGTTTCTTCTAATATAACTTGATTGAATAAACTAAACAACATTCTAAAAGGATACCCTTGCTTTGCTGTCTTAAACTCTAACAAATCTTTTTTAGATTCCAACGTTTTTACTTTAAACTTGTTTAGGCATTGTAGTTTTTATTAAACTGTATCCGGGAAAGATTTATCTTCATCTTGTTTTGTTCACAAGTATGACCTTTATTCTCACAATACAAAGATTTCTAATTCACTTCATTTTAGTCTTCTTGTTTTAAAAGGATAATCCACAGAACTGTAAATAATTTTTATAGTGTACTTGACTTTAGTTCCAATAAAAAATATTCTTGCAAATCTTTTTGTCAAATTAAGTTTGGATAAATAATATTCTAAGAAATAACTTCAAATATAAATATATATATGATATAAAATAGAGTATTTCTATAGATATTGCTCGTACTGGGAAATTTTATTTGCAAATATCATGATAGATATAAAATGATGGGTGAAAGAGAGAACATTATCGCGAAAACGATACAAACATAATATGGAAGAAAGAAATAGTTTATTTAATAAATTAAATGGGAATTGAAATCAAAGTTGGCAGGAGAATCCATATGCAAAATGAGAGGTATGTCAACGTGATATAATCTTTATCCATCGAGATGACCAACTCCAAATAACAGATATTAGAAAAGGTTAAAAAAATAATTAATAAAAAATGAAAAAATATATATAATACATCAGTGGCGGATCTAGAAATTTCTTATAGGGGGACGAAATCTATTTAAATTTTTTTGCAATTTTGCTGAAAGTCTTCAGAGAATACGACAGCTGTATTATGTCTTTTAGAATTCGACTTGTCATATCGTTGATATAAACGTAATCAACTACCAACAAGTATTGTTTTAAGAAAAAGCAAAATTAGTAAGGATAATTTTTGAAGCCATTTTTCATAGAGGGGGGAGGGGGCTAGGCCCATGACCCCCCCCCTCTTGGATCCGCCACTCTAATACATAATACAATGTAGTTATATGTTCAAAATATAACAGTAAGAAAAAAACCAGACCAAAAATAAACGCATTTATTGATCATTACGAGTATCAAATATATTGATGAATTTATAACCTAAATAAAGTCTAAATAATTCCAGTCATTTATATATCTATAAATTTATACTAATATCCGTTATTTGGAGCTTGACACCTCGATGGATAGAGATCATCCCTCGACATACTTCCATTTCGTATATGGATTCTCAAGCCAACTTTAATCTAAACTCCCCTTACTTTTATGGATTATGATATATTTAAATAAACAATTTCCTCTATCATTTTTTGAATGAAAAATATCGGATATAAATGCTGAAAAAGAAGGAATCCGATAAAAACGAATGGAATTGTTTCACAAGTAGAAGATACTGCTTTTTCAAGGATAATAATAAATAAATAAATAAATACTAACATTACGAAAAGGGAAGTTTGACAGATAAAATGTATTAGAAATATATAGGTCTATGAAATTGAAAATAGTTAGCTTTAAGCGTTTGAAAAATTGCTCAACATACTTGTGGATATACAAAGTGGACTTAACATTGAGAAATACATGCACATAACACACAAAAAATTCTTTCGGTTTTTATGATATAAAAATCCTTTTCTCACACAAAATGGAAATGACTTGAGTATGATGATCGCATACACTGACTTATCCACCTTTAGGACACAAGGAACAACAGCAAAGGAAGAAATAGAGTTTTAATGTTAACTTCCTTACCTGGGTGGTTCTTGTTCTACCAAATCTAGCAAGTGCTTTTCTGGAAGAAGAAGTGTGGTATTAATGTCTAAAATAGATACTTTGGTTTAAAATACGAGGAGTTAAATTTTTTGGTGTTACTCACTGCCCCCCCCATCAATGTTCTTTCCAATTGTTTGAATAAATCGGCATAAAAAAGTAAAACTAAAAAAAAAATTTTATTCGGAGCCGTTTTTCTATAGAGGTGTTAATAATATCGCATTTTTATTTGCACTTGCAAAAAAGTTAAAGCATCAAATTTAATTCCAAAATGAGACATTTTATACATTTTTAAAGAGCGATTATGAAAATATACACACGTGTTAAATTTGTTTCGGGTTTTGAATAAATGTTCAAAAGTGTATAAAAGGAGATTTTGATTTTGTTTAAAAATACTTTCGCAAAATTATCATTCTTTTCATTACCTTAAAATTTTTTCAAAATCGACTTTTCAAATCAAGGAGCCCATTTGAGGTAGTGGGGAGATATTCACTTACTTACCGATTTTCAATATAATCCCAGCTTCTCATTTAAAATTTTAGTATAGAACTGTTTTTGGAAGAAGCACTCAAATCTCCATCAGTATCCTAATGGCGGCATACTTACACTTCATCTTATTTAAAGCCCCTTTATTTAGAGCGTATGCAATCACGAATGGATTTCCTTTAAAACCTTTTCCACCACCAACTAAAGAAAAAGTAGGACGCCCAGATCTATTTCTCGTCCTCAATAAATCTCTTATTTTTTATTCGAAATTCATTTGCGATATCTTTTATTTTGCATCTTTAGTCAGAAACTTTTTTGTCAGCTTTGATAAAAAAAAGTTGATTTAAAAAATTCCCATTTGTTGTTTGTTAAATTTTCATACTTTCCATTCCGATTTTTTATGAGAGGCTCTATATATCTTCTTTCATTGAAATAAAGTGGAAATAGAGCATGTTGGCTGACCATCTTTTTCTATAGGGCGAATCAAACTTAATTTAGACAAGTAAAGATGCAAACTGAAAAACGAACAATGATAAATAAGTATACACTTTCTGATCTACTCAAAAACAAACTTAACAAAACTTGTGGCAATGCATGTTAAGCCTATTCATGACGTCAGGCTCAGCTTTCTTAAAATATTGAATATTTTTACAATATTTTCGCGCGAACATACTAAACAATTGATTGTAAATCTCATGGTGTCATTTAATGAAAAACCATTAAAAATGTCAAAAAAATCAATCAAACCTGTCAATCATAAACTTCGAAATATATTAGAAATTCCACATTTTTTGGCTAAATGTCTTAATTCATATAAACCAACTATATGTGTATCATGTAGATATACTCGTATTATGGAGGTAGGCATAGACTGTATTTGCTACAATGCACGTATAGTGCGATACTCAAACTATAATCGCATTCAAGAAAAGATTGACATATGAAAGCATTATATCATTGAACAACTTCTTTCCAATTAAAATTGCTTTTCATCAATGCACGGATAGTGCAACATTACCAAAATATTTTAACGCTGATACCAATAATTTTATTTTACAAAACTTCCCATTAACCACAGTGATTTAGCCGATAAACCTTATCTTTTTAAATATGTTCATCAAAAATTTAAAATTATACAAATTTCATCTCAAAATTGGTGTTTAATTGGATTTTTGCCAATTATAATAGTATATCAAAAAATACCTGAAGATGTATTCGACTATAAAATTTTGCTTAAACTGTTTGATATCATTTGAATTCGATATTCCTACACTGTTTATATTAGAAGACCTGACAGAAGAATTTTTGAATTATACACTGTAAAATTTTAGGAAATTTTTTTTACCTAAGTTGCATTTTATTCTTCATTATCCTTTTTCAATCAAAACATTCTTATTTTAAAGATATTTAGCACAGAACCGCATATCGTGATGAGTTTTTGCAATCCGCTTATTTGCTTGATGATTTTATATTGCAACAATTTTCAAAATTCTCCCAACTATGAAAAAGTGGATTTAGACACTAAAATTCAAACACTATTAAAAGAAAGAGGCTTTCAAAATTTTTTATTCAAAGAAAGCAAATCAGTGACTTATTCAAATATCAAATTTTTCAAAGGTATTAATCATATAATCAGTATAGAATCAACTTTTTTAATTAAGGTAATGGGATTGATTTTTGTCAGTTGAAGCACTTTGTTCGAAATCTTTTAATCTAGAAGAAGTTTTTAGTATGAAAATGGTGTGAGCGAATATAATGATTTGAATGAGGAAACTTTTCATCTACAAAATGATATTTGCGTTCTTAAAGTTTTATTATCAAACGATTCAGATACATTAAGTGGAAAATCAAGTTTTTCAGAAACTTCAAATGTTCGTTCGCAAAGAAGACCCAATTATTTTAATCAAGAATTATGAAACCAGGTTTAAATTTATTTACTTTACTTTAGATTGAGTATTTCAAATAAATTTATTTTAAGTGTAGATTATTTGCCTAAAGGATATGGGAAAAACGATCTATAATATAAGATATGCGAAAACTTCTTGACAATAACAAATTTCGAAGATGCAATGCATTATGTTCTTTTGTTCTCGCATTTTATAATATAATGAACATTTAAGTTATCCTACTTCAACTCTTTACAGAAATATCACTGAAAGTTTACTGATTGAATATGCCCTCAGCTGCAAACTTTACATCAGATGGATTATGAGTTGGCTTCTGTAAAGGAATTATTTGTAAAGTCTATTTTATTATAAGAGTTATATTTAGACATATTGGAACCAAAAAATAAAATACAAGTTTCAAAATGAAAGGAAAGATCGATCTTAATAGGGTTAAAGAGAAAAAAGGAAAATAGTAAATATCCTAGATGAAGAAAATTCTACACAAGATACTTCTTCAAATGATATAAATACGCAAGAAACTTTCCAAAAACAAAGACTATCAGTAGCAAAATGTATAAAAACATTTCCCATGTTATTATCCGCTACCCAATCCTGAGCTATCAAATGAGGTGAAAATGAGATATTTGTATATATAATATTTTTATATTATTTTTTATGGAAGAATTAATCTCGACAATTTTGAGGATGTATTCTTTTAAAGTTTAAAGCTGCAAAAGAAAACGTGTTTGAAAATAAAATAAAAGTTGGTTCCGAATAACTTTACAAAAATTTTACCTAAAGGTAAAAATGGTAATATTTATAAGCATCTAATATTGATCACTTTTTGGAATCACCAGATTTCATCATTATTTAAAAAATATCCTGCTTGCTTAATGAAAATTCTTTGAAATCTCTGATTTTTGGAAATGAAGAGCGCGCTCAGATTTCACTAGAAATGAAAAATACAATTGAAAGCGAAGAAGAAGACAGTTTTGAATTTAAATTTGATGGAATTATTTTATCGAAAACAATTTGCTTTATAAAATTTTCAATATTTTTTTTCAACTTAAAATATCCTCCTTCAATTTATTAAACTCTTATTTGAACTGTTTTTTGAAATTAAAAACTTATCAAAAAAAAGATTATCAGAATATATTCTGAAATAATGAAAGAATTTGGCTCACTAAAAAGAGTTCTTGAAAATAAAAGTTATTTATATTTGTTTGTTTTATATCGTAAGCTTTTGCATTTGTTTCATTCTAAAATGTTTAATAAACTTGTGCATTATTTTAATTAGAAAACTCAAAATATGCGACCGTATATCTTTGAGCATCTAACGCAGGAATTGCCAAATTTATCCAGCCAACTACTCAACTTAATTTTTGACGGGTCAATTAACCCGTCGCCTTCCAAATATTTAAACCAAGTTAATAAATGTTGTTGTTGGCCCAGATTACGCTATCTCATTATTGGAAACTTGGTGATTATTTCCTTTGCAAGAAAGCGATCACAGGGAAAGTTTTTTCAGTTGAATAAGTGATATACTTAACTAGTACATACTACTAACTATGTGAGTACTATTTACTAATAAACATTACTAATTTAGATTTATGTACAGAAAAGGTGCAAACAAAGTTAGTAAAATTCACTAATATTTTTTATAGTAACATTTACTCTTTTTTTTCATACTTCCAAGAGAAATTCATTTTTTTCTATGTTCGAAAAAACTTTTTCAGAGATTTATTTAGCTCAGAATTTAAGCGATTTCAGAAATCTTCTATTAAAGAGTATATCTTTGTTGATCTAGTCTTTTTTTACAAAAATGTATTGTAGTATCACGCGAAATGAACAGATATCACTCTGAATGTTTGCTAAGCAATTCTTTTTCAAAATTCCTGTTCTTGATAAAATCATTCATAATCCTCTTTTTTCAATAAGAAAAAGTTTTACACATTCATTATCTAAAATACTCACTCATTCACACCGAAGGAAAAAATTAATCAAATTGGATTCTCATTTATAAAAAAATTTGAGAATAGCTATATCTTCACCTATTGGTATCTGTGATAGTTATGTTAACTCTAAATGTTTGAAAATTTTAGATAAAGATTTAAAGATCTTTGCCTCACAATGGGGGAGCTTCTTCTTCACGGCCAAGATATTTTTTGAAAATCCGAATACTAGATTTTTACACCATCTCCTAGTTCATTGAAAAACGGTGTATGGCTTCACTTCCCTTACTTCTGGCAAAGTAAAATTTTTGTAGTATAATAAATAACGATTGTAAGACTTGAAAAATGATTTTTCGGAAAAAACTGATTTTTACTAATTCGATTGACACTTTCGACCCATTTTTACACTGTAATGTAGAAAAGGAGTACAGAAATGAAAAACAGGGAGGATATGAGATTATGAAAACTGATTAAAATTGTTTCTATTTTCATTTTACCCATATACTGTCTAACTTTGATAAAGACAAATTTTTTTTAAATCAGATGTATTTTTGTATTATTTATTTCACTGAAAAGGATAATTAATATTAAAGTGTGGACCAGAATAAGCGCGCCATTTTCGCATCCATCAAAAGTGAGCTACGTCCATACTTGTCTTCATTATAAATTCAGTAGTTACACTTAATTAATTTTAAAAATACAATTACATTTCCTTGCAAACAAATTCTTGTTAGTGATGTACCGATCCCAATTTTTGAACGAATCCGTAAAATACCGAAAGCAATACCTGAATAAATCAGGAGTAATGGCTATGTGTGATTTTCAAGTAGAAGGCATAAATTGAAAAAACTAATAAATGCTTCTCAGAAAAATATAGTGTATGATTGTTTGAACTTGCGTATGTTCGTGTCCAGTTGCATCTGAGGGATGTTGATTATTTATGTATGAGTATAAACTAGCAGGTAATAAATTGAAAAAGCTATACAAAGAAGTATTGTAACAAAAGTGAAATAGTAGCGAATTCCAGTATTTATTATCCCTCTTTTTTTCGTATGAACTTTTGAAATGCAACACATCCTGTGCCCCACTGAATGTGACTCTTGGGAATACGCCCGCGTCTCTAATGCTGACCCTGGGCTTGATAACTTATGTCTTAGACTAAGACGCATTTGTGTTGTTTTATGGCAAAAAGGAAGCGAAGAATGCGATATTCTCAAAGTAACACGTATTTAAAATTTGTTTTGAATCAAGTTCACGAAATCAGTGAATAATAAAAAAGAAAGCAGCGCCTAATTGACACTCGTCACAAGTATAATATTTCTATTTCTAAACAACTAACTACATAACTAGCTTAGTTAGTAACTAACAACAATTTTTTGTAAATGGAATATCTTATATAATTAGGAGAAAAGCGTTCCTTTTGAAGATTAGAAGCTTGATAGTCTCTGAAATTACTATGAATGTTAGATTGCTTACAAAACGGAGTGCCTATTCCCGAATTGATCCAAAAGGCAAATATGCGCGTCTTGCTGGAAAGAAGTCAAAAAGCAGTTGAAATTGGAAGTGTACCTTTTGGATTTTAGAGAGAAAACACATTTCTTAGAGAAAAGAGCAAAAGGGATATGAAATTAGCAGGTAATAAAAATGCATGTAAAGAAAGGGATTGTGAAAACAGGCATGTTTATGTGTCGAGTGGGTTGCACAATAGGAGCACCACACTTATTACAAGAAATTGGCTGATAAATAAAAGCAAATAAGACTGCAATGAAAGAGAGGGTGCAATTAAGTTAACATTATTATGCTCATCCACTTGTACTTGCGAAAGGTAAGAAAGGGTGGACAAAGGAAAGGTCTTGTGTACAAGAAGTCGAGAGGAAGGTGGTGAGTGTGGACAAAACGCAAACACGCCACACGTCTCGCATATCTCCACTGAAATAGGTCACTCTACTCCTCTCTCTACGCCACGCTTTTCAGTGCAACTCGTCTCTTTCACTCAAAAACGAATTTATACACGCGTTCCATCCAAGGACTCGTCTGAAAGAATAAAAGCCTTCTTCTTTTTGGCGCAAATTAAGCGTTTCGAGATATAAGATCAATTCAAAAATACAACACCACTTTTTGTAAGCATTCCAATTTAAAAATCATTTTTTGCCAAAAAGATTGAATGAGCCATATGTGTTTGCAATTAACAAATAGCCTTTTAAAATTTTCATAAACCGAAATTTATTGCGGCCAGTTAAACTCTTAATAGACTTGGATGCAGTACGTACCTCAAAATGGTTGCCTAACTAGAAAACAAATAACTAACTAATGTATACGATCATATAAGATAAATTGTTGAAATAAATTAACAGCATATCTTTGATGTGAGCAATAAAAACGAGCAATTTTTAAACTGGAAATACAAGATGAAAACATTTTCCCATAATTGTTCCAGGTCATAGCCTCGATATATAGCGTATTAAATTTGGGCTTAGGGAAAAAAGTAGAGTCTTGTTACCTGTAACTACACATTTGTCACAAACTTTTTTAGGAGAAATTTTCAGATGAGAAGAGCAAACATATGTAGGCGTACTCTTTGATTCCAGTTTGAATTGTCAGCTTGCAATCTAAACAAAAAAATTTGACTTCCTATACAAAAAGATACCTTAAAAAATTTAAGATGCATTTTGACTTATTTAGTGATATAAATTTAATCCAGGGCTGCAGAGTAGGAAGATTTAGTAATCGACTCCTATACCCACAATATCACTTATAAAGTCTCGAATCCGATTCTATCAAATCATGCCCGTTTCTTTTGTTGAGGGCAAAGATAGCGTAGTGTGTTTTCATTGAGAAGACACAATTAAGCACTTGTACCAGGAAAGAATCTTGGATTAGCAGTACCAAATCAAGCATCTAGATGCTTACAACATGAGAGTACAAATGATCTCTTCACCCCCTCCTATTAATTTTGTCGGGCAGAGATGTGACTTTTAAAGGTAATCAAATGTGAAGCGTAACCTTAAAATTATTGAAAATATAAAAATGCATATTTAAATGTATGAATATAAAAATATTTTTACGTTTATAATTTAGACTAGATTGGGAGTCAAAGTTGGAGTGGAAAATAAGATTGGGAGTAGGAGTCAGTTTATGTAGAAAATGAAGGTCCGAGTCAGAATTAACAATATAAACATAGTAAGCTTTCGACAACTTCAAATTCTATCTCTTTCTTCTTCATTTTTATATTCGATTTTTATTCATCAGAATTCAAGAACAAAAATAAAAGAAGCCGAGGGCTTGTCTTATTATGGATTGCCACTTAAGTGTTAAACATTATTTTAGGGATATCAAAAATTTGATCGTTCCTTTAGACAGGATCAATTATAACGATCACAACTCGGTGATTGGAAGATTGTATGTACGTTTCTGAGGCATTTGACGCAAGAACGTTGGCCTAGTAGGGATTCACTTACATCAGGGACAAAGAACATCTTGTGAGAGAGTTTGGTGGATCCTAAAAAGATTTTACTGCAACCACTGCACATCAAATTGGGGTGGATGAAACAGTTTGTAAATGCGTTGCTGCTGGAACGAAAAGGTTTAGCTTATTTGGTCTCTCGCGCGCCAAGATTAAAGAGGTAGTATTTGTTGGGCCAAACAAAATAAAGCTCATGAAGGATGGAAACTTCGAGAACTGTCTTGGTGAGGTTGAAAAGAATACTTGGATCAGATTCAAGAATGTGATCAAAATTTTTTTGAGCTATCACAAGAGTACAGACAAATATATCCTAGGAAGAATGCTGAAATATTTCAAGGCTTTGCGATGCAACATGAGTCTTCTACATGCGCATCTTGATCATTTCCATGAAAATTTATATGTGAGTGAAGAACAGGGGGAAATGTTCCACCAGGACATAAAGGAGATGGAAAGAAGGTACCAAGGAAGGTGGAACGTTAGTATCTTAGCGAATTACTGCTGGATGTTGCACCGAGAGACTTCACAAAATGTCTAAAAACGCAAAGGCGCTTTTCAAGAGAAGAAGAATAGATTTTGATTAATTGTATACCTTTTGTAAATATTCTATTTATTTTATAAGTTTGATTAGAAAAATTTGTACCTAAACCTTACGAGTTAGGGAAAAAGAGTGTGTTTATTTCAATTCAGCATCCAAAATGTATAAATACACATTACATATTCAAAACAATTATAGACGAATTTCGTAGGCTTGTGTAATGAATTGATTTATATATGATGTATTCACCCACGTAGCCAAGCTATGGGGCCGGGCCAGTGTTTCCGCTAAGCTTTTTCGGCGCTCCATCGCCGAAAAATAAGAGTTTTCATGAAAGATCCCGCCGAAAAAAATTAAGTTTTTGACGACTATTGCCGATTTTTTATGATTCTTCAAAATAATTTCAAAGTCTAACAAAAGTTCAAAGTTAATTATTTTTAATTATAATATCTTTGATTAAAGCTAACTTAAAATTAAGTCTGAGGACATCTCAAAATAGTTCTAGAAATTAATCATATTATGAAAGCTTTGTAATGAAATCTTATATATCAAAATAGTTTATTGAAATTCAATCTTAAATACATAATTTGTTCGTGCACTTGAGTGTCCGGTTGATTGATAGCATATTTTTTTCTTCGATTTTTTCCGCCCACCAAAGCTCGAAAGCAGCCTCTAGATTTTCATTTGAATAAATCTGATTTGGAATTGACAGTAGACGTAAAGCTAGCAGTTCATCTAGTCTAAATTTTCAAACATGCACGATGTTTTGATTTAACTCAGCTCCAAATGAAGATGCAGGAATACATGCCACTATGTCTATCAAAGTTTTAGTCTTTTCCCATTTCTTTTTCCTCGGTCGCGCAAACCGCGAAAATCTCGGTACAATTTTTTACATATGCTTACTCTATTTTTATCTTTATCGAAAAAATTGGAACATGTCGTTACGACGTTTTTGATTGAAAATTTTACTTCTTTTTTAGGAAATCTTTTAGCTTTTATAGGAAGACTAAAATCAAAAGGGTTAAAAACTGCTGCAGATGAATAAGGTAATCTTTTACAAAGGTGCTCTGAAAAAACTTTTCTCAATTCTTTACCTTTAAAACTTAAGTTTTCACAGAACTCCAACTTATTACGAGCTTTTTCAATTGCTGTAAAGCACCCCCAAACAGTTGTGTCTTCTATCTGAGTATAAATATATATAATAAAACATTTTTTCTTATATTAAAGAGAAATTTATTGAGTAAGAAAAAAAATATATCAAAACTAGTGAAAAGTAACTCATTTACATCTTAATTAAAAACAGCCGGTTTTTACAAAAAAATATTTTAATAACTGCTGAAAAATGACACTAAACGTCGATATAAAAACTCAGAACTGATTTTTAGAGTAAGCACTGGACAGGGCCCCACCATCAAAAAATTGAAATTTACAAATTGAAATGAAATAATGAATTAATTTTTGACAATGGGCTTATAGGAACAATCCAAAGCAAATAAAATCAAAATATAGGAAAATTATTGTTGATAAACGACCAAACTGTTAACTTTAGATGGGCCTTCTACCTCTAATAAGAAAGCAGATTTAATTTGTCTTTGCTATGAGAAACGAAGATAAGAAATATTAACCATGATAAAATCTAAAACGTAAACAAAGAAATAGGACATAAGTAGAGAAAGAAGCTTATGAACAGAAAGAGAAAAGCAGCATTTGATGCTTCAATTTTAGACACAGCCAGTAGGTGAGCAAATATATTAGTGCCCCATTTGACCTCTCCAAATATTAATTTCTGGGTACGTTACTGTATGCATTGGCCAAATATTAAATGTAGACATGTGCCACAATTAATCAAGTCATAAAGATTTGATCAACATGGAATGTTTTCTCTATTTCTATCATCACTTTTCTCTTGTTTGATGTGTTCTTTCAACTCCAGATGTTTATCTTCTGTCTGTAAAATAGGTACCATTTTATTTTATAAACCTTACACGTATAGCAGTGTTGCCTCATCGTTCGTTATTTGTCAACTTTTAGACTTTTCGAATTCTTTGAAATAAAATGTAATTTACTAATTTTTTTTTTAATGTTTTGAAATTAAAAAGTATAATTTATATATTGATAAGGTCTTTTTAGTTAAATAGTTAACTTAGCAAGTTGTTTCGAGTAACATGACCAAATATTAGAACCAGGAGCCCATCATCATATGATATATTCATTCAACCCATTAATGACCATTACAACTAAAAATTGAGAAACAAGTTGAAATGAAGTGTAAAACAGTTCACGTGTGTATGAAAGAACTAAAAATTTATGTTATATCGTTTTCCAATTCTCCAGATGTGATATATTGAATGGTCCTCTAAAGCATGGGTTCCCAACCTGTGGTACGCGAAGCTTTGTCAAGTGGTACGCGTAGTGTTTTTGCTTAAAGCCAAAAAATGCTCAGAATTGACCCAAATCTATATATCAATATAAAGAATATATTCATTGATAAAAATTGATATATGTTTGCTTGTATTTATCCATTAAAAATAAAATATAATGTAGCAGTAACCCTTCCGTGCACAGCATAATTCAGATGTGCTCATCTGATGTTATTATTCAAACAATTCTAATTTCATGCAGTGCACGGATACAGCGACATTACCATAAATATTACTAGTGTGCTTAAATTTTCGAGGATCTAAGTCTGTCGCATAATCAAAAAATTAACTGAAAAATTTATTCCATTTTTTAAATGGATTGTTATTTTTATATTATGACTTTTTTTAATACATTTTGATCTATCAGGGGCGTAACACAGGAGGGGAGGGAGGGCAAGATCTTGAATCTCAGTATATTTTCTCTTAACACCATATGTTCTCATGATATGTTGTTTTCTGAGTCAGATAAAACACACCAAAACATTGTGTTTGTAGATATTTTGGACATTTTAGAAAGCTTTGTGATGTTTTGATGTATTTCATGCTCTTTTGATGTAAAAAATTTTGGCCCTAAATTTTGAGAGCTTTGAGACTATTTTTCAGTGCTGTAAAGTATAATATAAATTCTACTACTAGGCCATCTTCAGGTACGCACGCTTTTAGACAATTTCTTCATTACTGTTAATAACTTTTAATCTAAATCTTTTGCTGTCCAGACTTACATACACTATCATTTTCCTATTTTACTCACGCTATGCTTTAACTCTGATAAAATGTCAAAGGATAACTTTTTGATCAAATTTAATCAAAAAATTGCAGATACTTTAAAGTGTTCGATTTTTTTTCTTCTGACGATCCTGAATTCATAGCGAAACGCATATATGAGCAATAATGATTATGATCAAGCAAGCCTGTACGACTACTCATTATATACACAAAGCAAATAAATATAAATGTCCTAAGTCACCTTGGATGAATGATGAAATAGCGACTTATTCATTTCTTCAGAATTAAAGGGTGAATAAGTCAAAATAAGAAACACGGTAAAGTAATAAGGTTAAACTAATAACTATATGTTAAAATACAATTTAGTTTTGGTTCAAGTGCATCTGATATAAAATCAACTTGGAAAATGATAAATTCTAAAGCACACCTCACAAAAAAATAAATTGCTCCATTGACAATAGATAAAAGGGAAGTAGTAACTGACTCATTAGAAATAGCCCGAATCTTTTAATAATAATCATTTTAATTATTTTTCCGAACATAACTCGGATAGTAATGATATTTTAAAATACTTATCTCACAATTAAGTATTCTTTCAGTTTCACCAAATAAGTTTCAATGATGTACTCATTGCCATAGATAACTTAAAAAAGTAAATGTGTGGACTTTTGTGGCTTAACCCCTTCCGATATTAAACTCGTTTATTGCATCGCTCCTTATGAAGTTATTCAACATATGCATTAAGCTTGGTGTATTTCCTTAAGTTTTTAAAACTTCCAAAGTAATTCCAATTTTAAAGAAAGGTGACACTTCTAATGTAGAAAATTATAGACCGATATCTCATATTTCCATAATTTTTGAAAGAATATTATACAATCAGATTAACCACCGCTTTAATTACAATTCTTTATTTTATTCTGGACAATTTGGGGTTAGAAGAGGCTACTCTACAGAAGTGTGTCATTTTATATTCATTAGTAAAGTTGCGAATGCTCTTCAACATAAATAGAATGTTTTAACTTTTTTATTGACCTTAAAAAGGCCTTTGACTGCATCCTTATGTCTTACTTTAAAAAAACGTAAACTCAATGGTTTTTCAAATTTACCTATCAATTTCTTCATTTATATTTTCATTAAAGATTCCAAAGAGTTTTGTAAATAATTCCTCATCACTTCCATTAAAATTGCCAAATGGAGTCCCCGAGGTTCTGTCCTTGATCCATTGTTGTTTTCTATTTATATCAATCACTTGCCTAATTCATCAATAAGGGGTGAATTTATGCTGTTTGCCAACGATATTTCTCTGATATTGACAGATGCTGTCCTTGACAATGAAATGATTTTATCTATACTTTCATTGAAATAAAATGTTGATTTAATTTGAATTCTTTGACCATGAATAACAATAAATCCCCCTGCATTGATTTTTGAATTTAAAACAAAGAAATGAGTTTACTGAAATACTTAGCAAAACAGGAGTATCTTTGGTGAAAAAGTTTAATCTTTTAGGTCTTATCATTAATGAAAAACTTAAATGGAATGACCATGTCCTTTATCTGTATAATAAACTTTCCTATGTTACAGGAGGTTTAAAATTTTGCAGAAAATTTCTCTCTTCCCCCTGTTTAATACTTCTTTACAAATCTCTTTTCCTCCCTCATTTACACTAAGTGTTGTAAATTGGGGACAATCTCCCACCACCAAATTACGGCCTCTTCATGAAAAAAACACTATGTTTTTCAAAAGTTATTTTATACATACATCTCTTCTCTAAACGTGTCTGACAGTGTGCGAAGTAGGAAATTTTCACTGGGAGGCATCTTCTGCTGTGTGGAGTCACCCTTCACATAGAACACACAAACGTTGTAGGGAACGTCCTATGAGGTCTACTTCAACAAAAAAGATCAAAACGTCAAAGAAAAGGCGTGTGCTTGTATGCATGTCTAAAGCTACATGCTGCCTTTTTAATTTTTTTTATATTTCTAACCCCTGAAAGCTTAACTTTTCTTTTATAAATCCATTACTATCTAATCTTTAAACTTATTTTATACCTATTTTTTACTTTTCATTAGCTAATTATACTTTATTGCTCTATTTTTAATCACTCATTTCCTCTCACTATTTTTAGCTCTGACCACGGATCTATACCTACTCAATCATACCCTAACCCAACAAATACCTAACTCCAAGCACTAGAAAGCACCTTGCACCAAACTTGGCATTAAAAATCACTCCATCTAACAACATTTTAACTAAAAAAGAGAAGGCCATTCACCACCGCCAAGAAGTCATCAAAAGTCCAGATACCAAAAATAACTCCCTATAGATCACCAAAACAAGATCATCCCACTCCGGGACCATCTACTTTCAATTCAAAAATATAGATCAAAAAATTACCGCTAGAACAACGCTCATAAAAAACGGTCTAAATGCTAATGATTTAACCAAAATTCATTCTACGTGGCATCCCTACCGATACACCATTAACCCAAATCACCAAATTTATTGAAGAACAAAATCCACATCTCAACACTATAGGCAAACTCGAAAATCCCATACAACTGGGAAAAACCGGCGTGTTTTGCTATACTATAATTTTAGAAGCAAATAACCCAGAAATATATAAATACTTATGTACTCAACACAAAATCTTTCTAGGTCGCCACCTACTCTAAACGTTACGTTTTTGAAAACTTTTTTTTCCACTGTTCTTCAAATATGAAAAAAACTTGGTCTAAATTAAATCATTTTATAAATCCAAAGAACTATGAAACAATTAGATTAAAAAGTTTTGATAATTCCTTAGTAAGTTGTGATAAAGATGTTGCTGATTTAAAACCTTTTCCTCTAAGTCTTCCAATGTTTGTGATTCATCATTTTGTGAAAAAATTTTCCTCTTTGCTCATCTTCCTTTAACTTAAATTCATTCACAATAAATGATATATTGTCTGCTAACCTTAAAAATTCTGAAGTGAAAGATTATTTTGGCCTTTCAACGCTTGACATAAAAATTGTAAGATATGTAATTTCTCCTCTGTTTATCCAGATTCTTTTAAATTAATCAAAACAATACCAATACATAAGAAAGGTGATAAATATGATCCATCAAACTACCGCCCAATTTCAATCATACCGATACTATCAAAAATATTTGAGAAATTGGTCTATAATCAAATTTCTAGTTATTTTTTAGTAATAACCTTCTTTCCAACCAACAATATGGCTTTAGACCTAACTACTCAACTGAGATTTTCCACGCATCGTTTATTCAAAAAATTGTAACTGATCTTGAAACTAGTTTCAGTTCTTTTCCTTGACTTATCTAAAGCTTTTGATTCTATTCCACACAATTTATTAATCTCTAAACTTTCTTTATATGGGTTTTCTTCTAAAACTCTAGAGTTCTTTATATCTTATCTTTCTAATAGGCTCCAGTATGTAGTTGTCAACTCAACTGTTTCAGAACCTACAATCATTTATTCAGTGTTCCTCAGGGGTCAATCTTGGCTCCCATTCTATTTTCAATATTTATTAATGATATATTTATGGTGTCTAGTTCTGATGTAATGCAATTTGCTGACGATATCACCATCATTTTTAGAGGTCCTTCTTTAAATTCAACTAAAATAAAATTTGGAATTCAAAAATTTGCAACTTGGTTTTCAAAAAATAATCTTGTATTAAATTCAAAAAAATCAAATTACATGGTTTTTTCTAAAGCTAAAACATTTGAATATCTATATTCCACATTTGATTCCTTTAAGTTTCAAAAAGTTACGTCATTTAACTTATTAGGCTTACACATAAATTCTAATCTTACGTGGACTGACCATATAAATAATATTTCCAATAAACTCTACTATGTAATTAGTATATTAAAACAGTCGAGAAAATTTTTACCAACTAAAACACTTTTATTGTTATATAAAACTATCTTTGTTCCTCACATAACATACAGTTTATTTAACTTTGGTTTTTCTCCAACTGAACAAAAACTAGCTAATATTTAAGCAAAAAAAAGTTTCTCATACTAATGCCTTGTTTTCTGAGAATGCTATTCTCAAAGTTCAAGATTTGTATGAACTAAAAATCTCCTTGTATACCTATAAATTTTATTATGGTTTCCCTTCTCCTTATCTTTAAGATTCTCCTTATCTTTTTCATCTAAAGTCTCCTCGTTTCAGCAATTTATTTAAACTTCCTTTTTACCATCTCTCAAAGTCAAAGCAGTGCTTCATATACAGAATACTTAACAAATTCAATTCCACTGTAAACTCACTTTCACAATTCCCTCGTATTTCTTCATATAAAGCCTATGCGAAAAAAAAAATTTTCTCTGTAGCGTTTACATAAACCATATCATATCTCAACACAGCCCAATTTTATCTAACTACTCATGCTAACTAATTTACACACAAATCTAAATCACTCAAAAACTGCTTGCGACAACCTTCACAACATCTTGCACTCACACACGTATGACAAAATATCAATAAACGAAAATTCCACACCAAACAGCGAACTACATACATACTCCTACACATACCCCCGATAACAGAATTCACTCAGCATGAATATTTATAAAACGATCAATTACCATACACCACTATATCAATACCCTAGTTCAAACTACTTCTTCACACTTATTCCCTCAAACTCCTACTCTTCTGCTCTCTCTACTCCCAACCTTCCTTAAACCACCCGTTACCTACTCTCAATCACTTTCACAAATCAAACATAACATAGACAACCACCACCACAAAGTCATATCGACCGACTTAAATGCTAGATCCTACCTCTGGGAAATAAAATCAAATACATGAGGCTCACTCACACTCGAATTTCTAGCATCTCACAATCTAATAACAGCCAACATCGATAAATCCCCAACCTTTAGACGCCTGCGGCTAAACAACACATATCAATCGCACGATTTAACCATCATTTCCAACGAAACAAGAAGTATGATTCAAAATTGATCTCAGAAATCCCATCCGCTTCCGACCACGCATGCATAACCTTTCAAATCGAGCTCAGTACTAAACTCTCAAAAATTCCAAATCCTAATTATGGCAAACAAATATTCTGGACAGCATTCCTTCACAATCTTAAATCCAAGCTAGACAACATCACCCTGACCACAGATACAACAATTAATCTAGAAATATCTGCACTTCAACTTAACAAATTCATCACAGCGAGCATTCACGCCGCAACTCCTACAAACCAGCTTCCTAAAAGACAGCACGCTCCTTTTTGGAACCGTACATAAACAACCTCAAACAACAATTACGCAAATCCTTAAAAAATCTAGGAAAAACAAACTCTCACAGTAACATTCAACATTACTTCTTCCTTAAAACTCAAAAAAGCTTAAAAAATAAGCCTGGAAACATTTTTGTAATCAAACTCCAACAAACCCATGGCCAATCAACAAACTTATACACAAAAAGCATACAGCATCACTCTCTAATCTTCTTTCAAATAATCTAGGTTCAATATTTATCAACCACCCTTCACTTAGCACTCTATTTCCCGCCGACACTAATGTAACCGACAATATTACCCATACACTTATTAGAATGGAAACAAAAACATACCTACTAAATAACTCCATTAACTCACACCCAGAAATTACAATCAAAGAGCTAAACAAAACCATACATTCCATGAAAACAAAATCTTCTAGCAGTTGTGACTTCATCTCCATTAAACATGTGAAAAAAGCCTACCA
The DNA here is from genome assembly GCA_030549495.1 of Nectonema munidae. Lineage (NCBI taxonomy): Eukaryota > Metazoa > Nematomorpha > Nectonematoida > Nectonematidae > Nectonema > Nectonema munidae. Next base: position 209,196 of record JAUIRK010000420.1, read on the forward strand.
CATACGACACCCTCATCTCCTCAACATTTTCAACGCCTGCCTCAAACTAAGCTATTTCCCAAATATTTCGAAAATATGCAAACTAGTGCTAATCCCCAAACCAAATCGCAACCTAAAAATACCGAATTGGCCCTATCTCGCCTAACTCTGTACCTAGAAAAAACACTGAATAACCAAAATATCGTAACAACCACATTTCTAGACATCGAAAATGCCTTCAACGCAGCATGGCACCCTGCAATCATCAAGAACCTCATCAAAAATACCCTACATTAGGGTGTTTCAAAAAATGAAACTTGTTGGATTTTTATGAGCAACCTCTCGTTACATTCCTTTTCATCAACTATTTTGGCATAATTTTATACTGTAAAGTCCACATCTTGATGTCGCGCAGAGCTACAGAAGTCAGTACCTATACAGAAGTTATGGGGGCATAACATGTCGTTCACTCCTGTCTTGTACAGCAGTGAGTTGTTCATCTTTGTGAAGTGACAAAACATTTTAAGGGATCGTATTTATCATTATTCATTAAAATTTCAAAAATTTATTAATACATATAGAAGTATACCACTAGAACGATGAATTATTAAATACATCCTACGTCGTGAATGACATGTTTGTTGACTACACCATATTATCTAATCGATAAGTTGGTGTTTCCTATTATTCACTGTATTTTATATTTTTGATTATTTCGATAAATTAGTTCAATATTATGTGATAAATCTCTCATGTAATGAATATTATAGGAAATAATCTCCATCAATTTTCTAACATAAATACATTAGTTTGCCATTATTAATCGAGATTCAACGTTTCCTCCTGACATAGCAGTTCAAAGAAAATAGACCCCGCTTTTAGATCAACTATAATAATACAGAAACTTATACGTGTTTGTTGTTTGCACTCCTTGTTGGTCCACTGCCTCTATTCAAATGTCTGAGTTGCGGTCAAAGAATACTCTCTGGCTGGTTGACGGATTAGCAACGAACGAAGAATTTAAATGATTTCTGCATTTTTATTGCCAAGCATTACGTTCGTGCCTGGTTCTTGGCACGTTCAGTTGTCAGTGCTCTCCGTCATGATATCGCCCTTTTCAACGCTCTGGAAGAAGAAGACAACGAGATCGTCAGGAAGGCTGAAACGAAGGCGCTGGCACGTCATATGTGGTATCTGTCTGAGATTAACGCTGGAATAGCACTCTTTGATGAAGAACTGTCCCTTCAGGAGAAGAAATTGTTCGTCGCAAACATGAAGGCAACTGAGGGATCCAAAGAGAATTCTCCCCCTCCCAGGGCTCTTCCTGATGGAATAAAAGACAAGACAGTGACCTCCTTTGTAACTAAAAATACCAAGAAATTCTTTGAACTCATGAATATCGACACGAGTTTTTTTGACGAGGATCCGGCAAAATGGAAGGATAACCCTTCTTATCAAGCTGGACTCCAACGAGTAGAGGGACTGGTCACTTACTTCTCCATGTAGTCGAAGCCTACCGGAAAGAATTCCCAAGTCGGACCAAATCCTGCCTTATGAAAAAGCTGAAATGAATTGCGCGACTTTATACCATTGGCCGATGCTCTTCAAATTTTTAATATTTGATTTTTTATTAAAAAAGAACAAAATAAAAGGTTGCTTACAATTTTCAGTTGAATTAAAATTTTTCCCCTATAATTGTGAAACACCCTACCCTACATACATAATCAAATTCATAAACAACTACCTTCATGCTACATAACAACAATGCATACTCAGAAACTAACTTTCTCCACTCCGCAAGGGGGTAGCCTATCAGATATCCTATGGCTAATCCTCATCAACCCCATTCTTAATTTCATCAACGCAAACTCCGACTTTGCCCAATTTTACTTTGATGATATCTTATTTACCTTCTCAAATACACTACAACTAAACATCAATCGCACTGCGATCTAATCACACAAATACAAACAATGGCCACCAACTACAAAGTCTCTTTCAACTTAGATAAACTAAAACTTATACACTTCACACGAATAAGAATAACTCCACTACAACTGAAACTAAACATATCAACAATAAGCAATTGCACAAAATCTTAAATTTTGCAACAAATTCAGTTTTTTATTGCAACTCTAATATTTGTTCTCATGTAAAAATAAACATTATTTTCTCTCGTCTTTTTTAGTGTTCACATTGTAAATCTATCTCAACCCCTTTCTTTCTTTCTCCTTCAAAAATAAAAAATTTGAAAAGAATTACATTATCAAACAAATTTTAAAAAATTGCGCATTCTAGTTATTCAATACTTGTTTATGATCAAGTAAAAAAGATTTAATCACTTGCACAATCCTTTTGCTGAAACAAACAAACAAACAAACAAAAACGAAATGACTTTGGGACAAATTGAGAGACGACGAATTGACCGGGTACCTTATCTTAGTTATATTGCATCTATGATTTTTAGGTTAAATGTTGTAACTTATAAATATCTGCCATTCAAGCGGTCACTTCTGAGTATCTGTGCAATGCTTATCTTAATGTTTAATGTTACCTACACCTGTTTCAATATATATTTTTTTTAGTTGTAATCTGTTACATCGTCTTAATAAATATCTTCTTCTTCTTCTTATGTTAAATAGTATATAAATCAAAACATATGAAATATAACTCATTTTTCATTTGAAAAACTTGAATTTCAAACTCAAGTTTGAAATTTCCTATTTCCAAAAGTTTTCCTATTTCCATAAAATTGAATTCACAAATAATAATTAACGTAGGCTGCTTACTTTATGGCAACAATAAAATATGAGAGAGAAAATGAAGATGTTTAGAGCGCTATAACGCCACAGAGACTTGACAAAGTTGATTTATTATTGACAACTGCACAACACTCTTTACAGAGTTAGCATAGATAAAATGATGAACAAAAATATTTCTTTATAAGTAAATCAACTTAGCTGTGCCAGATTATGGCACGATGGGCTAAAATGGGTTTAATAAACTGCAAATCACTCGAATATGAGTGATGAAATGAAAAAAGGCAGCCACAATTACTGAAAACAAAACATTGTTCGTTGGAGTATATGCGGATCCCATGATGAGAATAATGTTCTTTGAAAAGCAGAAAAAAGGTGAAAAGATAGATCTATGTGCTGCTGCTGAGAAAATGGTAGGTTTGAAAAATAAACATAACAAGCGAGCATTTTGCCTGATTCCAATAACAGATTCGGATGAAAACATCGATATAAATCAAGATGATTTTGAAGATTTGTTAGATAAGAATGATTAGAACGACGTAAAATAAAAAAGCTTATTTCTACCGTAAAGGAGTAGAAAAAAATCTTGAAAATTTTAAAAATAATTTTTATAAACCATTAGAACAAACAGAATCATTTGACAGAGAAACAAAATTATATAGAAATTGTACAAAGAGTAGGTATGAAAGAGAAGATGGCCGAAGCATTTTTGCTTTTCTTGGTGATTGATTTTTTATCAAAAAAGAAACATCGAGCAATAATCAATAATAATTTTCTGGCTGTTAAGATTTTAATACATTTGTCCTGTATAGTTTTAATTTAGCGAGTACTTAAGCGACTTCAATTGAATTTTACTTTTATTTGTAAACGTATGCAAACTTTAAATCGTCTTATTTGATGATGAAACGTCATTATTCAATATTATTAATTGTTTCTGAAAGAGCTCTAATATTGATTCTCTTGAATCAATATTAAGAGATAAAAATAAATTATATTATCTTTGTTTTGTCCACTACTTTTGGTAGAGCAGGGTCGGCGGACATTTATAATTTTTGCTTAAAATAGTTTCTCTTTTTTTAATTGTATACCTTTCCAAAATTTATCTTGCAAAAATACAAACTAAATTTTTGAAAACCCTAAATCAGAATCAAGTATTTTAAGGACCTTTAAAAAAGCTTGGAGTTGAGTCTGAGGCGATTTTTTAAATACCCCGAGTCGGAGTCAAGTATCTAAAAAACCAAAAGTAACATTTCCTAAAACGGAACATGGTAAAGTAGAAAACAGAAAATATGTGCTTCTATGTAAGCTGTTTCCTGTTCAAACATCTCATTAAGCTAACAAAAACTATTATAAGAATATTTATTTTTAAGGAAATGAAAGAACGCAATTACGGAAATAAAAATACACAATACGGTTTTTTGAAATTCTTACCTGAGTGAAAGAATAAAAATGGCTTCGAGGATTCGCTAGATAAAGAAAATTAACGAAGTAAGGTTTTAAGATTTCCTCAAAATAAGACAAGCATAGCCTTTGGGGAAGACTACTCAGCATGCTTTTAAGCAAATGCAGTCACATAAGAACGACACAATGATACATTGTTTATCGCAAGACCATCACTTCTCATAGAGAATGGTCATTAGTGTGTTCACGAAATACTGCTTGATCTCAAAGGGCTTAAGCACGATCAATATGGAAGAAAGAGGGCAGGTAGGTACAATGCGATAAATCAAAAAGTATTCCGTGTTTTCGTTAGAAATGTTTGTATTGTGAATTTAAGCGCCATTTTTTAAAATGTGGTGCTTTTTGTTCCCTTTATATATTATATCAACAATTTAAGCAAATATGTAGTTATAATGTTTCTTTGCCGAGATCCAGAACTAATTTTTGCTCCTAGGAATATATTTGCTTCCTGAGTATCTTTTTCTGGATTTTTAATAGGTTCTTTCTCCATACTTTCTCAATACTTTAGAAAATATTGTTTCACTCTTGCTTGTATAGCATTATTATGAAATATTTGCAATAGTAATGTTTTTTTATAAATAAATAAAGTCATCAAAATTTGAAAAATTTTATAATAACCTTTACAGTTTTTGTACAATGTACCCTAATGAGTTAGACAATAAATTACCATTTTGTTCATTGACAGATTATTGGGGGTTCGGAAAGATGGTCTTATAACTCAGGGGGTAGTTAACGAAAAAAAGGTTGAGAACCTCTGCTTTATACCAACATATCAAACTATCTCTGTTGGTTAGACTTTTATGTTAAAATATTTTTGCTAAACAAAATCATATATAATGACTAGAGCGCGAAAAATATTGACCTAAAAAAGTTGAAAAATTAACCTTATAATATTGACTTTATTAACAAAAAACAAAAAATTGACGAAAAAAGACTTTATAAAACGTTCATCTAACAAAATGAAAACTTTATTCTACAAAGATCAGCTGATATCATGTAAAATATCATCATAATTATAATTCATAAGTAGGTATTTACAATCATTCTGGTCATTAAGTTGCGATTTTTACTTAATATGTTGTTGAGCATACTTTTATTGATGTGGCTTGTCCATTTAAGTAAAGTGGCATCAGGCTTTGTTCTCTTCATAATTTTCTCAACGTCGTTATCTTCTAATCTTTACTGGATGTACTTATTAGTATATTTAAATCACACACATGATTTGGCATGTTCAGTCGTGATAAATCTTGATGTGCTTTCTGAACACAATAACCTTCATCTTTTCATTTTTCAACCAGAATGTTGTATGCAATTACAAAGTTTGCAATAGAGTTCATTTTTAGGAGTTGAAATAAATTCTTCAGGAAGATGATTTCTTTAACTTTTTGTGAAGATGACTTCGCAGTTTTTGGCATAATTTTTAAAGGCAAGGGAAAAAATAAGTAAACAAGAATTATATGCGACTATAAAATTGAAATTACAAAAGGTGTCATCAATACAGAAATGAGTTAAATGTTCACTTCCTTCATGCTTCTCATTTTTTCAGTCACATCACGGATATAAGATAAAACATATGTCAAACAATCTAGTCACGTTTTCGGGAATCTGAAAATCTCTGAAGTAAGTTTTCATGCATTATGCCGTGAGCAACTTTCTCTCCCTAGCTGCCTATCTTCCCCTGTACTACATTTTCTCTGTCACTTTTCTCACTCACAATGATGTGACGATTGATTCCACAAATATCGCGACCCAAATTCTTTGTAAAAAGCACACTTAAGCACAAAGCGTGAGTTCTTAGATACCGTTATGAAAAGTTAACCCTTTCTCTTTGAGCTGGCCCTTTTTTGCCTCATTCACAAGTATGCGTGTGATAGGAAAAAATTCCTATCCCACCACTGTATACACCACACGCACACAAATGCGACCAAAGAAAGACGCGCAATAAACCCACTTTTGTCCAGAAGTTTTACATGACTTTGGCAAAAATGATCTTTCCAAAAATTATAATTTTTTTGAAAATATTCATGAAATGTATCACTTTTTTCACCTTGTCTTACTTTCATAACATGTTCTACAAATCTGTATACTCTAATACCCATTCAGTATTAACATAAAACCGTTATCAACATATTCATAAGTATGTGTATTGTGAGTGAAGTTCTACTCTTACATATTTTATTAACCTATTTATTTAAACTTTTTCTTCTTTATAAATTTTTGAATTAAGGTATCAAAGCTCCAATCAGTGGCAGGGTATTTTGAATATTTTCAATAAAAACTATTGGTAATTGACTTTATTGACCTAGATTTGAAAAATTGACTTTATATTTTTGTTTGATTCACACTTTAAATCTTTTTTCGACTTTTTCAAAGGTTAGAGGTTAATTTGATAGAAATTGACTTTCTCGTGCTCTAATAATGACTATAGATGGAACATATGCGCCAACTTCAAGATGTTCAGAATCCTACTAGGATTACAAGGTGCCCCGTGTTCCTAGCAAAAATAAATGCCCAAAAAAGTACTCTCTTCATGCTTGTGTCTCATAAATGTTAAATACGGTTCTGTGGTCTTGAGCAAAAAATCTTCTTTCCCTCCTCATCACCTTACATGGATCATAGTCTCCTACTAACAATTTATGTAGAAGCAGTGAGAACATTTTTCCAAGCTGTCAAATAAAAGTAGCTTTTGGCGTGTTTGTCAAAAATTAGCAAACTTAAAAAATCATGTGAATTTATAGGTCGTTAAAGTTCATTTTAGAAAAATGTTATCCCGTGGTTAATTTATTTTTAATCAGGTTTTTTTAAGTTATGTAAGCAATAATACAAGAAATGCGTTTTGTAATTTTCTTATAAATATTGAAGACATGCAAAAAATAACGTCTATTTTACAATTAGAACACCAAACATCATAAAAACAGTAAAATTTATAATGAAACAAAAAAATCGTCAAAATTTGTAACCCAGTGTAACCTGTGAAACTGTAATGATCTACAAGCTTATAACATTTAATTATTATAGGCATAAAAACGTGAGATGCCATTTTAGCACAGCTAGATGCCATTAAAACTTAACATAACCAAAATAGCAATCTTAACTTTTTGTGACTTTAAAATACACAATATTTCAAATTAAATAGTGATAATATTCGATACCTCAAGGTTGCTTCAAAATCCCCAAACTCCTTGAAAACAACACTGCAAATAAGCGCTAAATAAATAAATAAGATAAATTAAAAAATGGGATACCCTTGAAACCTTTTCACAAATTCGACGTGTTTTAGTTTTAAAGAAAATTCGTATTTTGAGAATTAAATGACTTTGATTAAATGAATTTGGGAAGCTGTTTATATTCTAATAGAAGATCCCTTTGATTATGAAGAAAAGGCTGATATAGATAACACTGGTCAACAATTTTTTTTTTTCTGAATGTTGTTATTTCTAAGTGATTGGGTTTTGGGTATGGGAAAGGTCTTTCTCTTTTTTGGGGTTTGGGTTTTTTTTTTAATTGAAATTTTGGTTAATAATGAAAACTCCACGTTTTTGAAGAAAGTGAAAGAATTTACATATCTCAATTATGTTTCGAGGGACAAAAGAAATTCCGGGGTTGGAGGGGCTTGTGCAATATGATTAGTGAAGAATTGTATACAAATATTTGTCAGTCAGCAGTGGTCTGGCAAAACCACGGAAGACAACAAAAAGAAATGCCCACAAGGCATAACGTTGGCATACACACATTTAATTGTATTATTGATTAATTTGGATGAACTCGAGAAAACATACAATGAGAATCTTTCGCTAAAGATCTACATAGCTTGGAGGTATTCGATACAAAATATATGAAATCTTAAAAAATAAAAAAGTTATAACCTCCAAAATTTTAATAAATAAAATGTAATTATATTAGTTATATTTTTAGTCAAACTTGATGAGGTAACGCTGAACACTCTAATGCAGAGCTCACCAACCTCTTCTTGAAGCGGGACCGATTACCGAAAAATTAAAAAACGCGGGCCACAATATTGGAAAGTTAAAAAACACTGGCATTATGAAATTCCTATTAATACTTGTATAAAACAAAATAAAGCAAACGTTTCGATGTTTTCCCTATGGATGTGACAAAGTTGATACATTGAGGATACATAAAAAGTACTTATTTTGTAACACCTATCACTATCACAAGTTAGCTTGCAAACCGGATCTGGCCCGCAAGCCATAGTTTGGTGTGACCCCTGCTCTAATACTTCCTTACAATCCACTATAACTAAGGATTCATAGAAATCGATTTTTTCAGCCCCTATTAAAAACATGATGATTTGTGTTAACATAGAGGTTTTAAGTTACCATTTGTGTTACAATGGGTGATTGAATGAATCAATGATGGTTGTATCAAGTTTTCCATCCCTTTTAAAAAGCGCAATAATTTGTTATAAGTTGTCTCCTCATTTTTATTGTATCTAATTAGCACGGAGCAAGGTTAATTATAAAAGAAGTATCGAATTATATACAAGGAAAAGCCAGCAATATAATTAATATGATGGATTATAGCAAATATAATAAGAAGCGTTGTCGTACGTATTCGTCCTTTCGAGGTTTTGGAAGAATAGAAGTGCAATAATTATGAATTGTCTCCCGTTGCTAAGCTGTTGCGGTTTTGGAAGAGTGATACATAATATTAAACTAAGGGAGCTTACAATTCGGAAAAATCTAAATGAATTGTCAGAAAAGAGACGTCTCAATTCACGACATAAAGCACATTCCTCCTCTCATACGGATAAGAAGAAACTTGATACAGCATGACAATAAATCCTTGACAATTGTAAGGATTCTTCACACCAACAACAAAGTTAACAACTCCTCTCCATGCAAGCGCGTGCTTCAACGAAACAAGAAAATGGAAAATAAATAAATGCGTTTTAAGTGACCGTCACATTTTATGAAAGATCATGTATTCACCTCGAAGACTTCCAACACTGAATAAGAATGAAATTGGAGGCAGGATGAATTTCTAACGATGATGCAAAACAACATTCCTCAAGTGCGATTGTCTTGTCGTCAATGCGAGTATGAGAGATTATCGAGATTATGCCAAAAGAATACAACAGAAATAACAACAGCCTTTTAGATTCAATTGATTTTATATGAAAAGTAGTTTGTGAATAAAACACTTTCAGTACGAATTTTAATGGCGAAACTGTACTACTTTTAATAGAAAAGAAAGCGTCCGTGCAAAAGTTGAAACTTTTAAGCAGGATCGTTGGCGGGAAATTAGAAAGGGGGTATGCACCATTGAAGATATTTGGACAAAAGGGTATTTATAGATCAAGGTAAAAATATTTTAGCGGTTTTTATTCATGAAGAAGGTGTTTTCCCAAATTCCGACTCTAAAATTTAAATGGCTTTTATCAATAAAGGAATGATGAAATACATCACATGATTTACACCAGCCCTGGATTTAGGCTGCGCCCGCTCGTCAAATGCACAAAAAAATTTTAAAAATTTGTTGGCGTTACTAAAAGAATTATGTATTGTGGCCGTCGTTAGCGAAAAGAAAAAAGAAAATATTTATTTCAATTTTTGGTTACATATTTTTTATGCGTTACAATTCCATCTGTAGGAAGTCAACTAACACCTGTGATTTTAATTTTAAATGTCCCAAAAATACATTGCATCTTTTTTTGAGTTTCATCTTCAGCCAATCAAAAAGCGAGGAGGAAAAGCATCGAAAAGACGTAAATACGAAGAAAGAAGTAGAACTCCAAGATCTACAGCTGGCTGGCTTATTTATCAAAGGGAAAATGTTTAACGTTTTGCACTATATGTAGGCAATTTTCAGCAAAAAGAGATACTTCGTTCTTCTTGTTGAGCAGAACAAAGCAAGCGTATCCAAATCTTTGGCAGTATTCACTGGTGACATAAAGTACGTTACGTTTCGAAATTACGGAACGATACGATAGCTTTTTTAACAAAACTGCGGTTCGAAAACCGCATCACGATAAATTTTTTGTTAGTTTTTGTTAAAGCTCTATAACTTTTTCTGATAGACTTTTTTCCTTAAAAGTTATTAATATTATTAAAGGCAAATCATTGCAAAATGTTAAGTTATTTTACTTTTTGTAGCTTGTATCAATTTAGCTTTTAAACTATTTTTGAATGATGCTTAGTAAAATGAAATAATGCCATCTTAATTTTTTGTTTTATTTTTGTTTGCACAACTAGAACTTCATTTTATACCTGAATCAATCACATTTTTTCATATAAATATCGCAGGGTGTCTAATAGACTCTTTGCCTTTAGACTACATTCACTCATATAAAACTATCCAACCTTCAGTTATTTGTTTTCTCTATGAATCAAATATCCTTTCATCAATTCCTGTAATGTGCCTGGTAGACTACTTCATTTTTCAAATGAAAATCCTATTCCACCCCCTAACAATTTTGGATTTTTTTAAACTAGTGTTTATTCTGCAAACTTAATTAAAATATTTTCGCTGGAATTATAGTATTTAAATTCACAAATTTTGTAGAAAAAAATATAAAGTAGTCTTATAAATTTAGCACTTAAAGTATGCGCAGAATAGACTTCAATCAGATTTGCGGTTTACTTCTAGATACTGTCTTCAAAAATATTTACAAAAAAATAAAATATCTGTTTTATACCAAATCGACTATGCTTATTTTATTTCTGTACTGGGTTTTAGCTAATACGGTTAAAAAATATCTCGAAGTGGCAATTGAATTAGTAATGTATGCCTGAAAATCAGTTCTATAAATGCTGGTCCCTGCTCAGAGTGACCCAAACCGCGTGTTTGTCGTACCTGATGTAAATAATTTGCAGGGCGGGTTGGATGCTAATGCGCTAAATCTGTGGACTGTCTACGACTACTGCATACACAAGTAGCGAGGTTGTGACTTTAACCCATTAAGTACCATAGAAATCAGACGATATTTAAAAAAACGCAGACGATTTATATTCAAAGTCATTGAAAAAAGCAGACGAAGATGAAATTACTTATGTTCCCAAATGGGAACATTGGGACTTAATGGGTCTCCTTTGCGAATTTTAATGATCAACCATGTGGACTTAAACTTTGAATCAAACAAAGGTCGGGGGCTTATTCTTCGCATTTATGATATAAAGAAAAACCTTTCCTGACAAGCACATTTTTAAGTAAACCAGTGCAATTAAATATCTGTTTTCAAGGTTAAACACACATAAACAAAGCTTTCTGGGTGCTGTTAAACAAAAATATTATTCTATGTTTTGCTGTTAAGAACAATAAACTGTAATATCAAATTTAGAGCGAACACTACCCATAAGTTTTAGAGCAAATGGCCTCTAGTTTTGATGATTGCAAAAATTTTACTAAAACAAAAAATATCTTCCTCTAATGAAATTCCTCAGAGTATTGCGTGATACAAAAAGCTCTGGATTATTCCCACAAGTTATAGTTGTATACAAAACAACAAGCCTACAAGCTTTCTTTGCATACAAACTCCTTAGAAAATATATAAAACAGGATAATAAAGTTACTTTGTTTTCGAAAACTCAATTTCTTTGACGTTACTTCAGTGTTTGCGTTTTAAGAACTTTCATAGAGATGCGCTAATAATATTTTAACCAGTCAGAGTCATCAAGAAATTTTGACTCCACAGTTAAGTCTGTGTTGCTTTTTGGCAACGGCCCAAACTTTCCAGTGGGCTATATTTTGGCGAGCGAAACCGGCTTAGATGGCAAAGAAACCAGCCACGTGTTTCCCACCAGAAACAGCCTCACTTTGGATGCTCGCTCTCTTTGCTCGTTGTCTCGACTTTCAGTATGCTTTTGTTTTATGTATGCTTTATATTCGAGTGTCGTGTAATATAGGCATTATTAATTTACTGCTGCATCACTATATATATACAATCCAAAGGGGGCGAAATCCCGTGGGGGCGAAAAAGCCTTTCATTAATTTCCACGATATAATAATGCAAATTTCAGTTATATTTGATCAGAGGTAGTAATATAGCCAGTAATTTGAACAAGATCCCATAAATTTTTGAGCGAGGCGAATATTTTTTCTAGCACATAACTATATAAGAACTCTATAATTTAAAGCTTAAAATGTTTATCACTATTAATTACTGTAACCAAGCCCATTGATGGGGGCAAGGGAGCAAGGCCCCTTGCGATTTATGTTGCCCATGCGAAGCTCCTTTGAAATATATAAATGTATACACTTTTTTATATTCCTGGCCCCATTAAAATCAACTTTGCCCCTCCCATTGATCAAATTTGTCCCCCTCCCCTATACTTTAAGTGGACAACGGAGCTATTTTAAAGAATCAAGTCTTTTATTATAGAAATCAAATATATAGCATCTTTATATGACTTAAAAAATTTTTTAATAAAACTTAGTACAAATAATTTCATTTTCATGTAGTTTTTAGTGTATAACATAATTTATATAAATTTAAAGTTTGTAGAATATTTCTTCTACAAATTTTAAACCTTCAATTTAAAATTGCCAAATTTAAATTCTCCGCTACATACCCGTCAATTCAATTTTCAAACAATTTACTAAACAACAATGCATTTCAGTACAGAGTAATCAATACATCCAAACTAATTCATTTGATATGAAGCAAGCTTGCTGACAATTAGTGAGATTAGAGGCTGAGAAATATCTTTTAGCTCCCAATCAATATTCCATCGGATAAATGAGGTATGACTGTATTACCAATGAGTCCTCTAATACAACCCTTTTCATATGGTCTTTAGAAGACAAAGACAAGTTTAACCTTCGACACCAAATATAAAATCAGTTAAACTAAAAAATCAGCACTCTAAAGATTTACAAAATAGATCATTTTTACCTTCATTTGGTTAGAGTATAGTATATCTAATTGACTATACAAATAGACAGTGACCATCCGTTTCAATACTGGTAAATGGCAATAAGGAGGGATGAAGACTTAATTACACCTGATGAGTAGTGATCTATCATAAATGAATGATCTTGTTCCCTTGTTGAGCTTGAAGAGTTCTTCACAAACTTCCTAAAAATTTTTGGCGTAGCGGTCTTCTAACTATAATTTTTTTAATAGTTCGAAGTCTCATTTAGAAAAAATAAATCAACATATAAACTATTGTACTTAAAAAGTGGCACAATTATTTACTCAAAAATGGTCTGAATAATCCAATCAATCTCAATGCATCTGCTTTGTCGAGCGTTGTGGAGTCGGAAAAATATTTGGCGGCGCCGACTTTACTTATTTGTCATTTTTCGCCTATTTGTAATATTTGAGACTGCAAATCCATTTTTGTATATTTTTTAACATTAATGACTCCACCTATGTATAATTTTGCGACTCTAGAATGTATATTCATTCAACATCAACTTTTCGTTTCAAATATAAATCTCCAAAAAGTGTGATGACATGTAGCATACTTCAAGATCGTTTGTAAACGTCAATTTTAGAGAGTCATTGAGAGATTTCCTGAATTATAAACATTTCTGCTTTGTCACAAATAAACACATGTGTCAAAACAACATTTTTATGGTGCGTTTTTTTAACGTTGCACACTAAAAAAAGTGTCTATGAATTCATTTTTTAATCTAACATATGTGAATGTAAGTATTTATGAAATCTGAGAAAGCGTCGCAATGATTATTAAGACTACGACTCTCAAAAGATGCGACTCCTCTCCACTCTATACTTAGGAAGTCTTCTGAGGCCGAGATTATAAACAGGCTTTTGATAAATTGATAGTATTTTTCAAATTTTTGTAGGTTAGGAAAATAAAAATTTTTGGCTAAGATGTGCTACACGGTGTTTTATGGCCTCCAGGACATATCTATCTTCAAACGAGCATTCCAGCCTCATTTCAAAAGCTGTCAATTTTTGTGACAATGGAGTACTTGGCCCAAGGTTAAAGGAATTCATTGATTAAAATATGTTCACTAAAAATGATAGGAATATACAAAACGGAGATCAAAAATTCTACATACATGTGTTTGCTTTGCAGAAATTGCTGAATCTATTCAAAAAATCCATAGTATGGCTTCGAAACATTTCCTTTGGAAAGCCACCTCGAGTGCAGCAAGAGTTTTTTTAAATCATTTTCTTTGCATTCTTTAAGGAATATCTTATACAGTTATATAACTATTGTGATGCTTGTACAATTAATATTTGTTTAAATACACATCTTGGTAATGAATCTATCTTCATCTTCTTAATTGTTTTTAATATAAAATTGACATACCCATTCAAAATTTTAAAGCTAAAACTTTGCGTTATTTCAGGTACTTCGAATTTTTTTAAAGTGGCGAATATCTAAAAATACATGCGGTTAATGGGCTGGTCTAAGGTTATAAAGATCTTTAGTTGATTTTTTTTAATTAATCCATATTTAAATATTATTAATACTTCTATGGAATGAATGGCCATAAAAAATTTGGCAAAGCAACTAGTTATTATATTCTACATTGAACTTTTCAAATAGTCAGTATCGAATCTAAAGGGTAAATAATCTTTCATAGCTGAACAAATGGTAAGGAAAGTCCCAAACCGCAAACCAACCAAGGCGATGCGGATAAAGACCCTACGCTCACAACACTAGGCCATCAGCCGACAAATTGCGTTAAATTTGTTTTTTAATTTATACAGTTTTAAACAAGTTAACAAATTTGATATAATTTTCAGTGAAAAAGAATAAATTTTAATTAAGAGAAGTATGAAGATCAAGGAATATAAGCGAGAAATATAATAGGATAATCAAAATATACTTTTTAATACTTTTTCATACTGAAATATTTCAAAAATTCAAACAATAATTCTCATTGTAGTTGGAAAGATGATAGATTTTTTTCCCATTCAAGCCTATAAGCATATGTTTCTGCTCGAAAAAATTTTTCTAATAGACCTAATAAACTTACTTACTTACTTACATAATATATTTGTAATATTATCTTATTATATTCCTCGCTTACATTTACATTAATTTTTCCTTTTATTAAAGGTAAAAACTGAATTTCCAAGGAAAATAAGCAATAAATTCAAAATTATAAATATATTTAGATTTTAAAATTAAGGAACCTTAGCACTCCATGATTAATGACTGAGAAAAACGCGAACAAATAATAAAAATAATAAAAAGGCAAATACTCATAACTTGAGATACATATGCTCATTATATAAGTGAAAATTTTGTAACATTAAGCTTTCTATGTTTTATATCATAACAATGGAATAATAACATTTTCCAAATCTCAGGTAGGTGGGTAGGTAGGTAGGAGATATCTAAGCAATTTCCAAGTAGGTTGATATGCTTACGTTATATGCTAACTTAGGGATTAGTAAGGATGGAAAGTAATTTTATGATTTAAAATAGAAGTAAGAAAGTTATAGTGAAGAGGTGAAAATTATAATCAAAGTTCCTTGTTTATTGTTATCCATATGTTTGAATGTTGTTTTATGAGGGTGGAATTAAGTGTTGGTGAGTAGAGAAGAATGGTTCTATTATATTATGGAAGAGAGAGATGTGTTGAATGATTTTGGGGTATGATAGGAAGTTTAATTTAGAGGAGGGAAGATCTTTAAATTGTAAATATATTTTCCAATGAGTTTGGTTCTTACAAGTAAAATTATTGGACAGTAGAGAGGCCAAATCTGCAAAAAGGGTTAGAGTGCAAATTAAAATTATAGAAGTAGTCATAACACGGGTAATGTGTGGTTTACCATCTTATTATGTTGCGAAGAAGAGTAACGTTTTTATTTAGTACAAATTTGGATAAGGAGTAGGTATCTTGTTTGTAATTGAGTTATTTATACATGTTTCAAAAGGGGTTAAAGGAAGGGCGGGAGTCGATAATAGTTTAATTGAGAAATGATTGCTACGATTAATTAATATTTTAGTTAGGCTTAGTGTTGAAAGGGGGATTTTCCTGTCGAGATGTAGGTCCTTGATAGATTAAATTTTGTGAGTCTGTGACAAAGATTATGTACTTGAATTTCGATCTAAATAGGATTAAGTTATCAATAATGTGGTTGCATGATGTTAGGGGTGCTAGGGCTTCTGTTTCATATTCGAAGGTGTTATTATCGGGTATTACTTATGTGAAAGTGAAAAAACAGGTTAATAATTTAAATATTCCTGCCTATTACTGCCCACTTCTGCCCATATTTTAGTAATTTCATTATTCCGTCAATAAAGATTGAGAAATTATTTAATGATACTTTTAATTGTTTATATAATATTTCATGTTTAAGTGAAAATCTTTTTAATCCAATTAAAAGTTTTTAAATTTAACTGAATTTTTTTATTGCAAGTATGAGTTTTTCAAATTTAAGTGAAATGTTTTTAAGTTTTAAGTGAAATATTTTATCTTTAAGAATTATATTAACATCTGTTACAAATAATAAGTAGAGGGAGTTAAAATTCTTAAAATAAGTTACGTATTATATGCATGTTAAAAATATTGTAAATAATGGGTGTGTCTTTTTACCCAAATAAAGCAAATACAAACCAAAAAAATCAAATAAATTTTTTTAGTTCATTTTTAAAATGAAAAATTATTAAAGACAAAATAGTAAAAAAACAATATCCTTTAATTTCCTTAAAATCAATATATAAATATTACCCATTAGTCTGTAAATTTAATTAATTTAATAATAAAAAGGCAAGGGCCAAGTTTATAGGAAAACATAAGAGATAAAAACCAATAAAAAGGAAGCAAAGATTAAAGGATTTATTTAAAAGTGAAAAAAACAAGATAGATGTTAGAATTATTTTTGCAAGAGACTTTTTTAGCTTATATGTATTACCAAAAAGAACTCATACGATTCCTGAAACTATTATATTGATTTAAATTATATTAATTAACTGTTTCGGTTAGGGTTAGAGTTTTATACCTTAGCTAACATTTTCAATGAAAATTTTGCTTTTGTACAAAATGACTCTTTGCCAGAACAACTCGATTTCAATTTTCTTGACAACACAGTTGAGTCCTTTGAATTCGAACTCTGTTCATATGAAATGCTCTTATTTGTTATAGATGGAATGAAAAAAAATGAAACAAAAGGCATATATGCAATTTCAATAAATCAAGTAAAATTAATAAAACATGATATTTGTAATATCTTATGTAAAGCTATAAATCTTTCTTTAAAAAATTGTGTCTTTCCTGAAATACTTAAGCTTCATAAAGTTGAAGTTCGTTGTTTTTTTTAAACTCATACCTTATTAATAGGTATCAAATTGTTAAAGTGAATGATGCTTTTTCTAAGAAGCTATCCCTCAAAAATGGTGTCCCGCAGGGATCCATTTTGGGGCCCTTACTTTTCAGCATAGCTATCAACAACATTTTCTTCCTTCCAAACCTTTTTGAGTTTCTGCTCTTTGCAGACGACATCTGCGCTTATCTCCCTTTATCTAAAGTAAAAAATGGTGAAGTTATCGACACATATAGCTTGAATAAGAACTTAGACCAACTCTACAACTGGTGTTCTGAAAATAATTTGATTTTTAACAAAAAGAAATCCAAATGCATGATAATCTACAATAAGAATAGGAAATATAACTTTTTAAAGTCCACAGGTATTACTGAAGAAAAAAATGTAAAAATACTTGGGTTATTATTTGATAATAAAATGAAATTTAGGCAACACATCGATCAGTTGGCCCTCGATCTAAATCGAGTCATTGGTATTTTGTTTTTTACTAAAAATATTTTCCCATTGAAAATTAAACTTCTGATTTATAAGCAATTATTCCTTTCTTATGTTAATTATAGCATTATAAATTGGTTTCCCTTTGGGAAAAAACGTATTCAAATTCTTCAAAAGAGAGATATACGAGTAATTTTTAACATGAATTAAATGGACCACACTTCAGAGATTTTTATTCAGAATGAATTATTGAAAGTGGAAGATATTTTTAAACAAAGGGTTGGAGTATTTCTCTATAAATATTTCCTCGGTTGTTTACAGAATGTTTTCGGGCCACTGATAAGATATAGGGAAATCTTTCACATAACATTAGGAACTCTCATAAACCTTTAAAAATTACCTATAGACTAAAAGGATCAAGTATTTCTTTAATAAAAAAGGTTAATGAATTTTATAATGATAATTAGCATCTCTTTGAAAATCTATCCATGACATTACTTTCATTTAAAAAAAAATCATATTCTGAGTACATACAAAAATAATATAATCTAGACTTTACCTTTTGTTTTCCATGTGAACTTTTAAGCTATACTTGTTGGTTTGCAAAAAAAAAATTTTTTTATATATTCAACTGGAAAAATCTAATTCACGGCCATATTTGGCTATTGATTTTTCCTATAATGATAATTTTGAAAAAGATAATGTAGCTCTTTATGTGAATATATATAAATATTAACATATAAACACATTGTTTGCTCCACTTTATTATTTTTGTGAACTCTCTTTTTTTATAATAAAATTCTCTCTCTCTCTCTCTTATAAATAAATAATTCAATTCATTTATTGTTAATAGATTATGGTATTACAAGTAATTACATCAAGCTTAGTGTAGTGACACTGTAAATAAAATAGTTGATACTAACTTAGCATAATATTCTAAGAAGGTTATGAACAGGATATAAGGAAGGGAAAAAACAAGGCGTTATTTATCTTCTTTTAATTGGTTGACTAAGTGAGAATATAGAGTTTATTTGAAGCAAGTGAGTGAAGAAATCATTCTTATCGATTTAGGAAGTTTGTTGAATGTGATAGAAGCAAATGAAGTGTGTCTTTTTTTGAGTGTGAGATTTTTTGTTCTGGTTGGTGGGATGTTGTTGAATTTGTTTTTTGATAGTGTTTTGTTAGGGTTTATGTGGAAGTCTTTAAACACAGTTACTAAAAATTTATACTTTAGGAGGGAGTTTCCTGGTAGCATCTTACTTTAGGAAAAGTGTAGGCGTATATAGGATAAAAATGTTTTTTCAGGTAGTTTGATATTTTTTTATAAGAGAAGTGTTTGTAGGAGTACTTGTGCTTAAAAAGAAATTTTTTAGAATATTGTACTTTGTTAGAACATAAAGCAACATCCACCATTTTAAAAACACTAAGCTTGATGTAATTACTTGTAATACCATCATCTATTAACAATAAATAAATTGAATTGAATTGAATTCAAATTGCGTACAAATTAATAATACCCATTATTGCGTTCCATTTTAATGTTTAATGAGTCATAGATTTGTAGAAATACTTATTATTTATTTATATTTTTTAAACAGTGCTGTTTGAGCCTCAATTTAGGGTTAGGGTCTACCTCCCACCTTAAAAGGGTTGGCTACCTCCAACCAACCAAACTGTGCTGTCTTAAATTTCAAATAAGAATAATAATAAGTATAATCTGTTATGATGCACCAAAGTTTGTTTTCATCTATATTTTCCACTTTTAAAACTCTGCAAAACTATAAACAAAGGAATTTTTGAACTGAATTTGAATGCAATATTGTGTTATAATTTATCAACAGAACTCCAACAACCTGGCTCGAAGAGCAAGATTCAACTTCAATCACATGTAATAATATAATTTTTTTACCTAAAATTTATTGGGCGATATCTATTAATTACGAATTAAATTTTATATTTTTTAAAAATAATTTTAATTTATTATTTAAGTTTATTTCAAAAATGTTTTCTTTCTTCAAATATGCTTATTTTATCCTACGCTTTCTTTTCTAATCTATTTTTATCTTATTTTGCAAATGAGTGCATAATATGTCGTAGATCTACAGAATTGGTTAAAGATTTCTTTTTTGAAACTAAGAATGATAACTATGGGGGTGGTAATACAGCATGGGAGGAAAAGAAATTAGTTCCCTTTCACAAAAGTCAGACTCATTTAACAATTATTTTGGAGAAAGTTTTCTCAGCATTGGATAAAGAGAAGTTGTCCACCAGTTTTTTAGAAGATAATGAAAATGTTCTAGAAGATTTATGGATGGAGAATAAATTTAATATTTCTCATCTGTTTGATATTCTATGTGTTAAAAAAGTTGGTGTTTGTTGTCCAAAAAACACTTTTGGGCCCAACTGTGATCTTTGTCCTGTTTGTCTCAATGAAGGAAAATGTTCTGGTGAAGGATTTAGAACTGGAAATGGAAAATGTATCTGTAAAAATAATTTTAGTGGAGATTTATGTGGAGTATGCAAAGCTGGATTCTTTTTGTTCCATAATATAACTAGTACTACTTGTGTTGCTTGTCCAGAAGGCTGCCTTTATTGTGATAATATCAAAAAATGCACACAATGCCGCAAAAATTATTCGTACAATCCTCAAAGCAAGATTTGTGTCAGATCTGTTGATGAACTCTGAAGATCTCAATGTTTTTAATGAACCCTATAGATGCCAAAGTTTTTGATAAATCTCTTATGTACTCTTTCATTATAATTTTATGATTATACCTCACATTATTTTAAAAATATGAATAAGTTATATATTAAAATTAGTTTTAAATTTTTATGGACGATTTATATGCATCATATGTGAAGATAAATCTGTTTTGATGAACTTTAAAATTTACATTCCCAATGGTGATTTAATTAATAAACAAATTGTTTCACTTTTTTCTTTAAGCAATTTCTTATTTTTACAATTTTTCTTTAAAATTTGTCATTTTTATCTATTGTACTAGATCTTTTTTTAATTACACATTTCTAACCTCGGAGCTTGTATGTGAGTTTCGAGTTGAATGTGATGCATATAATTTTTGCGTGTGTGTTAGTTTCTATGATAGTATTGTTGATTTTTCTCTTTAGTTTTGTGTTGTGTTCATAATTATATTGGGTAAAGAGTGTTGCTTGTGACTTTGTGTGGTTCAGTTTGAGTTTATTATCGATGAGCCATTTGTGTATATTGTCAATGCATGTTTGTGCGTTGAGTGGCCTTTGTGATGCTTTGGTTGGTGGATGTAATGATGTCATCTACATAAGTAAAAAGGTTGACTTCGTTGGAGTATGCATTTCGCTCATGTAGATGTTGAATAATAGAGGGGAGAGGGAGCTCCCTTGGTTCGTGCGTGAGACGGTGGCGCTATATTTTTTATAAGGGTTTCTAGATATTTGGCATGTTGAGTGTGTGTAAGAGAAGATGGATATCGAGTGTGCCAAAGACGTTGCTCAGATCCAGTGTTGTTGTGATGAGGCGGTGGAAGGGTTTCTTTTGGTTGAAACCTTAGGCAATGATGATGTGAATAGATTGAAGGGCGTTGTAGTAGAATGCGTTTTCTTGAATTCATGATGATGTGCGGTGTTAGGTATGTAAGGTCCTATGTTGCGCAGAATGATTTTTTCGCTATAGGTGATAAGAGAGAAATTGGTCTGTAGGAAGAGCTGAGATTTTTGTTTTTGTGTAGTACCCTATTAGTGCTGGGGGGGGGGGGGGCGTAAAGTTACATATATATTTCAACGATGGTGAATTCAGTGGTGATGTCCATTTTTTATCAAAATCAATCAAACCTGTCAAAAAATTGATTTATATTTGACAGCTCATCTCAAAAAGGAACTTTTCATTTAAATAATTATATAAAGTTTTTTACGCATGTATACCCATTTTCAAATATGCTGAATTCAGTGGTGATATTCATTTTTTATGAAAATCAATCAAACCTGTCAAAAAATTGATCTAAATGTGACAGCTCATCTCAAAAAGGAACTGTTTATCTAAATAAGTATATAAAGTTTTTTACACATATATACCCATTTTCAAATATGCTGAATTCAGTGGTGATATTCATTTTTTATGAAAATCAATCAAACCTGTCAAAAAATTGATCTAAATGTGACATCTCAAAAAGGAACTTTTTATCTAAATAAGTATATAAAGTTTTTTACACAGGTATACCCATTTTCAAATATGCTGAATTCATTTTTTTTTATGAAAATCAACCAAATCTCAAAAAATTGATCTAAATGTGACAGCTCATCTCAAAAAGGAACTTTTTATCTAAATAAGTATATAAAGTTTTTTACACATGTATACCCATTTTCAAATATGCTGAATTCAGTGGTGATATTCATTTTTTATGAAAATCATTCAAACCTGTCAAAAAATTGATTTACATATGACAACTCATCTCAAAAAAGAAACTTTTTATCTAAATAATTATATAATGTTTTTTACACATATACACCCATTTTCAAGCATGCTGAATTCAGCGGTGATATTCATTTTTTTTATAAAAAGCAATTAAAGTTATCAAAGCATTGATTTATATATGGCAGCTCATCTTAAAAAGAAACTTTTTATTTAAGTAATAATATAAAGTCTTTTACACATATATACCCATTTTTAAGCATGCGTAATTCAGTGGTGATTTTACACACATATACCCATTTTCAAGTAGGCTGTGTTTACTGGTTATATTCCTTTTTTATATAAATATTAGTCAAACCTGACAAAATAATTTAAATATGACAGCCCATGTCAAAATTAAAATTTTTATTCTTTTAAAGTTTTTTTTATACATTTCAAGTATGCAGAATTTAATGGTGATGTTCATTTTTTATGAAATCAATAAAACCTGTCAAAAAATCGATTAAACCTGTAAATCAATGTCAAATATATAAACTTTAGGTGTTTAATTCACTCAAAATATTTCATTCTACAGTAACTTATGTAACTCGATAGGACCTCCATCTTTTTGGCTACAAATTCGTTATCGGTTCGTAGTCTCTACGTCATATTATAATTTACATTATGTAATTTTGGTATTCATTCTATGATGATCCTTTCTTGGTAGCTCTTTTTTCATTAGAAATTTATATTCTTTAATGTGTGTTCGAAAATTTTTTTATAAGGATAAAATTACTTTTTTCCTCTCAGGCCTGAATATTTGTCAACCAATCTCATTTCAAAGGTTTTTTTCTGATGAATTATTCGTGATGTTGATTGTTCAATTACAAAACGTTGTCAACGTTCTTCATCTAAAAAATTATCTATTTGACACAAAAGGAAAAAGATGGACAAATTCAATTTAAATTAAAAATATCTTGATAGTGACTAAATTCTCACATATTGGCATCTGTGCCATTTTTGATAAATCTGACCTATTCTAAATTTTCAGATTTCCTACCCATCTTAGCTAAATGTTAACTGTAATCCTAGATGATAAGCTATAGATTTAAATATTTTTCATTTGTAAAAGAGGAACTTCTTTTTCAGTCAAAATATTTTTGAAGACAGTATCTAGAAGTAAACCGCAAATCTTTTTCAAGCTTTCAGATATTTTAAAACCATAAATTATATGAGTTGTTTAAAACCTGAGTCCAAAAATGAAACCAGCATCTTCCATTTGGCATATAAACAGATATTTTATTTAAATTTCAAAAATATTTCTGTAGACATTAGACGTAAATCGAAAATTTGATTGACACTTTCAGACATTTAAAACCTCTAAATGCAAAAAATGATTTCAGAAATAAAAATTATCATGGTCGAATTGGTATAATAACATATATTTCATGTAAAATTAGAGAGAATATTTTGGGATATAGTTTTCAAACATAAACCGCAAATTTGATTGACACTAGCAGTAAAACCTCTAAATGCGAAAACTGTGTTCAGAAATGAAATCATCATGATATATTTGCTATAAAAACAAATTTTAGAACTAAACGCAAATTTAATTGATACTTATATGTATTTTCAAATTCAAACTGCAAAAATTGAGTCCATAAATGAAACTAGCATGGTTGATTTGGTATAAAAACATATATTTAATTGTAAAATTTGAATGTTTTTGGAGACAATTTTTAAAAGTAAACCGCAAATTTGATTAACACTTATAGGTATTTTCACATCCTAAATGTAAAAAATGAGTTCAGAAATGAAAACAGCATGATTGATTTGGTATAAAAACATATATTTCAAGAGAATATTTTTGGAGACAATTTTCAGAAGTAAACCGCAAATTTGATTAATACTTATAAGTATTTTCAAATCCTAAATGTAACAAATGAGTTCAAAAATGAAAACAGCATGATCGATTTGGTATAAAAACAAATATTTCATGTAAAATTGAGAGAATATTTTTGGAGATAGCTTTTAGAAGTAAACCGCAAATTTTGACTGATATTTTAAAACCTCTAAATGTGAAAAATGAGTTCAGAAATGAAAACAGCATGGTTGATTTGGTATAAAACATATATTTCATTGTAAAATTTGAATGAATATTTTTGGACAATTTTTAGAAGTAAACCGCAAATTTGATTGACACTTATAGGTATTTCCAGATCCTAAACGTAAAAAATTAGTCCAGAAATGAAACCAGCATGGCCGATTTATTGTAACACATATATTTTATGTAAAATTTGAAGGAATGTTTTTGGAGACAATTTTCATAAGTAAACCGCAAATTTGATCAATGCTTATAGGTATTTTCAAATCCTAAATGTAAAAAATGAGTCCAGAAATGAAAACAGCATGACCGATTTAGTATAAAAACATATATTTTATGTAAAATTTGAAGGTATATTTTATTAGATATATTTTTGATCAATCAAAATTTTGATTGACATTTTCTAAAAAGTAGCCATGATTATTGAAAAAATTAAATATATAAAGTATTATGCGTTCCAAACTGTATATAATTATAAATTTTCAGGGTATTATATAATATAGATCCTAAGTTATAAGGTTAAGTACAGATAATGTCAAAATTTTGCTGAAAAATTAAAATTTTTGATTTTGATTGACAGTTTTGGATATGAAGGGGTGGTCATTCGACTACCATGAAAATGGTTTCAAAAGATGCAGCTAGCGATTTTAGGAAAAGTCACAAAATTTGAAGGGATAAGATTCACCCAATTTTCTACAATTAATTTTTTAACGCCCCCTCCCCCAGCTCTAATAAGGTTAAGGGATGGATGGGTAGTATAAGAGATGTTTTCCATGTATGTGGAATTGTATTGTTTAGAGCTGTGTTGAAAATGGGTGTAAGGAGATTAATAGGTTTTGGTCCGGGATGTTTTTTGTGTGTTAGCAATTTGAATACGGTCCTAATAATATGCTTTGGTTGATGTGGATTGCTTGTGTGTTTATTCTCGTATGTGTGACTTTGGGGAGTTTTTGTAGTTTTTTATGATTTTGTGTCATTTGTTTGTAGCTATGTCTATGTCTTTCATTTTGATTGTGTTATTTATTAAATGAAATAGTTCTATTTGTGTCTGTGTAGGTTTTCTTGTTTTGGGGGTTTTGATGATGTTCCAGTATGTGTGTATGTTGGGTTTGCTTTGACCAGTTTTTGTTAATGTATTCTTTGCAGAGTGAGAGTTTTAGCGTTTTGATTAGGATTGAAATTTATTGGTTGAGTGTGGGAATATCATGGATTGTGTTTTCTGATTTCGTTTATGAGTGATCTCATTTTTTGTGGTAACGTTTGATGATCGCTGTGTGCATTGATGTTTCCTTTAGGAATGAAGAGTTTGCCTGCATGCAATATGATGTCTGTGAGAGTTTTGTGTTTAACTTATTTGTTGGAATTATGGTGTTAATTATTATAGAATGTGATTGTGTATGAGATTTTGGATATTTTTGCCTCTGTTGTCTGAAAACGGTTCTGTTGAATGTGCATTGATGTCGCCGGTTAGAATAACGTTTTTGCGGTTATAGAAGTGTGAAGAGTGTAGTTATGTGGTCATTATCTGAATCGATTTGATGTTCAGATGTGAGTTGTGTGTACTTCGTGCATGTATGTTATTAAGCCGCTACCTGTTGAATTGATGTTTCGGTCGGTTCTGATGTGTGTGGAATGTGAAATGCGAGGACTGCGTTAACTTGTTTGGTGAGAAGTGTTAGCTCCGTGATTTTGTTGATATGCAGTTCCTTGATGTTTATTTGCAATATTTTGAATATACTTGAATTCCTTGTTTCTGTGTGGTGTGAGTTATAAACAAAAACTTTGAGAACGCTTTCCCGTTGTCACAAAAAATCAAATAAATATTATTACATTCTCATAGTACTTAATTTTGTTAAAAAATGATCCTGATGTACCTAAGTTTGACACTCATCTGTCAGCTTTGATTGCGAGTGGGAATGCAGGATAAGGAAGTGCTGAACTCTAACTAAAATTTATTGTATTAAAAGAAACTTTTCATTTCAAAGATGCAGTGGATAAAAGAAGGTTGTTAAAGGATAAAGGGAAACGCCTTCTTTAGTTTTGTTGCAAAACTTTAAAGTAGGGAATATAAAACGGAAGACGCTTCACACTGAATAAAATGGATAAAAGTGTTAAAATAGGGACGACCTACGAAGTAAATCGATGCTTGAGGGAAGGAATGCTTTTTTTCATGAGATCAACGTCACTGTCTCTTTGCAGCGAAGTGTGCCGGTATCTTCGTTTTTTCAAGGAACTTCGACGAAACCTTCAACTGCTTTTTAATACTTTTTTCATAATTCGCACACTTCATCTCTGACGCGTTCAACTTGTGATTGATTTCCGTCAAAGACTTTCGCATCTTTTCGTTTTCTTCCTTCAAGTGCGAGATGAAAAATTGGTTCAGCATGGAAAAAGTCCCACTCCATCCCTTGAGCATAAAATCGCCAGAAAGGGCCTTGATCTCGGTCAGAGCTGAGGGCAGAGCAGCCATCGACTCGTGCGCCGTTCTTTTGTTTTCTTTTAGAATTTTATTGATTTGAGAGTTTGAGCAGAGGTACGAGGTCAAGTCAGAAACTTTCGCCACATGTTTCGAGAACCTCGTCAATTTTCGCGACACATCCAGTACGAATTGGGCGGTCGTTACGTAGATGTAGGAACCATATGCAGAATTTTCTTTGCCTGCGTCGGCCTCTTCGGTGTGCAGGGTCATTATAGAGGCGAGGAGTTGGGTATTTTGTGAGCATGCGATCAAATTAATGGAATCTTCGTGATAAAAACTGGCACTCACATCTGAAGGGAAGTTGCTTTCTTTCCTACTGCCAAAACTCTTCACGCTGGACTGAGGAGAGGAGGAAATGGAGGTTTGACAGTCCATATCTTGATCGCCATATTTCGCAAGGGAGATTGGGAGTTGGCTCGGCTTGAACTTATCGTGGGTGCGAATCAGATCCTGACAAACGCCATTCTTGCTTTGCTCCGCCTCTCTGAGCCTGAGTTGCAGTTCCTTGGGCGCTCTCTCTTTAAGACTCTGGCAAGCAGAACTCTTTTCGTGGAAGCAAATGATATTTCTGTAGCACGAAACTTCGTCTGAAATGCACGCAATGAACGCTTCCATCAACTTTATCGCTTCTTCTCCGTACCGAAACTCCTTTTTCACGCTGAAAGAAACATGAACAAGGTTACAAATGAAGAAAACATAGGGGCGGTGGTTTGGTAGCTCTGAGTGGGCATTTAATCCCATTTAAATAGAAAAATAGTTCGTGGGTAATTAACATCTGTCAATCATATTAATATCTCGATATGATTGGTAGAAACAAATTTCTCATATATACTTTTAATTTTTTATTGAATAGGAGACAAAAACTCGGATTTTACACGGAACGTACAGAAACGTCAAACTTCTCTTCCTCTCTGCAACTCCAGCCTTTTAGACCAAGGCATCATCAAAACATTTAAAATGTATTACAAAAACACATGCTTCCTTCCGTGCCCTACAGCATCAACAACAGTGAAAAACTTTCCGAGTTAGTGAAAGGTGATTGTGTGTTGGATTCATGATTCTATGAATAATGTTAAATCGGCGACTGCCACCAAGTGCTTTGAAAAGTGTGGTGTTGTTAATTTCCAGGTTCTGGGAAATTACGACAAGGACAACAGTAATCTTGCAGAACTTCTCTATCTGTCACTGCACACATCGAAGATTCCATCAGCATGGACAACGACATGGAAGTTGATGAACCTTGAGATGTCAATTTGGAGCACAAGCTTACTTACACCTCTAGAGCTCATCACATTCTCCACAGCAATAAAACTAGCAACACAGTTGCGTCATTTGTGTGCAGATAAAGATATTTCTGGTGGATATGATACGTTGGGAAAACTAGAAGACCAGATGAACTTAATCACAGTCCAATCAAAAAGTTTTAAGCAAACATCTATCAAATCTTTTCTCCAAAAGCAATAGAAAATCTCAATTTTTTATCTTCTTGTTAGGCCCCCCTAATTTTCTATAAGTAAGAGTTTCTGCTTGTTTATTAAACATCTATGATGATCGCATTCTGGGATGTAATGCTCATTCGAATACACGATAATGTAAGATAAGAGAATAAAAGAAGAAATGCAGACTTTAGAATCAATCAAACATCATGCCAAGCTGCTCTGAAATTCCTATCGAACATATTTTACAGAAGATGTGTGAGAGCTATATAATAATAATCCATTGCTTCAATATGCACACAATAAGTAAGCAATGTTTATCACAGTGTCTCCTCCTCTTTGTAGTATTTTTGAGCAAACATATGTTGATGATCCACTAGATTTTCTCATCTTCTATCACAGTGATTCTATTTTTCTCTTCTGCTCTCTCTACTAAACCAGTAATTTTGAGGATGTGCGCTGCTGATACACATACGTAGTAGTATACTAGTATACCTTAGTAGGGAGATTCTACTATTTTACTCCTAATTTGCTTTCATTCAACGTTTATTCTTCATTTGCAACAAGAATAATTATCATCTAAATCTTGCCTGTGAAACGTCCACTTTAACTCCTTAAAACCCGTCAAAATATAAAGTTAAAGATGCTTGGCACATATGTTTAGTTATATAAGGGCGAGTTGATTTTTGCAAAAAGATTTTCCATTTTATTCTGTGCCTTCAATTTTAATAAACTGCCAGAAAACAACGAGTATTGAATTGCAGCAGAATCCTTTCGCCAACAAAGAAAAAGATTTTTATAAAGAATATTGTGCTGATTTCCATGCTTGAGTAGTCAAATCCAAAAAGTCCGACATCGTATTGTAAGTTAACCTAAAATTTATTTATAGTTTGACCCTACAAAATTTTTGTCTTACGAAAAAGCACAAATTTAAATACTTCATTAAATTTTTTCATTTTATTGAATTTTTATAAAATATATTAGACTTTATTGACATATCACAAGAAAAAAGACCAAATTCATATGAAATTCAATATCGAGTGTTTTTTGAGTGTAGACAATAATCCACAATTCGCCATGATAATTACTTTGGTTCTTGAATAGTGCCACGTGGATCATTTTATTTCACCGTAAAAATTTTGTGAGGTATAAAAAAATGTTTTTTTAATAAAAAGTTATGTACTATAAGATAGAAAATGTTTACCTCTTTTCCACAACTTTGACAATCTTAAAATTATACCTGTTTTTTTATTTTTAAAACTTCATAAATTTATGATTTTATTGTTTTAAAACAAATATTTTAAAGTAAAAAAGTTATAAGTTCTTTGTTTTTTATATGATGAGTATTTTTTCATTTTTTATCGAGTCATGAAAAGCCAAATATACCGATTTTAATAAAAAAAAATTCTTTTTTGTGTTAAATATGTTCTTCCTAAACTAAGGAATAATTTTTAAATTTACATAAATTTTTCAAGGCTTCTATAATGAATTTTTTTTGACATTCTTATCTGAAAAGTTGTGTGGAGTAAATTACCATAGGCCCGTAGTGCGAAGGTTAAGGACTCCCATACTAATTTATAGAAAAAATATAAAAGTTGTGACATGGTTTCTTATTTTATATTGATGCAAAATTTGTCATATTCGATAAAAAAAGACGAAAACTCAGAAATAAACGTGATACTTTTAATGTATGCCAAGGCCTGTCCCATCAAATTTGACAATGACGATGACAAAAACTTTATAATTAGGATTGTGTTGATGGATGCCTTTGATCTCATAAAAACTACACATTGATTGAATTGCTGAATCCCTTGACAAATTGATTTTTAATCGTTTGAAGCTCAAGTTTATTTTTGTCTCGCTTCTTTTTTTGAGTCTTTATAAATTTTATAACAAAGAATTTTCTTTATAAACGACAGCGCTGTCCCATTCAGCCTCGGACTGCTGAGTAGAAAATTCAAAGATACGGCATGGAATTAAAAAATACTTACAAATTGTATTTCTCTGTCAAAACTTTGTTGTAGTCGAGCAGGTCTTGGATAGAGTTTGCTTTACAACTTTCGGAAACTTTGATCTCCTCAAGTTTTTCTTTGATGTCCTCAAGGATGGGCTGAACTGCAACAGCAAAAGACCCGTCTGCATCCGCCACCTTCTTCAAAGCGTCTGCTTGAGAATCTTCCCTGCCAACGAAGTCCGCTGCATCCTTGACCTGTTCCAGAGTCTGCACATACTCATCAACTTCTTCGATCACATTTTCTATGCTCACGTTCTTGTTGGCGCAACTAGTTCCTGAAAAAGAAAGCAAACAAGAGCATACAGCGCTCTGATGTCGATATCGATTAAAAATAAAGTTTTTTTTGTAGTACACCGTCTTCGATTCAACTTCCGAATTTATCATCAAGGCCAGTTGCAAAATTTTCTCACAAAATTCGAGAAGAAAGCTCAACTCCAGACAAAGACTGACAACATGAGCAGAGGTGTAAAGGGCATCATTCAATGAAATGGAAAATATTAGCGGCCTCTTTTAACAACGATACACGTTTTAAATATAAAACACACATATTTTTTTAATGATAAATTGTTTTAAAGGTAGGTTGAAATTGGAAGTCGTCTCTTATATATGATCATCATCATCAGTGAGCGGACATTCTGAGAAATACGGTTCGTTTAGTGAAGTCTCATCAGGTTGGAAATTACAAATTGGAACAGATTGTAGACATCAATTGCCGAATCCCGTGAGTGTGCGGTTGGTGACGCTGCTTTAATGCAGAGTTTTTCAAAGAGTGTGGCGCAAACTACCCTTAGGTGTAGATGGCATAAAAATTATTTTTGACAAAAATCAAATTATAGAATTAATTTATTCGATATATTTTTTTCTTTTTAAATAAAATAAAAAATTTAGAAATATAAAAAGCAAAGTAATTTTATAACAATAAAGATAAACCAATCAAAAATAAATCAAATTTTAAGATAAAAAGATTGACAGTATTATTTCTAAATCGATCGTGCGTCGGTATAAAGGTAGGTTAAATCTTAGCAAATCAAGGTAAGGTTCCATGTAAACTAAAAAAGCGTTTTTAATCAAAATTCTACATTTACGCAACAAAACTAAATGTAATTTTTAGGACTTAAACTGATCAAAGACATCATTCACAACAATTACAAATAGTTTAGACAAAGCTGAAAAAGCAAGTTATGCGTGGAAAAAATTCTCGCTAAGAGTGAAATCGCACAAAATGCAGAAGCAGTAGTATTATGAGCATGCTGTAAAAATGTAGGTATTTTATTTAGAAGAATTTAATATGAAAAAGAAGTATCAAAAATTGCTATGCCAGATAACATGTCTTTTCTCAAAACGTTGAGTCACAAGAGATTGCCAAAGGAAGCAAAAGATTTGCAATAGGATAAACGAGCCAGCTGATATTAAGGGAAAGCTCAACTCTTAGCTTTTGTTAGTTTCGCATACGATGAAGACATGCTTAAGCAATTTTTGTTTTGCAAGCCTCTTCCAAGAACAACAAGAGGTCAAGATATTTTTGAGACTGTCGACAACTATTTCAACTTGCCAGGAAGCCTAAAAGGTTTCGTAGCATTGGCCAAACAGAAAAACCCTTCTAATGTTTTACACATTGCCTTTTGCAAAATCATTAGAACAAGACCTATAAAAGGTGTTAGATGAAAAATAAAAATGCTCAATTGCATTAAAAAAGCATTGAAATGAGGATTATATCCACTGTTGTGTTGTGTGATGAAATCTGCGCATACACAGCTTTTTATCCAGACTAGAGTGAGATGGTTGTCTCGATGAAAAGTTTTTCTGCGTTTTTACAAGCATTTTTTTTATCAGAAAAGTGTGATTTAGCTTCTTTCCGTATCCATTAAAATCGGTGCAGGCGGTCGTTTTTTTAACTGATATATGTCAACACTTGGACACACTTAATAGAAGAAAAAAGAAAATATCTGGGCAGGTGTGAAAGAATAAATTCTTTGAAGAAAAATCTCACATCATGGGCAGCCAGAATAAAAATAGAAAGTAAAATTGAAATGTTTGATCTTATAAAAAATAACAAAGACGAAAATCTAGTTAATTTAATTGTATAAAGTTTATCACTACTAAATGAAAATCTGGATACCATGTTTGTACTTTTCCGCCAAGCAGTTCAAACGTCTTTCCAGACTGAAGTGCCTCTTTTCGTCGAGCGTTGCACTCTGATCAGACTTCACTTCGGTTAAGCGCACTTCCAATCCTTCAATCTCACGGGTCTTCTCCGTCAAGAGTTGGTTGTACTGAGCGATCTGATCTTTGTAGCTTTCGATTGTGTCTCGCAGCTCAGAGCAATCTTTAGCTTTTGCTGCCAAGTTCTGTGTAATTTCATCACAATTTGAACATTCTTTTGAATCAACGAGGTTTTGCCTACAATTGAAAAGATGATGCAAATAAGAGATCGTATTTAAGGAATATTGAAATTTTTCATAAAATCTAAGATATACAAATACTCCCATTATTGCATGGCAAAAATTTTGACCAAGACCAAACATGAAACATGATTTTTAAAATGTACGTCCCGACTAGTTAACTGTAATATTTCATTGCTTACAATATTTTAATCGATCCATTAACCGGTTAATTTTGCCAAATTTTGAGTCCATAAACATATACATAGATAAAAAAGTTAACTAAAGACTTAATCATAAAAATACAAATACTATTTATAAAAAATAGTTGGTGAAGGAAAAGCAAAAAAATGAAACGTATTTTTATTAGAAGATAATTAGTGAACCTGAAAATAGGTTATGCAATGCCGTTTTAAAAAAGACATAATCACACAATACATTGATTAAAAGTATTTATATATGTACATTAATTTTGATTTGCTAGAGGTTTTGCAAGTTAATAATAATCGGTTAATATTCACTGAATACCATCACTAGTCCAGACCCTTCAGTGAGTCGCAGAGTAATTAAAATGGGCCGTTACAAAAAGGAAGCAAGTGAGTTTTGGCTTGAGTAATGGTTTAAACATGAAACTTCAAAGAAAAAACGGCATCATTTTTCAATTTATATCCAGCATATTGAAGGCTTTTAGAAAATGTTGACTCTATGGTAAGGAAGACTTAAAAGTGAGAATTCTACCTATCATATATTTGCAACACACTGTTGAGAATGTTGGCAACAAGCCATATTAAGATGATTAAAACTCAAGATTTTGTCGCATATTTTTCTGTCTCAAAACTTGAATAATTATTATTTCTCTGAGGAGAAATTTAAGCACGTTAAGAAAAGTAGTCCATCTGCTTTCCAAAGTCCTGAATGAACAAATGAGTTAAACCTGTTAGCAGAAGAGACGCTGAATTGCTGCATTTTAGGCATTCCTTTACACTTAAGAATGATTTTGAATGTGTGAAAGAGGAATTTCAACTACTAAGTAAAAAGGCCATCCCATTACCATCCTTTTACAACTAGCCACTGGGATTTTACAGATCAAGTCAACTAAAGACTAAGGGCGGAAATAGGTTAAACACCGCATCAGCTATGCGTGTAGCACTGTTTCCTTGTGTCCCAATTGGGAAAGAGCTGTTTATGAAGAAACAAGCACATCCCTCTCATTAAATGCTCTTATTCTTACGCACTCAAAGCGTGTGCCTGAATTTCTTCATTTTTTTAGACGAGAACTGAAAAATGTTATACTGATGTTTTATAAGTTCATACACTTGGGTTCAACATAAAAATACTACTAATTACTTTCAAGATAAAAATAGAAAGCGACGAGTAGATAGAAGCAAACGTTTTTAAAATTTATGAATAGTAAAGAAATAAACGACTTTCAGTGCAAAGACCCTTTTAATTGATGAAAATGGGAAAAAGAGTTACAGCATTCTGAAGTTTTGATTGGCCGCTTCGACATCTTCGAGGGCCTTGTTAAGTTGATTGACGTTTTGTTGGTGCAAGGTGCGCTCATCCACCAAACCGTCGCTGATTTCCTTGATCAGGAGTTTATTTTCTTCGGCAAAGGTCGCTTTCAAAGCGTTGATTTGCTTCTCGTGTTTGGCCTTCAAAGCCAGCATTTCATCTGCTAGATCGTTTCTTTCATTTTGTGAAATCTCTTTTCTGTCACAGATTTCTATTTTAAGGTATAAAAATAATAAAGTATTATTAACTATTACTTATTATGTAAAGAATGATTAAAGTATTTTATAAGATTTAAAGAAAAGTCCAAATCCTTTTACTTCTTTCTAGCCTTGTGCTGAATCCAGTATGAAATATTTCTTATTTTTAACTCAAATGATTTACCAAATAATGTTAAAAGAGATACAGCATCTAAGGTTGAAATTTACCTTGTAAAGCTGAGTTGAGTTGTTCATTGTGCTGAGTCAACTTTGAAACGTTTTCCTCAAGTTCATCCAGCTTCTGCTCCAAGCATTCGCATCTTTCCTTCAAAGAAGCATTTTCGGTTTCCAAATGAGTGTTCACTTCTCTGTCAAGAGATGCAGCGGAGAGCGCTTCATCTACTTTTGCAGCATCTACAATTTCGTTTGGCATTTGTGTCATCAGCGTCAGTGATTAAGGAAAAACTTACTTTCGGTTTTAGCGAGAGAAATGTTGTGAAATGAGTTTTGCAAAAGAGAAAACCTAAAAGAAATAGGAAGAATAAAGAATCTGTTCAAATTAACGCAAAGAATACAAGATATTAAAGGCCAAAAACAAGAGTATCCAATCTTAGCATCCATTTAAGGGTCTGATGCACAATTTTCAATTAGAGGGGGCTTCTTCTTCTTCTTTTTCACTTTTTACAATTTTTAGGGGGAGAAGGGCGGCCACCCTCATCTCAAAAGAATTTTTGGCAAAAGCGCAGCTAAATGGAATCAATACAAAAATTTATTTTATAAACTTGAGGTAACAAAATATGATGTTCAAACCCACTCGTTCAAATAATATTTAGCAATTTCCTTTCAATGATTGTAAAAAGCAAACTAGTCAATTAACTAACTAAAAATGTAGGGTTTAAATATAGAACAATTTTAGTAAAGAGTTGTAAAAAAATAGAGCTAAATGTTTAATTAAAAATTTTAGAAGTGAAAAATCATCAGCTACAAATCTTTTCAAAAATTTTAACCTCAACTCACTCAATAGAAGTTCTTTACCTTTAGGATAAATGGAACTTTTGTTAAAACAAGAATTAACCTTTTTGAGTTTACTTGAAATAAATGTACATATGAATGAGAAAAGAAAAATTTATTCAAAATCTCGTATACACGTCTCACAAAACGACGGCATCCAAAAGTAAGAAATGGATTCGGTCTAAATACAAGTATGCAAAAGAAGTGTAACCTTTCTTGAAGACCAAATGCCGACTGGTTGAAAGAGGATTCAAAGGATTTGCTGTATTTGTCAATGCAAGCTGCCATGTTTAGGTTTGGAGCCAAGTTTTTGAGTAATTGGGCAGAGTCGTTCAAGACGATAGAAGCACTACGCATCATTTGAGACAAATCAGAGAACGGCTTCAAATATGAGATATAGCCATTAAGTCTCACCAAATCATTTACTATGTTTTTCAAATGAAAAGGTGGGAGGGAAAAGATACATAATGACTGCCTAACACCTAAAAGGACAGACATTTTTACAACCATTGCACGCCGTAAACATTTTTGGGCCAGTTCTTTAAAATTTTTTAAAGCTCACCTTAAAGAGACGTTTAAGAAGCAGGCGTATTCTAAATGAAAAATTAAGGCGACTAACAAAAACTTATTATAAATGCAACATAAATATTATAACAAAAGCTTATTATTATTATAAATGTACAAAGTATATGCATAAATATTAATTTATTAACTAATTAATTATTAATTAATTAGTTAAGAACGTGAAACAATG
Organism: Nectonema munidae; assembly: GCA_030549495.1. Lineage (NCBI taxonomy): Eukaryota > Metazoa > Nematomorpha > Nectonematoida > Nectonematidae > Nectonema > Nectonema munidae. The sequence continues at coordinate 245,318 of JAUIRK010000420.1, forward strand.
ATTTTTCATTTATAACACACTTGTCAAGGGTCTCTGAGAGAGAAATGCTGCTGATAAAATCTCGCCGTGCAATTTACACTACCCAATCGTGTGTACTTAAAATGAAAGAATTCTAGATCCTTCAAAACAGTACGTATACCTTCTTTGAACGCAGGTCACAAGCACTGATACAAAACGGAAGCTTCAATAATGTTGCATTTTTAGGTTAACGACGGTTTAACAACAACTTTCGTTAGACTTAGAAAAAGTGTTTGTATCTTGGAACTTTTTTAAATTTGTGAGTTTATTTCAATATTCTTACACTGTTATATATGTTTGTGTTTATATTATACATGTATGTTGAATTTCTTATTTTCGTTTATCTATTTCTCATTCCAAATAAGATGATAATCTGACGGGATAGACTTAGTTATCCCATCCCTTGTGGCAATGATTTGAATTTGCCGGGGTTAAATGATTTTTTTGAAGTTCAGTTTTTGTTTTAATATGAAGTTGATAAGTATAGTTTTTGAATTAAACTGAGATTCTTTCACGAAATTACAAAGAATCTCAAAAACAATGATGAAGCACTTGTTAAAATACAAAAAAAGGTTTAAACCTACAAAATGCATCGTATAAATTTAAAAATCATAGAATAGCTTTATTTAAAACACCAAAACGCTCAAAAAATTAAGGTGTAGGAAAAGGAAGATAATGAAATAAATACAGAATGGTTTATTTTTAATGTTCGAGAAATCTCTGATGAAGAACTCAGCACAGGCTTTAATACTTCGCGGGTGTTATCTCCTGAAGGAGTGTTTTATCTTATTTTGTGTAAAAAAGTGTTTACATTGTAACGACAAGGGGCGCATCACGTCCTGCCAAATGCTAATCACGATCCTCGAAGCTTGGCCGGCATAAATACACGTCCACAGCAGCATTTCTCGCTCTTCAAAGAATTCAGTGTCACTTTCACTTCATTCAGTGAGCTTGAGTGATGTCCGCTACCAACAGCAAATATTTTCCAGGTTTAGCTTTGAATATAAGAATGTGGAGAATGTGGAGCTTATCCACATCTACCTACAAGCTTGTATGGGTTGAATCTCTTTAATTGCAAGCTTTTATGATCAGCAATGAGGGTTTGGAGTCTTAATTAAAAGTCACAACTCACAAGTAACAGTGTTTTCAATGATGATATGAAGGAATAACTTTTTTATTTTTGTCCCATACCTTTCCAGTACCAATTTAAAAGTCACCATATATACGTAGTTTATTTTACAAAATCATTTTAAAGTTTTTTGTTTGCAAGATGAGAGCGTCATAACAGAGCCGAGCTATCCATGCATTTTTAGAGCAATTGCTATTTCACTTTTAGTTACCGAAATATTTGGATAAAACAAAAAATATTTATTTTTACACGCAAAACATGTAAGTAAAAGGCATTAAAATCCTTCGTGCAACATTTTAATGAAGTAGATGTGGTGTAGGTCAATGCGCAAATGATTTTACAAGATTGCCCAGACAGAGGTCTAGTATGCACAGATTCCAAGCATCACTTAAAAAGCAGTTCTCTTGCTTCATCTTTTTATCTAAGTTTTTTGACATATAAATTTTGCTTTGAATAGAGGGCGTGAGTAGGGTTGGTTAGATGCTGGATTCGATAGCTCAAGGCCTTGGGTTCGACCCGCATCAAGCCTCCTTTCCTCATAGTCGAATATGCCGCAATTATGCGCTCTCGATGAAAACACCCATGGTACCGTAACCTTCCTTTTTACAATAAAGAAAACCCATAAAAAGTAGGCCTGTCTGTTGCGAGTATGACGACATATTAAGTCAAAGTTCGTTAATTTTAACATTTTGCAAGAAAAATTTAATGACTTTAAGTGTGAAGACGTTTAATAGAGCAAAATCTGCGAAGTGGCGAGAAATGAACCGCAATGCAGCGCGATTTAGCCTAATTATATATTTTGTGAGAAAAATAAGTGAGAAATTTTATACGATGTTAAATAAAAATTTGTGCAGCAATTCATTATATTGTTTATTCGCCTCACGGCAAAGAATAAGCGATTTGCAAATTGAGATAAAAAAGAATACTTCCATTGTGCCAAAGGACAAGCTCAAGTTCTGACTCGAGTTCATCGTAAGAAGGGCTTTGTAGAACTCCGTCACTTGCTCAATGTGAAATTTGAAGGTGAACGCGATGGCCAGCGTTTCGCTGAATGCCTTCACCACGCCCTCATTCTGTAAATTGTGTTTGAACGGCGCTGCTGTTCCATTTTTGTCTTCACCTTTAGAGGGCGTTGTATTCGGAAAACTGAAATACTTTGAATCTGCAACAAGTGGATTGTCCTCTTCGATTTGATTGGCGGGAGCATGACTGAGATGAGACATGTCAAAAGTGTTGTTTTTGAAGCCGGACACTCGATCATGGCGCAAGAAGAGCGAAGTGTTTTCGGCGTGGTACGAGGAAATCGTCATTTGGATGAGATCGTCATCGTCACACGTCTTCTCACTCGCATCCAAGCGACCACACTTTTCCAGGACTCGCGGGGAATGGGACGAAGAGAGCGCATTTTGGATGAACGGCTTCAACTTGATAAAGGTGTGCACCATCTCGTTGTAGTTGCTCTGCAGCTTCACAAACTCCTCCCTTAATTTGGAAGCACTCAAGGGAACTTGTTTCAGCAGGTTGAAGGATAAATTCAGTCCGTGAACAGAGGCCAGATCGTTAACAGGAGATGAGTGGGAATTTTCTTTATGCGTGTTACTGCTTGACAGCAGACCTGATTCTTAAAACGAAAATATATTGATGCATGCAGGCTAGGGTGAGGCTGGAGCCCCTTAAAATTTGTATTTTAATTTACACTTCTACCTTTTTGCTATGGTGGGGGCTTTTTGAAAAGAATAAGTGTGCTGCCTTAAATAAAATTCTGAGGTTAATTAGGTGTAGCAATAAACAATCTAAAATTCATCTATTTTTTAAAAAATGTCTATTTCAACATTTTTAGGTATTTATAGGTATGCACACCAGGAGCTCTGACAAATCTTTTTTTTTACTTGATGAAGCTGTAACATCTGAAAACAAGATCATCATAGGATGCCGATTACCGACGACTAGACAAGTGTTGATGTCATTCTTAGCCTATAAAAAGGACCTCAGAGAAGATGATATGTCTAAACAATGTAAAGTTGTCAGAGAGGCAGCAAATAAAGTTGTCAAAGAAGTTTTGCGCCACTACCAAAGAGCAGAAATAAAAACTATACAAGATCACAAAATGGCTGAAAAGATTGAATCAAGACAAAAAACGTGAACAATGCCCAAAAGTTCTAAAGTTCAAAAAAGAACTAGAAAAAATGATGATTTTTTGGCCGCGGACAATAATGAAGGAACTAGAAACGAAAAAAAGTAGACCAAAGATTAAGAAAGAGAGGCTCTTGAAAGTGACATCAAGTTTTTGCAGAGTATGACATCAGATAGGGCAGCATCATAAACAACTGAAGATAACGTGTACGAATCAATTATAGCATCCAGAGACAAGAGAATGCTTCCTACTGAGAAGCAAAAAGAATTGTACATGGCATCAGCAACTAGAACAGATAATGAATTTAGTATGGTGGAGTCAACTGATGATTCAGATGTTAGTGACACAGATGTAGCCATCAATGAGTCCAAACGAAAACATCGGCAATTCAACACAGGCGTTGATGTTCACATACCACCTGATATTCTTAGGAACGATATTGTGCAGTCTACCGCCATTCGAGACAACATTAGCCCAACTGCCCTGTCAGCTCTTGTTCACTCACTGATAATGGCTTGCAATGATGGCCAAACTTCAGGCGTTTATCTGCACCACTCACAAACTTACAGATACCGCATAGAAGCTGGCAAAAACATTAGCGACAAGGTACGCAAAGAATGGGTAGCACCACGTGTAAGTGCGCTTCAATGGGATAGTAAACTTATGAGCTCACTCCCTTCAAAATACACACATGTGGAAAGACTACCTGTTTTACTCTCTGGAGAAAACTAGGAGAAAAGCAGGAGTCCCTGCTCTGCCAACGAAATCTGCAACTGGTATGGGAGAACTCATAGCTGATGCAACGTATGATTTGCTTATAAGCTGGGACTGCAAATATAGTGTTTGTGCTATGGTCTTTGACACCACGGTTCAAACACAGGCAGGCTGACAGCAGGTTGCATCCGTGTACAACTTAAGCTAGATAGAGGGTTGTTGTGGTTGGCTTGTCGGCACCACGTTGGTGAAATCATACTGACTCATGTTTGGGAAGCTCTTAAAATAAAAGCGTTAAACGGGCCAGACATCAATCTGTTTGTTCGTTTCAGAAAAAAATTTAATACCTGAACTCGACGCAACTTACCTTTCCAGACTTTCCCGAAGCAGTTTCCGTGGTAGCAGGAATCACCTCAATGCTCTCTAGACAAGGCGACACCTGTTATCGGGGAGACTATAAAGAGATGCGGATTTTAGCACTTGTTTTGTTAACCAAGAATGCAGATGGCTTGAGGATACCTACGCTAGAGTCACTTCACCGTGCTCGATGGATGGCTAAATTGTTGTATTCAATGAAAATGTTACTACTTCCTGAACAGATTCTGCAAAAGCTACCAAAGCACGCTGTGTTTACTACACATCAACTTTCAAAGCTTACAAGGTTTGTTCGATTTGTTCTACTTTTGTACATTCCTTGGTGGATGAAGTGTCCACTCACAACAGATGCTCAAATCATTTATCTCCACTTTTTTAAAAAGCTTCAAACTTACGATGATACTCTTGTAGAAAAAACAGTAAGTAAAGCGTTTTCCAAACATCTGTGGTACCTAACTGAAGAATTTATTCCATTAGCTTTGTTTTCCAATCAATTAGAGGCTCAAGAAAAGTGCAAAATAGCTGATGTTCTTCTTGCTTGCAAAGATGACACTGGCGATATGACTTTCAAGAAGCGATCTGGTACAGGGCATGGAAAACCAATGTTCCCTAAAAAGATTGAAAAATCAACTTTACTGGAGCATCTCGTGGGAAGTGACAGTTGGGTTTTCTTCAAAACTCTCCAGATGGACACTGGATTTTTGCAGCTCTCTCCAGATCTTTGGCCTTTAGGCAAAAGATATCAAAATGCCAAATCAACCACTGAGAATCTAAGAGTCGTTAATGATAGTGCTGAGCGTGGGGTGAAACTTGGGAGTGATTTCCTCTCTGCTGCTAAGATAGAAAAACGCTGTCAAAACGTGCTACAGGTGGCAGAGAATGACAGAAAGCGTGTGCCAAATCAACGCAAACGACATGCTGAACCTGAAAATAAAACCTGGTTTTTGGTGCATCTGTAGTGCAGACTATCAAATATCAATAAATGATTTTACTTTGTGTTCTAAATTTATGCATCAGTCTCATAATTTGCTTGCTAATAATAAACATGTTATTCTTTCATTGTTATTGTTTACTTTATAATTGTATTATAAAATAATTGTATTATTTTGTTTACATGTTATTGTTTTAATTTTTAAAATAACTTTTGTAATAAAAATAAATATTTTAATGAAGTAAAAAAAATGTTCATGCAAAAATAATATAGCATTATGTGATATTCATCACACTGCTACACCTAAATGATGCTCAATTTAGTTATAACTCCGCCCAGTATTAGTGTAATGTGTTACCTCAAGCTCTTCTGCTTAGTACATTTCACTCGTATATTCTTGCCTCGAGCACCTTCTTCATATTCAATTACGCTTGTACTAATTGTTATGTTGTGCTATATATATTCAATGACATCGTTTCGTTAGTTTAATTCTTACTAGAATAAAGCTTGTTAAGCCTCACAACCTGTATGTAAGTTTGTTTATCTTTCCCATTTATCTCAATTAGTAATACATGTGTTCTTACTAAGAAAAAAAGGTAAGCTTATTTGAATGACAAAGCGGCTACAGCCTCATCCTAATGCAGGCCGTAGCATCAAAATCAATTTTCAAAGCAATTATAATTGTAATAGATTTTTTCAAAAAATCACAATCATTTGTCAATTTGCATTAACCTTAGCATATCTCACTCTCCTACACAGAATGCCGATGAAAGAAATAGCAAAAGCATTGCACAAATACGACATAGAGATCTTGCACCCTGACACTAACGATTTTCTTAGCTTTAGCGCCTCCGAAATATTCTTCTGTCTGCGGGCCCGGATGCATGTTATAAACATAAGTTTATTCGATTTTTTATTTACACACATAAACATTGGGAAAGGAGAAAATATTGTTGGGGTTCAAAAGCTTAATTTATTCAGACTAAGGGAAGAGTTTCAAAATATGAGTAAAAGATACATCCAAAGCATCAGTTAAGTTTTGAAGTTTGAATAAAAAATATGTTTATCTATGTTATTATGCCTATCATCAAAAAGTATTTTACTCAGGACCACCAGGTCAATGAACTTTAAATTAAAAATGATCAATTAGAAAAGTAATTTGGCATTGAAATAATCACTAGCACTGCTGCCTTTTTGTATTTACTTTGTAAACCGAGTCTTCTCAATCAGAGGTCAAAAAGTTTGAGGTTGAATCAAATGAAATTAATTATACCTTTTTTAGAAATATAACTTTTGCAACTCAATTTGAACCGAAAAATGAGAGTGCGTTTCGTGTGCTGTTAATTCTGACAGTTTCAAAGGATTCGTAAATGTAGATTTAGGCCGTTCCTTTCATTTATACACATTACCTGATTGCACATTCGAACAAATCAGCGTGCTTACGTCTCAAAGTCGAATGCATACTTCGTTTTTTGTAGCAGTTATAAAGAACATGAAGATAGTAGAAGGAATGAACATGTGTGTACTCAGACATAAAATTGCAACGACTCAGATAAGACTGCCTCACATGATGAAGTAAATTGATTTTTCCGTACATCCATCCAAGCACAAAAAATCGATAGGCATAAAATTTTAAATATAACATGAAGTTTTAATATGTCGGAAGAATTCACGAAAAAGCAAGTTTAAATTGTGTATTTTCTATACAATTTAATTTGATATACTCGTCATATTCAGCGATGCACATCTGAGAAAAAGCGAGTGACGCCCTCTTCTTCGAACTCCTTCTCCCAACCTCTCTCCAACGCACGAAAAAGCCTCTTGCCCACAAAGTTTTTTCGCATATGGATCGCGTGATTCAGAACAAGACTTTTATTGTACCAAGGATAAGCAACTCAGTATTCTCTTCAAGACAATATGTGCCTGCTTTTTTGACATAACACCCATGATATTAGCAAGAGCTTAACGTAAAAAACTGTTTTATCTTTTTTTATTATAACTTTGGAAAGTGAACATTTGGTTGCGACTAGTTTTTTCCATTATACTTCGAGCGCAATTTCTTACTTGCTGCTCTTAAACAAATATATTCCACGCTATACTATTTTCTGCAGCACTCCTTGATATCATATTCAAGCTGAGTTTCATTAGACGTAGCATAAAAGAAATCATTTTCTGAACTACAAATAAAATCAGATTCAGAAGAAAATATTTCATCATAGCTGAAAATGTATGACATTTTAAAAATTTTTAATAAAACAAAGTTTTAAAAATGTAGATAAAAATTGTATTACAAATTTGTGTAAGAATATTCTTCAAATTGTATTATTTTAAGTTTGTGACACACACTTTTCTTGATTATACATACTTTTAAATATTTTATTACTAATTTGTTCTTTTGTGTCTTAAATTAACTTCAAAAAAGAAGAACAAATGCCGCTAAATGGATGAAAACTCAAACAAAGGGTTAAAAAGCATTTTAAAGAAAAAGTGGGAAAAATTACCATGATCCTTGTAGGCTTCTTCCTAAAAAACGAAAAATAAAATTATTAATGAGAGAAAGAGATTATATGCATGTCAGCGAAATTTCTTACATTTCTTTAAATTAAAATTAAGACTAGATTAGACATTCGGTTTTATGAGCAAATTAGGTTTGCTTCTGCATTCGAAAGAAAGAGCTTGAAGTACTAAAGCTCAGCGTACAGACAATCCTACTCTAGTCCCCAATTGGTGATGATTGACACAAAGATTGTACAAAAGTACCATATACTTATAAATATTAAAAATAATTGTATATGAATGCAGAAAATTCGACTAAAATTTTTTAGAAATAGCAACGAATCGGACTCCACAGTTGAAACCGTTTATTTGAGAGTATCAGCAAGACGTTTCTCATCGTATATGAAAAAGAGCAAAACGAAGAAAGGGCGTCTCGATTTCGATCGATTTAGCAGTGCTGTACGGATCCGAAGATTGCCGATGTTTTGAGCGTAGCGCATAAACAAATGAGAGTTTGTATTAGTTGTGGCGAGACTGTACAAGAGCATTTATATTTCATGGATGGCGTGCGATATCAAGAAAAACAGTCTTGTTGCTCAATCTTTGCCAGAAAAGAACAGAACGTGAAGATAGGTAACACGAGCATCACGGTATCTATTGTCTTGATATTGTGTTTGTCGTGTGCTTTTTAAATATTTGATTTGCTAGCTCAAAAATGTTTGCCCGGCCTTCCTTCATCTATTGAGAGAAAGTTAAACACTTCTTAGTTGTGGTGGACAAATATAAATTGGAACAAAACATGAGAGAAAAACTCATAGGTTTAAAGTATATCAGCATTATTGAAAAAATTGTGTAGACATTAGCATCGACTTATTATAGGGTAATCAGCATCGCTATATTACTACCATTTTGTATAAGACATCATATAAAATGAAGTAAGGGGTATTTTTGCTTGAAAGGATATTAAAGTCAAGAAAACTTTTCTTTATTGTGCAGAATGATAAGATTGTATGGTAAATAGAGTATTGTTGTGCTTTTATATGAAGTCTTGTTCCCATACTTTATTGCAGATGCAAATTAAAACTTTACGCATCGATTAAAATGTTTCATTTTAAGCTGCCGTATTTTTGGGACTACAGGGCGCACTGTATTATAAATATTAAGATAGATGACCCGTTTCATACAAAAGGCGCATCAATAAAATTCAAACAAAATAAATTTTATTAAAAAGAATAACGCTCAAAAAGAAATACATAAAAGTTCACCAACGTTCACTCAATTCCTCGCTTTCAAACCCAGCAAACTCTTCATTTCCAGTATCCGTGTTCAAAAGTTGAGCAATCTCTAATTCCTGATTATTCGAATCAGTCAGTATCTTTGCTAGTAGTTGGCAACTCACCAATGATTTCAGATTTAGTAAAAGCACGGATAATTCTCAAAACTGATACACTCGCCAACGCATCCAAAATCTATTGACTGATAGTGGCCTAACTTGCACGACGTTGTCTTCATCTCTCTTGGTAAAGGTATGTTCCCTTTCTGTCAACCAAAGCTTCCACAAAGCTCGCAGCTTTACTTTAAACGACCTGGTAACACCAATATCTAGCAGTTGTAGTAGGTTAACCCACCTGAAATACTCGCAAGATCTGAAATGATTTTTTTAATTTCGGTTTGACACTATCAGTGATTGGAGCACGCATAGAGTCACAGATCAGAAGTGATAGGAATGTATGGGAAAACCATTAGGTCATTTGACTTCACTTAGCCACTCACTCATCCTCTGCAGGTCTATTCAACCTTTTGAAGAGCTTTGATAGCGGTGCAGGATGGAAACATTTCTTTTGAAAATAATCATAGAAGGCAGTTTGGGGCCATTAGTCTGGCAACCAATAACTACGGTAAAGTGCGACTTTCGCTTCTTGTGGGGCCAATGGATACCGCACAAGTTCCAATTTCTCGACAGCTCATATTGCTAACGTGCTCTGGTCGGTTTTCTTTTCAACAATTAAGTTTTGGCTTCACATACGAAAAAATACTCAATTTTTCTTGATAATCTTTTGGCAGTTGCTGCGAAACGTTAGTTTTTGTGCGTATAGAAAGATTTTATCTTTTCATGAAACGAAAGCACCAAGAAGGACCTCCTTGAAAGTTATTAATTTCCATTTCTTGTGCTACTGCTTTCGCTTTAACTCTAATTGACAGTGTTGAAACGCTTCTACCTGAAACTGTGGCCATCTCGCTTTGTTTCTCTTGTTTACTTGGCGCACGTCATCTTGCTTTTTCCATTTTCCTATAATAGATTTCTTTATATTAAATTCCCTGGCAGTTTCCATGTTCTTTCGAACAATCAGTAACTTTCAGTTTGAAACTTGATTCGCAAGCATGTCTTTTTGCAGATATCTTTGAGAGTTTAAAACACTAATATATCAAATAAAATACTAAAAAAAGATCTGAATCTGAGTTTTATCAATATTTATTTCTATAAAAAAAATATTTTTTTAAAGAAAAAAAAAACTTTTGAACTATAAAATATATTGAACCATATAGTTAATAAAAAACAGGCATTTTAATTGCAAGAATAAAAAGTATTCTGAAGTATCATTTTTAAGAATTAAATTCACTTTATTACAAAATTATAAAAGTTTTAACTTAATCAGAAAGCTTTTTAAACTCTGCAGAAAAAAATTAAGAATCTTTACGTGATTTCTAGGTGTTTCGAGAATTTGAATCAACTTAGCATTTTCATTATCTTTTAGATTTAGTTTGCACGATAAATCTTCAATCTTTTCTTCACATTCTTCCAATTTCTGAAAAAAAAGTAATGGGAATTTGGATGCAAAAACACCAAAAGTAAAAATCACCCAAAAGATTCTTAGACACCAAATTATTAGTTAAAATATAACAAACTATAGAAAGATATAAATAAAATTTTTAAAAAACAAAAAATTATTTTTGAATGTTCTAGGAAAAATATAGTTTTGTTACTTCATCATGCCCTAGTCTTTTATCCTAAAATTTATTTCATTTTTAAAATTTAATTTTATGAATATTGTAATTTTTATATCTGAACTACAATTATAAGTTTCAATTCTTATCGTAGTGTTTGTTATGTTGAATGAAACAACAAATTTAATATTACGATATACCTCGATTAGTGAGTGATCAGGGCGAGTAAAAGTCAATAAAGTCAATTCTTATTTCCGTTTAGCAAAAACTCTTTGAAGAAGATCTCTACTTGTTTAGTCTAAAAAATTTTGAACTAATTTCAAATTTTTAAGTTAATAAAGGTCCATTTTTCGAGCTTAGGTCAATAAAGTCAATTTTTATATTTAACACTTTTTGATTCATTGTGCCTAAAATTGTTATAAGCGATACATACAAGATTTCTTATTCATATCAACACTTGCACAATAGTTGGGCTTTTTTCATCTAATAAAAGGTTTTACTGTAAAGTTTGCCTGGCTGAGGTTAAACATGAAGAAGTTTTTTGTAAGACAAATTTTTTTGTTGACAAACGCGGTTACATACGATATATCCGCTGCAGAAGTTATGGAATTTTATTTCCAAACTTTTTTATCATTGCATGTGTTCACATCTTTTACACAAGTTTACCTTAAAAGTTAAATTATCCTGCAAAATTGTCGATTACCGGCATTAAATCATTCAAAATTAGTAATAGAAAAAGACGTTCTCTTTTCAAACCTATCGGCAACACTTCAGTTCCAATTGTAACGAAATTGACAAATTGGTTGCAAGCAGCAAAATATTTTCATTAAAATCTTCCAGCAGTAAAGAAATTAATGATAAAGATGATGGAATTTTATTGCCAAATATCAAAAAATTGTTATTAAAAAAAAATCTATGTCAAAACTTGCTAACAATAATTAGAGAATATTCACGATTCATTGATTTAGTCGGAAAAAGTCAACATAGAGACTTTTTCCGTCGAAGATGCCTTTTCTTGTTTCCACATTATTTCATTTAAGAAGAATGTCGCGTTGAAAGTTAACTTGAAAATAGATTCAAATAAAATGAAATCAATAAAATCATGAATATGGAAAACTCTCAAATCTTTAGCAGTACTTATCCCAAATTACAAAATTGTCAAGTTTTAACTTTAGAAGTAGAAAGATCATTTTCTATACTTTCTCTATAAATTATTCATAGTTGTTCAATTCAATGAAACTTTAAGAAGTCAATAAAGTCAATTTTTCCTCGCCCCGATTATTATATACACATTGAGAGAGAAAATCATCTTGAATATAAATACTGGATAATATCTACTCAAGCCTTTCGATAAAGGAAGACAAAGGAGACGAACCCCATCTATGAAACTCCCTTGAGACAAAAATGTATAAGTTTTTCTTGGCCCAGCTCTCTAATAAAACTTCCCTATCGGGATTGGAAGTTTTATTTACTTATTATTTCTAGAGATATACATAACATATATTTCAACTAACGTACATATCTACTTAATATATATTGACAATTATTAAGATATGTTGTGTTGTGGCGTGTGTTACCTTTTGCATGATATATACAAAGAGAAGTAGTGAAAACTACAACTAGAATTACTATAGGTTCTAGGAAAGTTTCCTAACATTGAAAGTTTTTCATAGCAATCTCTTACATCTGTTGTATATGTTCTACTAGAAAATGTCTCCATTCCATGTAAATGTCATCACCACTCACACCAAACATTCTTTTTCTTTTTTTAATATATATATTCTCTATTTTTTTTTTTGTGGTTTTTTTTTTTTTAAAAAATTTTTGATAAAGACATTGCTTTTTATAATTTTTATCTGATAAAAGCATAAGTCTACCAATTAAATTTGATGTATTCCTATTTCAAAACCCCTATTTTCAAACATATAAAAAGTGAAAAGTAATATATAAAACATATATTAATTTATAAAATTTAAATATTTTAAAAATTGTATTAGGTATCATGCTAATGTTGAATACATCTAATAAAATAACTTTGCACTTTTCAAAAAGTAGACCGATTTGGACTAGTAGATTGAAGAGTTGGATCAGAAACTATAAATCTTTTATTTGATATTTTGTCAATATCAGGTTGTTTACACTAGGGCATGGAGTGTATTACGGCTTCGTCAATGAAAAGACACTAACGATACCCTACCAACTTACTCTTACACTCGTCGGTAAATATTTTATAATTAATAATAATATATTGAAAATAATGAGTTGATATGGTAGAAGTTGTATTTTTACAATAATATAATTTCATTTTTAAGCTTTAAGAGATGATATAAGAAAAATAGAAATAGTTCAGATTATATTTTTGAAAATGTAAAACTTTTTTTTAGAAAAATACATATTTTTATTTCTTAGCAATTCGCTATATTTTATTTTTTACCAAAAAAATCAATTTTTCTTAAAATTCGGTTTAGACAGTTTTGACTATATAACCCTTCCGAAACAACAATGTATTTAAGTTGCCTGGAGCTAGACACAGGAACCATATTTTTAATCTTTCAGGTCCAGCTCTGGGTCCATATAGACAAAACCTCTGGCTCCGTCTCCGAATCAAGCTCCGAAGCCCTGTTTATTTCAATGTAAGCTTAATATCAAAAAACTTTCTTAAATTTGAAAAGATGAGTTTAGAAGAGCATAAATCGAAGCTAGAAAACAAGATAATATTTTTAACTATTCATTACAAATTCTCGAAAAATGCTTAGGATTGTATAGCGGTCATTTAATTTCAACTTGGTATCTAGCAATATATGTTAGAGGTACTTCCAAAACCTTCCAAACTAGATTCATATCAAAAGAAAAGTGTTATTTTCTAAAAAAACTAATCAAAAGTCGTGTTTTTATTGTTACGTTTTGAACCAAATTTGGCATTGAAAGTATAGGGAGATCATTCGATTTTGTCCAATTAGATCAAAATTTAAGATTTTTAAAAAATAAAATATGTCTATCTATTTGTAGATATTAAAGATATTACATTATATATTTTTTTTTAAATGAACAAATTGCGTCACGAAAAAGTAAGTAAGTAAGTAGGTCTATATATAGCTTCCAGCTGATAAAAATTTTGATCATCATAACTTTTTTATTTTTCTGAGATTTAATATATTTTGTATCTAGCACCCTATTAGAAAATATGCAAATTTTCATTAAGAAATTAAGAAATTTTCATTGGAAATTGGTTTTCTGGTTTACATAAAAAAAACAGAACAATATATTTAGATATATAGTATGTCTGGCAAACGCCTATTCTTTGTATGTTACATATACTTTCTATACATTTCGTTGTTTCTTTTTGTTATCTCCCGTGGTCTTACCAGAACACTGATAAAGAACACTTTTTTTGAGACGCGAAGGAAGGATACTGTTTTCATGTATGCATGATTTTTCAATGGAAAATGTTTCGTAGGTAAAAGAAAAAATAGCTTTCAAAAGTATACATGGTTTGTTTTAATATTTTAGGTGTTTATAAAAAAATAAGAAAGTTAAAGATTATCATTCATGATTTATCAAACTTATTTGACGTCTTGTAATTTCTTTCTTTTTTAATCAGCCAATTGATTCATGAAGGATTTACTGCATATCATTCACGGGCTTACGTTTTAAATTCTTCTTGTAGGTCAAAATTTTATAGCTGAATGTTTATAAAGTAGAAAAATCTCTTTTAGTGCTCTAATACTTCCCATTTTAATGAGACGCCTCTCGAGAATCTCAACTATTCGGTTTCCTAGGTATTTTCCCGATTATATCAAAACCAAAAGCTCAAATTGTTGCCTACCTTTTCAAAATCCTCTTTTTGTGACGACAGCGCTTCAACTTCTTCGCTCAATTCTTGGGTTTTCTTTAGTTGGGTTGACATTGCACACTTCTTTTCTTCAATCTCTGCAGCTAAGTTCTAAAAATCATTTCAAAAATAAAAATGTTATAAGTGTGTGAAGATTAAACTATTTTTTATAATATTGAGAGATCAACTAAACGTATGAAGACTGGCTAGGAAAGGTCTTGGACACTCGAAGAAATCTCCAGATTCTTTAAAAGTATAAGAGTTGAGGATAAAGTGTTTTACTAAAGAAAAGACTTTTAGCTTTTTATATCATTGATTGAAAATTTTAAAAAGATTTTCGTTTTTAACTAAAACTATAAAAATGAATACGAATATTTGAAAGTTCAGCACTTCAGAAAGAAGAGATATAACAACTCGATAAGCAAGAAAAAAGGCTCTACGAGCAATAAAAGTTCAGTGAAAAAGTAACTTACAGATTATTGTTTTCGTGAGGGAAAGAAAGGATAAATGATAAACGATTAAAAGCGGGCAAACGCGTAAAAGCCCACCTTAAGGGAATTGTGACAAGAGCCCTTAAAGGAACTATATATTAAAGTTTTCAAAAAAACCGAATTACAATTGCCAAGGTTACCTTTTTATACAAGTATTGGGAATACATTAACAAATATTCGCTGTAAATCAATGTTAGATGAAGTAACATTCAGTTTAAGGCGTATTCATGTTTACAGTTACTGAGAGAAAATTAGCCATAAACTTTAATTGAAAAAGTGACTTTATTTTTAGAGTGAGTAGGAAGAAATATGATATTTATTTTCGCGCCAATTAAATTTCATTCATGAAAAATTGAGTGGAAAAAGTGAAAAAGACATATCAATAAATTTTGAACTAGAAAAAGAAGGCGGTGAGAGTGACGTTGAAATTAGGAGTTGTCTTTTCTTGAGGTGTTGCCAACGTACGTACACGTGCTCGAGGTATGGCAGGCGTAGACGTAACAAGCTCAACACTGCATATTTGGCCTTTCATTCGAAACGTTTGGAAACGAAGCGAGTTTTAGCAGCAAGGTGACTTTTTTCTTGCCAAAATTTTGTAGCGTTAGCATTTCTCAGGTTATTAATTGACCTTTCTATTATTATCGCAAATTGTTAGCTTTTCGAAAAATATACATCCTTGTTCATCGCCTCTTTATCTATATCTATATAAGTATATCATTATTAGCTTACGGCTTTTTAATATTCTTTATATAAAAAAAGACTTAAAAATTATAAAAACAAAAATTTCCCACTCACTCACTGGGTAAATCCATCCCAGATACGAAGAAATGTAATTGAAAATATGCGAGTAACAACCTTTAACTTTATATGCAGGGCTTCCAAATCAGTGTCTTTGTCTATGAGACATTTATTGGAGACTTCTTTCTCTTGCTTCAGCACCTCGTTCTCACTTTCCAATTTCTGAGATGGAAAAGAAGAATGAAAGAAAGAAAAAGCATCTGTGAACATAGCTACAAATAATTTTATCTTCCCAGAAGTTGGTCAATTAAAAGAGCGTATCCTGTAATCTAACTTTCTCCCTGTGTTCAATTTATTAAACTCCTATTTTCAATTTTGCTTGCCTATTTGCTTATTATTAAGGGCAAATCATCTTTTATAATGGGAGTGTAAGGGACGTCTCGATGTGAACAAGATGACTGAATAAATACCCAACGATTCAGCGACTAGGCCAGTTTCTCAATTTTATAGAGTACAGTAATTTTGACTTATAACGAAAAGATTATATCATTCCCTTCAAAAATATATTTGTTGAACTTTTTTCGAAAAAATTTATTTTTACTAAAAAATATTTATCTAGGTTAAATTCTTCTTTAGATTAACTTGAAAAAATTGACATAATTTTTATTTTACAAATTTGAAATAAAGGATAAATTTATATGTGATTAAATTGTCTTTAATTAAGTCATTTTAAATTTTTTAAGAACAAACTAAAATTGCCGATTTTTCACATCAGTGATTGCGAGGAGGGGGAGAGAGCCCTGCATCGACCCCAACACTTTTGAGGTGGTTATTTCATTTAAGCGCAAAATAGCAAACCAAAATTTAAATTTAAAAATCGAAAAATTCAATGAACAGAAGCTCAAAATTTATGGGGGGAAAAGTTGCTTTCGTTGAATTTTTTATTCAGCAGAGCGATCACAACATTCATCAAAAGATCAAAGTAAGCGTCATTTATGCAAGCGCATCAGAAGACGAGAACAAATTGTAAATCAGATCATTTAGTGAAAGAGACTTAGGATTCATCAGTAGCTACATTATACTTTGATCTAATAGAATAGCGAATTCATGTACAAACATACATTTACTTTATCATCCATAGACACACTTTCCATTTTAAAGGGCGCCTTTAATCACTTCTGGCTTAGATTGGTACATACTCACAAGATATTCAGATGATTGTTATTTAAGAGTTGGTTCGAATTCTATTTTGTCTTCGCGGGAAAAGAAAATGCATTGCGGATCCGATTTGGGGTAGCGATGCTGGGGTTGGCAACCACTGTTTTAGGGCAATGCTAAGTCATTTAAGCACGGGACTTATTCGTTTTTAAGTCTTTTTAGCGCGGTTTCAAGACTAAACTTCTAGAATTTTTTACTCACCTTTTAAACTTTTAATCTAGCAAACGTTCTAAAATCATTTAAATAAAAAATAGTTTTTATTGAATTTTTATGTTTTTCAGTACAGTCTCGAAAGTAGGGACAAACCTTTAAATTTAATGAATTTTATGTTCTGCAATTATTCAGGACAAAATTAAAAAAATAATTAATAAAAATTAAAAAAAAACTAGCGATAAGATACCTATAACCGTAGTAATAAAAACTGATGAAATTTGATGTAATTCAAGTCAGAATAAAACACATTAAAAATAAACTAAACTTGGCCATTGAGGTTCTTCTTGGTGTGGTCTTCAGATTTGTGACTCTCCATTGGATGGAAAATGTGGAAACGAAAAAGTACTAGAAAAGATAAACTCTCAAATTATTATGACTCCAGAATTAAGATTGTTGAATGTTTGTTATTTTTGTGAAAATAGGAAATTTACAGAATAACAAAATTACTTATTTTAAGAGTAAGTTTATTTATTCATAATTGGTAATGAGGCAAAAAGATCCACGCCACAAATATCGCAAATAGAAAAATCTTAAACGTGGGCTCTTCAGAATAATTATTTTTATATTATGTTTTAGTTATGGTAGAAAGAAATGGAAAAGTAAATTCAAATGAGTATCAAGTTTCTATTTTGGATTTTATCGTAGGTTGGTTTCCGATTCTAAGTCAGTATGATTGCAATGTTAAAGAGCGCGATGCCAATTTCTTGTATCTGAAAAGGCGCCCCTTGAGAGGCGTGCCCCTTCCCATCAATAAAAGTGCGGAGAGCGTTGATTCGCTGGATGCAGAAGCGTTAATCGAAGAAAAGAACCTTGTTGACGGAGTGACAGTTTTGCAATTGAGTTTTCATTTTATCGATCGCTTCTCTAAAACAAAAATGTGATTACTTGTGAGCAAAGCACCTGAAAAAACAAGCAGATTCTTTTTTTAATTTCATCATAAAACTACCGATTATTATTGTTAAAGCATATAGAAGTAAAACATTTGACAAATAGTACATTTATTTATACAATATATACATTTTTTCAAATATTTTATTTTATAAATAGAAAAAAAATTAATATTTAAAATTTTTTAAAAGTTGAAATTAAAAAAATTATTCTAAAAATTATACTAAAAATTATACTATAAAAAACATAAGCTTACAAGAAAGTAATCAATAAAATAACCGCTATAAATTTACCGGCTCCGCGAAAGACTTTGCTCTGAGTCTACAGTTCCCCAAAACCCTCATTCCTAAGGTTCATTTTTTAACGAGAATCAAAAAAAATTCTCTTTGTGGATTTCGCATTTTCTTAGCCCTAAAAAATTTACTGATTCGTTTAGAGCCGATCGAAAATAATTTTTCTGGAAAGATCTTCAATTTACTCATGAGGGCAGGAGCAAGCAGCTCTTCTTGGTTAAAAAGTGCAAGACGACTTTTTATCTGAATAAAATTAAGAAATACTCAACAATTTCTTAACCAAATTTAAATGGGATGCTATATTTTTAATTTTACGCCAATAAAGTCCATCTTTCATTGGGTAAATAATGTCAATAATTTTTGTATTGTATTCTTTAGGTCTATAAGTTTTGCATCTGCCAGTATTTATCACAGATAACTTTTTCACGTATAAAAATTTTAAAATTCCCTAGTAGAGACAGAATTTCTTTATTTGAAAAAATTACTGCCAAAGATCACGGATAAAAATATTTAATCATGCGTGGTTTTTTTTATCAAATCTATAAATTTGTGAAAAAAGCGTGATTGTTAGAACTCCTTGAAAAAGTTTCTCTGTAATGTCAATTTTTTTATACCTTTCCATGTCACTATTTGATTGCGCTTCCTACTTTTTACACACAAATATGTCAAACTCATTGTAAAATAATTTCCCAACATCCTAACTTTTTCTTGAAGAAGTTTGCTATCATTAAATAAGCATTAATTTTATTAGTTAAAAGATTGTAATAATAGGGTTGGAAGCAATAAGCCTTTAATGCAATATCAAGAATCTCCTTAAGATTTTTTATCAAAGTATTGGTACTCATGAGAGTGAAAATATTGCAATCGAGTTATTACTTTCAAGTATAATACTACAATCCTTTAATTCCTATTAAATCAAAATATAGTAAGAAAATCCTTCGGCAACATCATTGGGACCTAAGATATTCATTTTGGAATTTTTGGTAAAGTGGATTAATGTTAATCTATATGCAGACGGCCGTGGTCAAGGTGAGCGGGCTATTTTGATCAAATCTCTCTGACGACTCTCCCAAAATTTTTGAAAAAAGAAAAGGCACTTCAAATAAAAGAAAAGGATTACTTTGCCTTAATGAGCAATTCATAAGAGGAATCACTTTCAGACTCGTCCAGTAGGTTCTAGGATGATAATAATTGCGAAAGGGATTGAAAAAAGAAAGCAGACTTAGAAGATTACAAGTTTGGGAGTGTTGTTTTCGGACTCACACTTTTTAATGAGTGCATCTTCCAGTTCTTTGATGCGAAGCTTCAAGTCAAAGTTTTCGGCTTTTGCTTTGGAAAGATCCTGGTGCAAAAAACAAAAAGTTTATAAAATCTGGCTTTGGAACATGATTTCAGAATTTTGGCGATAACAAAGTCAAACCCAAGAGTCAGTCCTAGCAACTGCCGGAATCAGAAAGAGGACTATTTTAAGTTAATATAAAAGAAGTTATGAAAACGTTGAAGATGCAGGGAAAAGCTTATTAATATTTAGGACACATGGGGTGTTCATGATCACAAATGAAAAAGTAAAACTGAGAAAGACCATGTCCATAAAGATTTGTATATTTACTACCTTATTATTCATGTTCCATTGTGAACAGTGCATGTGTCTGAAAATAAAAATACTTGATTTTAACATAGAAAACATTCATACCAATTATTTGTATTTTTATATAAGAATAATTTAAGTTGGGGTGGACAAAATTTTGCAAGTGTCTACATTAAGAAAATTTAAGCTTAAAAGCTTAATTAAAAAGCTTAATTAAAAAATATGATTTGGTAAAAAGTTGTTAAGTGACTGCTTCCCCATCTCCATATCTTGTTGAATGAGGTTTGATAGTAAAAGTAATTAAAATCTCATTTATTTTTAAGCATTTGTTTGAAGCGTTCAGTCGTGTTTTTACAAAAGGACTCCATTCAAACAAGACAAATCAAGTTTAGCTTCAAGTTCAAGGCTCGCACTAAACAACAAATTTTTTCGAATATTTTCACTTCTTCAACTTAACAAAAGTCCATTTATTTTTAATAGAAGAGATTTAAAAACACATGCTATATAAAATTTATTGAGTTAAAAAATAGTGATTAACAAGGTTTTACTTATTTTTAAATTTTTGGATGAATGAAATCACTAAAATGTAAATCGGTAGCGATAAATAAATACAAGGGGTCTAGAAAAAAATCAGTTCGAAAAGGTTCCATAAAAGAAAGAAAGTTGAGAATCACGTACTTGGACTAAGAATACACAAAGGACTTTTGGCGCTCTTTTTCGTTTCCTCCTCTTAAAAAGATTCATGAGAGGGTACACTTACAAGTCAAAGACCCAATTTCATTATCAAGGGGGGACAGGGAGATACGTCCACACTTTGAACAATTTGGGAGATATGATTGAACTAAGCACTCAGTATTCGATTTTTAACATCGTTTGCAGTTTGGAAGCAAAACTTGTAAATCCAACTCCAAGTATTTTCAGGAACTCGTGGCACCTCAATTCTTACTGTGACTTAGATTCCTTTAATCCTGCTACGATTTTTGTCTACACTTGTTAGACGAATAGCGCAAAAGGTAGGGTATTTTTCAGCCTGTAAGTCCATATTGAGTATGTGTAGAGGAGTCTATTTTTGAGCAAATTCGACGAAAATGAATAAGATAAGTCGGGGTGAAAGAAGCATCCCATTCTTGCACGTATAGATCAGAGGTGGGAAACATTTTCATGAAAGGGCCAAAATGTACACTTTCAAGGGGTACTAAAATAGGGAAGATTTAAAATATCCCAGATAAAAAAGGATTTATTTTAAATTAAATTCTCAAGTAAGATCCAAGATCTTTTTTAAGCATGTTAAGAACAATTATTTTTCATCATCAAAATTTTTCGTGAGAAAATGAAATCTAGAAAAACATTGAATCATAAAAGTATTCTCTTAAAAAGAATTACGCGATCAAACTCATTATTCACTTAAAAATATCATGCCATTTAAACGTAACTTCATTCTTTAAGAATTTAAATGCTAACTCAACTACGCAAAAGTAAAAATTTAAGAGAAAGTAAAAAAAAAGCATCTTAGGTGAAACTAGAAAGGCGTAAAGAATACAAAAATGAGCAAAATCAGTTAACATTTTCACACACATAAAAGCAAAATTGAAGCGTCATTTAAAAACTTACATCTTGAAAGTCAATGGACACTGCTGCATTGTATTCCGCTTCCAAACCTAAGAAATGTACAATACATATACATGACATTTCAAGAACAAGAAACGTTTAAATTATTATTATTATTATTAAAATCACTGTTTGAGTTGAATTTGTTGTGAAAATTCAATTTTGAAATGTTACTATCGTTTTCGGATTAATTAGTTTATGATGCAACTATTTTGTGCCTAATGAATTTCAATCGAAAGAAGAATAATCCAGGTCTGGCCGAATATAAAAGGGAACTTCTTCCAAAAACATTAAAAGTATCTCTTAAAAGGTACTTTAGCAATTTGTTATCATGCAGCCTTCTCCAATCCCAACTTCTGTTATCCGGGCATATAAAACAGCAACTACCTGACCTACGTAAATGCAAATGTGCCCGTGTTGTCATTAGAGCCACTTTTTCACAACTTTGCAGTTACACACAACAACAAAAAATGATAAAAAAATTTACTCGTTTCAAAGTTGGTTTTGATGCCATTCCAAATGTGCGTATCCATGAGTAAAAGTCTAGCAAAAACATAGAAGAACTGAGCTTAAGACGAAATAAATGAAAAGACGCATAAATTCAATAACACTGATCGATTTAGATAAGAGATCAGCAGAGGCGGCTGCCCGAGGGCTTACATTATAAATTGTTTATACGAAAAATTCTAAAAAAATAAAAATATGTAAAAGTTAGAGAGGGGAGGCTCTTACAAACTTCCACCACTGACATACTTTTTTCAGAGAAACTCACAATGAGTTGAAGATTAATGACAAACGATAACTCCTCATAAATTTAGTCTCTATAACCAATTACATAAATCTTTCTGTATGTGATTTGGAATTTTTACTTAGAAGACAATTTTGAAAAATATTAACTACCCATAAAAATTTAGTCATTATAACAAATCACATGTTCAAAAAAGCCAAATTACGCATCTCTGCAAAAGAAGATTACAATTTTTTAATTTTTTTATTTGTTAATTTTTATAAAAAACGAAAAAAATTTAAGGCCCCTCCCTTTTTTTAAAAAAAAAAAAATTGTTTAAAAAAAAAAAAAAAAAATTTATACAAAAAAAAAAATCAATAAAAAAAACAAAAAATAAACGTGATGAATTATTATACTATATATAGCATTGAGTGTAATTTGGAAATACTTACAAATGCTGTTCTTTTGTAATACCAAATACAGAAAAAGAGGAACATCTTGTTACCTATAGAAGCGGGGGTAAGAATAGTCAAATTGACTATTTGTGGTCAAAGAGAAAACCAAAAGTTAAAAGATTGTAAAGTGATACCTGTTAATGATATCGTGAGTCAACATTAATTGTTAGTACTTGACATGTGGAAAAGCAAATACCAAAACAGAAAGTGAAGATAGATAAAATCAAAGTATGGAAACTGAAAAATCAGTAAGTAAAGGCAGAATTTAAAAATGCTATAAACTATATTGTGAGTCTCTGTAAAGAAGATTCGGTTGAGGAAAAGTGGGAAAAAATAAAAATAAATTTAATTATTTTTGGCAGAACAAAAGAATGGAAAATGAAGGAAAGAGAATCTTGGTGGTGGAGCGAGGATGTGAAAAATGCTCTTAAAGAAAAAAAGGTGCTTTTACCGCTACCAGGAACAAAGATAGGGAAGGATAAGGATACGTATAAAACTAAGAAAAAGAAGCTGAAAGAGCTATATATTTGGCCAGAAAAGAAGGAATGCAAAAGATGTATGAAGAACTAAACAACAAAGAGCACAAAAATAGAATATATAGAATCGCTAAAGCTAAACAAAGAGAGAAAGAAGAAACTGGAAATGTGGACTTGATAAAAGACAAAAGTGAGAAAATTTTATTTGACAACATAAAGATAGGGGAATCATGGGCAGAGTATTTTGAAGAACTTTTAAATCCCGAAAATGAAGAGATAAAAATTAGGAACAAGAAAAAGAAATAGAGCAAAATGAAATAAATATAATCAATATGAAGTCTAATAAAGCTTCTGGAATAAGTGACGTATCTATGGACATGTTGAAAGCTGCTGACAAAACCTAAAGTGGATGACAGAGTTGCTGAACAAAGTATGGATAAATGAGAGAATTCCAAATGACTGAAAAAAGAGCTTGATTATACCCATATATATAAAAAGAAGGAAGACATTTTGGTGAATAAATATAATCAATATGAAGTCTAATAAAGCTTCTGGAATAAGTGAAGTATCTATGGACATGTTGAAAGCTGCTGACAAAACCTAAAGTGGATGACAGAGTTGCTGAACGAAGTATGGATAAATGAGAGAATTCCAAATGACTGAAAAAAGAGCTTGATTATACCCATATATATAAAAAGAAGGAAGACATTTTGGAATGCAGTTGCTATCGAGGCATAATGCAGTTGGAGCAAGTATTCAAACATTTTGAAAGAATAGTCAAGAAACTAATACTTAGAATAGTGAATATAGATCCTAAACAATTCAGTTTTATGCCAGGAAATAGTGCAGTGGATGCGATATTTATTGCTTGACAACTTATAGAGAAGAAGTTAGGAGATATGTCAGTCTATTGTAGATCTTAAAAAGGTCTATGCTCGTGTTGCCAGAGAACTAGCTTAAACTTGCTTGAGAAAAAGGAAGGTTACAGAAAAAATAGTCAGAATAGTAGTCGAAATGTATAAAGAAAGCAAAAGTGAGGTTTGAAAGACAAATTGTCTCCCCAGAGAATCTGAAGAACTTCGAGAGGAAGAACTATGGGAATTACCTTTTGCCGATGGTCAAAGTAAAGAAAGACTGCAGAACAAAATATTTTTACGGCAAACATGTTTGGAAAAAGGAGGATTAAAAATGAATTCAGAAAAAAACTAAAACGATGGTATAAATCACAAGTAAGGATGAAATACTGAAAATTATAGATAGTCATGGCAAAGAATTGAATCAAGTGAATAGTTTTAAATCAAACGCTAGCTGCATGAAATGGAAAAAAGTTAAAGCAATCACGTATGACAAAAGAGTTTGAATTAAGTTAAATGCAAAAGTTTATACAACAATTATAAGATCAGCCATGATATATGGAGCAGAGTATCTGAGTTTAAAGAAGAAAGAAGCTGAAGAAAATATTAGGAGTTTCAATGTAAGATCACATGAAGAATGAAGAGGTTAGAAAAAAGAGTAAGGTTATGGTTAGTAATGAGGTGATTGGACGAAGTAGTCTTGGATAGTTTGGGCATGTTCTAAGAAAAGAAGGATGCGGTCCGCAGAATAATGAATTGTCCAATAATGGGAACAAGGAAAAGACGACCTTTCAAAAGATGAAATTAAAATGACTAGTCGAAATTTAATTCGAAGAATGAGTCAGGACAGAACGAAGTTGAGGATTGGGATCATGGCCGCCGACCCCTAACTTGGGAATAAGATGAAAGCAAAGAATATAGCGTTAAGTGTTAAAAAAGTTTGTCTTAAATGTGATGAAAAAGTGAGGGGAAAAGTAAACAAGTGCCACTATTTTTTCTTTAATTTAAATTTTTGCTTCACTTGACTCTTGTGCTAATCACGATTACTAGTTTCTCAAAAATATAAATTTAATTTTTTCCATTACATATACCCCATATAGAAGAAGACTAGAACAATTCTATTGTAAGACATCTCTAAGAAGGAGACTAAGTGTCGATGCTTAATGGCTCACTGTAATAAAGTAATATAAGCATCAAATATATAGATATACTATGCCGTACTATATAGTCGTTCCATATAAAATCTGAATATATACTACTAACAATTCGATACTTTAAATTCTTAACTTTTTTAATAAACATTTTATATACACTATAATATCAATGCCCTTTGCATTCCACTTATATCCCTTAACTGCACCAGTAACTAATATCGTGACAAACATGTTACACCAGGCACTTCTCTTTTATTTACTTCCTAGTGCTTCTTTGACAACGCTAATTGTAAGAGAAATTAGCTAAAAATTTTTAATCACAAATAAATTGTTTACCTATAATGTGCACTTAATTTTTGGCAAATATTTCAAAAATTAATATTAAATATTGCTTTTAAAAAAGATAATTTAATTAAGTTTAGAAATAAATGATTTTGCCAAGTTTTTAGAAATTTTTCATTAATGAAAAAAACAGTAAATTTGAGAAATTTTTGTTCAAATTGAAAATGCTTAAAATTTCGAACTTTTATTTTTTTTATTCTTCTAAGTTAACAAATAAAAACATTGGCTTAAAATAATTAAGAATTTCAAAAAAAACACTTATGAATTGGAAAAAATTACATATAAATAGGAATTAAAAATTTTTTATAAAAAAATGAAGCTAAATTTAAACCTTAAAGGAACAAAACTAAAATAAAAAATAATAATAAAAATTAAAATAAATAAATAATATTGTAACAGTATCAAAAATTACTTATTTTAATATTTATAAATATTTATTTCTATTTTAGCATAAAACATATAAACCTTTTGCAATTTTATTGTTAGTATAAATAATTTTTGTTAATATATATTTATTGAATTACGGTCAAAGTTATGCTTATTTTAACATTTGTGAATATAAATTTCTATATTTAACAGAAAACTTTTAAAACTATATTTATGATATTATATTAAAGGAAAAATAAACATTCATAAAGTATAGAAGAGGATTACATTTTTGCAAATTTGACACTAAATGTATATTCTAGGGTTTAAAAGATAGATTATCCCCTGACACAACAATTTAGGGACAATTTTGTATAATAGTTATATAGAATTTAATTTTAAAATTTGAATTTATATAATGATTTAAATGGCTATTACAATATTAAATTGAAATTGCCTTTATGAAAAGAATTGTCTATTTTCCTAATGACTAATAACGAGTTTGTTAAAGTTCAAGAAGTATTGGACATAGCTAAATTAGGTGGGTTAAAATTACTTTTATCCCGTGGTGTTTCTAAAAAAAGTATATGCAAAGTGCTGATTCATTTGATAAACAATAACCAAAATGATTTCTCTGAGAAAATAAATATTTCTATCAAAAAAATTAAAAAGTCTTTGTTTTCAATCGATAAAAAAAACTTAGTTTAGATTCTACTACTAGCAATAAACTCAGCTCCCCAGTTTTATCCACTACTTCTCCTAATAAAGTCTCTTCCGCCTCAGTTGCGGTTCGAGAGCTTCCAACTTCTCAAATTCCAAGTCAAAATTTTTTGATCCCCATCTATCTTATGTTGTTCCTAATTTTTTTACTGATACTCATAATAAGAAAGATGTTGAAAAATTATTAATGACTCTCTTGAGCCTTCTTCCAATGGTATATGCATATCTAAATTCACAAGAACAAAAAAGAACTCGCTTTTTGTGCAAGCTTCTAATTCTTCTAGTCTTAGCGCAATTTCTAAGAAATTGACTGCTGATAACAAGGTTTTTTATCAACCATCCGCTAGACTACCTATTTTTTTAATTAAATTTATATGTAATTCTCTATCTCTTGATGAAATCAGATCTACTGAAATAGTACCTATATAAGGAGAAAACACTTCTTTGATTGCTTCTTCAAAATAACTAATTACTTCAATTGCATCTTCGATTTACCCTATTAATGACGAGAGGGGGGCTTTTTTTAGCACCACATCATCTAAAATTTCGTTTGTAGCAAATTGGCTAGATTTTTTGCTACCATACTTCGTGACATTTCCTTAAATTGCTAGCTGTATCTTTTGATGCTAATTTCTTGATTACACTTTTGTGTCGAAGGCTGACAATCAAAATCGGATGAAGAATTGTATTATACACCAGCAAGCACTCTGCTGAAAGCAATTGGTTATATCTTGTGTGATTAATCCTATCACAAGTGTCGTCAACTATATCAGAAGTCACGCGCACATTCATCGACATTTTCAGGCTTTTCTTAAAGAAGTTGATTTTGATATTTCTGATTTGTCATACTACACAGCAGTAAGATGGCTTAGTTGCGAAAAACTCCTATCTTATTTTTATAAAGTTCGAAAATAATTAATAAATTTTTTAACTAAAAAAAACAAATCGAATGCACAATTTTCAGATTCTTCATGATTATCAAAATTATCATTTTTGTTTGACATCACAAATCACATGAATGATTTAAATTTAAAGTTGCAGAAACAAAATAACCTCATCTGTGATTTATACAAAATTATTACAGCATTTCGAAGAAATTGCCATTGTTAAAAAGACAATTTGAAAAATAAGAGTTGCGCAAGAGTTTTGCGCTGAAAATGTGGAACACATTGATCTCGAGTTTCACAAAAACATTCTTTATAGCTTACATACAAATTTTTCCCAGCGATTTGCTGATCTTGACAAAATAATAAATGATATTCTTCTGTTTGAAAACCCCTTTGACTGCGACATTGACAACATGCCAGCAGATTTCCAACTTGAGAAAATCGATTTACAGGCTTCTACTTGGTTGAAAGAGAAGCATAGAGATCTTAAATTTTACCAATCTTTACATGATGATGAGTTATTTAATTTAAAAAGTTTGCGTCAGGTATAGCTTCAGCTTTTGGAATAAGGTACAAATATGAGCAAACTTTTTCGAAAATGAAGTATGTGAAGTCAACGCATCGAACAAGGTTAACTGACGACCACTTGAAGGCCATTCTTATGATTGAATGTACCCATTTTAAAGCTGACAACAGTATTTGAAAGCCAATCACCAGTTTCATAAATTTCATTCCCTTTATTGTTTCTACTTTATACTTTTTTTACATATTTTTTGTTTTTACACATCTATAAATAAGCCACATGCTATGTTTTGGTGGCCTTTAGTGTGATCTGTATTAAAAAAGTATTTATCAGGCCGAGGTTTAACATTCCTTTAGGTCTATGTGGCCCATTTTGAAAGAACTTAGAAACCGGCGTGTATTTTTACCACAATCTACCCCAACCTACCCCAATCTACCCCAACCTATGCCAATCTACCCCTAACTACCTCAATCTACTTCAATTTAATCAGAAAAGATAAATAAAAAAGAAAAAAAGATAAAATAGCAGTTTTTTATTAAATTAAATAGCAATTATATTAAATTTAATAAATTAAATTTTAAATAAATTTAAATATAAATATTATAATATTTATTTAAAATTTTAATTTTAAAAAAATAAAAAATAATTTTAATTTTTAAATTAATAAATTTAATTTTAATTTAAATATTATAATATTTAAATATATAAATTTTTAATAAATTTAATAATTTATTTTAATATTAAATAGCAGTTTAATATTAAATGCTTACTTATATTTCTATATATATATATATCTCCAACCCGTATATTACGATGATTCTTCTCCAACCTGTATTCTACGATGATTCATCTCCAAACTATATACTACAATGATTCATCTCCAACCTGTATACTACGATGATTCATCTACAACCTGTATACTACGATGATTCATCTCCAACCTGTATACTACAATGGTTTCTTTTCCATGTACTAATGACTAGAGAGACAATGTTCAATTTTATGTTCTCATTCTGCTAGATGTAAGATTTGATATACCTCCTTCGGGGAGACAATGCTACATAAGTTATTACCTATATACATTATATCTGTATACTACGTTGGTT
This sequence comes from Nectonema munidae, assembly GCA_030549495.1. Lineage (NCBI taxonomy): Eukaryota > Metazoa > Nematomorpha > Nectonematoida > Nectonematidae > Nectonema > Nectonema munidae. Next base: position 274,540 of record JAUIRK010000420.1, read on the forward strand.
CATCTCCAACGTATATACCGCGATAATTCATCAACTATATAATATATTTATAAAAATAAATAAAATTCTTAATCAAAGAATCGAAAAATATTCTTTAAAAAATCAAAAAATATCAAACTTTCTGTTCATATTTTGCTAACTCATACGATGTTACAAAAGTTATTACCTATACATTGCAATTTGCACGATTTTAAATATTATATTTGTCAAATAATCAAAATAAAATTCTGTAATCAAAGTATCGAAAAATATTCTTTAAAAAATCAAAAAATATGAAAGTTTCTGTTCATATTTTGCTACCTTTAACGATGTTTCAAAAGTTATTACCTATACTTTGCAATTTGAACAATTTTAAATATTATATTTGGAGTCTAAGGTTTCCTCCTCATCAATACAAGTCATTTCAATATTCTCTTCACCATATAGTTTTTAGAAAAAATATAATATATTTTTATAGAACTATTTTTTTTTGGATTAACTATAGTATTGTTAATTGGTTTCCCTTTGGAAAAAAACGTATCGAAATCCTCCAATGACGCGCTATAAAAGTGATTTTTAACAGGAAGAAGTTTGATCGGACTGCAGAAATTTTTTATCTAAATAAATTTTTAAAATTGTAAGAAATATTTAAACAGAGAGTTAGTATATTTCTCTACAAAAATTTCAACGGGTATTTGCAAAATGTGTTCGGGTCGTTGATTATTTATAACAAGAAACCCGCATACAATACTAGAAGCTCAAACGAACCAATAAGAATTGATTACAGGTTAAAGGGTCGGATATTTCAATTTTAAAAAAATTAAAAGAATTTTATGCTAACAATAAATATCTCTTTGAAAATTTACCTTTGTCATTACCTTCATTAAAAAAATTAAAAATCACATTTTAGGTACATAAAAATTATGATCTATTAGTTTTTTTTTCTCCCTTAAACGTGAACTTTTTAAGTTGAAACTGTCCTTTATCGATGAAATTTATTTAAAAAAATGTTATACATGTTATAAATACAGTAAAACCCGAATAAAACGGTACCTTTGAAAAGCGACATCCTTCTAGATAGGGTGAAAATTTTTTTTTACTTTCTTATACTTGATGTCGCAAGCAAATGTTGAAGAAAAAAATCTGCATTTTAAGATCAAAAAATTTTTTTTCCAATTCAGTAGAAATTTAAAATGGCCGTTTCTGTGTATTTTAAACTAACTTATTTTTTTTAATTTCATCAAATAATTGTTGAAACATGAAAAAAAATGTAAGAAATTTGAAATGTTTGATGAACTTTTCAATCTTTTTGGAAATAAAAATTTAATAAAATTTTCATTTTTAAAATATGAAAATACTTTTGATATGTTTGCTAAATTTTTCTATTTTTCTGGAAATAAAAATGTTTTTATATATGATATTTAGTATTCTTTAAGTTTCTTTACACTATGATTTAATTTTGAAATTTTTACCCCTTTCTCCTTATCTAACTGCATCTATGAATTTCTACATTTCTAGTGTTAGTAGCGGTACCATTGCGTATTTAAATCAAAAAGGCCTAATAAGACAACTTGTATCGATTTTAAATAAATTAATGTGAGGAAACGGAACTTGAATTCAAGCCCTTTAGTAGCAAGTCCATGACTTTAACAGATCTACCCACGTTCCCAGTATTAGAAACTTTTTATTATATAATTTATTGTCACTTAAATAATTTTTATCTTTTTTTTAATTTTTGCTTCCACATATATTTTTTGTTTTATTATGCAACTAAAGAACTTGTTTTCAGAATATAAAACCCCACCACAAATTGATTTAAATCTTAAGCAAAAGGTAGAAGGTTTGAAAAAATATGAAAATAAAAAAGCTTGTTGTTCCATTGCATCTTTTTACGGAGTAGGTAAAAAAAAGTTTTAACCTGCTAACATAATCTCTGTACTTCAACCTCTTGATTATGATATAATCAAAATTTCAAATCCTTTATAGAGTCAAGTTACTAAAGCACATTATTTCACGAGTAGTTACGAATAGAATTGATTTATTTGATGCCTGTCAGAGTTTCTCAAGCTTGGAACGAGGTTGAATTTTTGACCATAAAAAATTATTTTAAGAGTTGTGGATTTAAATTTTCAAATTTGTCATCTCCTCAAATATCCACAATACTACCATATAATGGAAGTTTATGTAAATTGTGATGAAAATATTCAAACATCTATCGAGGAAGAACTATATGGTGAAGAGAGTATTGAAATGACTTGTATTGATGAGTAGGAAACTACGCAAAAAATAGAAAGAATAACGACAAGCCAAGTATTTGAAAGCCTTAGAAATTTGAAGTACTTTTCTTTTCAAATTGATTCTGAAGAGTTTCTGAAACTTTCCCAAAGGTAACTAAAATTGTTGAAGTGCATAAATTTTCCCAACTGAAACAACTCGATATAAATTTTTTTTTTATTAATAAGAATCATGATAAATAGATCACTCTTATTTTTAATTTATTTTTTCACCTTTATATAACGACCACTTCTTAAATCTGACTTTAAAAGTCTCTTTTTTTTAATCTTTTGGTGAACAGTTTTTCTTGGCAATAAATTTTCTCTTTCTTTCAAATCAAATATTTCCTTATTTTGCCCACCTGGCATAAAAATTAATTATTACTTGGTGTAGTTTGTCGCTAAACTATGCATATAAGGTTTACTCTGACAGAATCATTTTAAGGATAAATCCTAAATCATTTAAACGGTGAATTATTTTCATTATTGAATTAGCATCACTAGATTGAATTGTTAACATTGCGACAATTCCCATTTACAATTTTTAATAAAACGCAAACCTCTATTTAAATTAAGACAAGCATACATTATATTAATATTTAAAATTAGCAGTAATTTTGATATATTTTCTTTATTACTAATAACTATTCTACCGTCAACTTTCAATTAAAATTTTTAAATATGTGAACTTTTGATATTATTCAAGATTTTCTTTATAACTATGCTTCTCAAAATTAAATAAAATCATTTTGGGAAGAATGTGGTTTGTAAGAAACAAATTTAAGTATTTCAGCGGAAATCTAACTAATATAGCTAATTAATTAGTTCTCCAAATTTTTTTCAACTTTCTGTTTTAAATCTTTCATCTATATCGCTTTTGACTCTTTTTCGCACAATATTTTATATGAAAAAAAATTTGTATTATGCATTATTATATATTGATACTTTAATATATTATAAATATTATATAATATTTAGTATATATATTATACAATCAAACTATCACTGACAATATAAGTTTTTACTATAAGAGATTGTTATTAGGTTGTTGATATATAAGGAAATTGTCAAAGTCACGTATCCTTGAATTGTGGAGTTCCTCACGGATACCTTCTTGCACTTAAATTATTTTTTACCTTGAACATACATAAATTATTTTTATAAGTTCTCAAATTTTTTAATTTTATATTTTATGTCGACTATATTACATGGATATTTTTTTTTAAATTTTTTTTAAAAACCTCCGTAAAAATTTGTTTTTTTTTTTTAAGAAGGATGGGTGGGTTGTTTTTTTATTTTTTTTTATGGAAATGTATTTTTATTTTAAAAAAATCAGATACATATATCAATTTATATTAACATAAAATTAAAAAAAAAAAAATTTTTTTTTTGTATTTTTATATTTTTTTATTTAAAAAATGAATATAAAATAAAAAAAAAAAAAAAAAAAAAAAAAAAAACAAAAAAAAAAACAAAAAAAAAAATAATTTAAAAAAAAAAAAAAAAGAAAAAAAAAAAAAAAAAAAAAAAAAAAAAAAAAAAAAAAAAAAAAAAAAAAAATTGTAATATGAAGATGCTCGAATTGAAAGGAAAACAAGTATTCCCAAAGTCATAAAAGCAGAGAGATGATGGTGAAACTGCATCAGAATGAAGTAAAATTGAGATTTGAAAAAAAAATGAAGATGAATCAAGATTTATTTGATTGATGACTTGATAAGGAAGGTGACGGATGGTGAGAAATATTTTAATAAGTGATTGAGTAAGTTATCTAAAAAAATAAAAAAGGCTAAGAACTGAAAAAAATATTATCAAAATAACACGTGTATATACACACAATTTGATTCTTTTAAACCAAGTAGAAATTCTTTCAATCTTTTTTTGAAATTTTTCAGAATTTCATTTTCTATAATATCAATTGGAAGTGAATTCCATACTTTGATAGCATTATTAATAAAACTATGCCTATAAAGAATAGTATTGCATGTTTTCAATCTGATATTATTCTTATATCTGAGATTGTATGGTAAAAAATCAATATTTTCCATGAAAGAAAAGTTGTGTTTATAATGAAAATGATGTTTACACTTGTAAATAAACAATGATAATTGAAATTCAAAAATTTGTTCAACAGTAAATATATTATATTTTTTCCTTATGTATTTCCTATTATACTTACGAATAAAATCTACAGCTTTATCCATTTTTTAGCTTATCACAAATTAACTAGAGAAGATTTAGACCAAATATAATTTGTATATAACACTTTCGATTCAATCAGAGAATGATAAATAGATACTCTTATTTTTTCAGGTAAAATATTTTTATGCATGTTGATTTGCCCCAAAATCATTGAAACTTCTTTTATTATGTTTTTATAGTGTGGTTTGAACTTCATGTTTGAATCAAGTGTTACACCAAGATATTAGTAAGACAAAGTTTGAGTCAGTGGATGAGGACCAATATACAGACATAGGCTTGTTGAATAATTGCTCCTATTATAAACTATATATTCAGATTTTTTCATTTTTATAATGAGATCTTGAGTTTGAGTCCAAAGAAATAAATCATTCAAGTGTCTATTAAGAATCTGAGTATCGTGGGACAATAATTTGGCGCGATACAAAATTACTAGGTCATCAGCATACATATATATCTTAAATAGAGTATTACTAAACTGAAAGATATCATTAATATATATTAAGAAAAGCAGCGGTCCTAGTATAGAGCCCTGCGACACTCTTCTTTTAACTAGCAATTTATTGGATGCTCTATTATCAACTACAGTATATTGCATGCTATTGTTCAGATATTCTTACATGAATTTAATAAATGTACCTCTGAATCCTAAATTATACATTTTAAGAAGTAACTTTTTATGATTTACTGTATCGAACGCTTTACTAAAGTCGATAAAAATACCCAAATTAAATTTATTATTATATGATGAAAACACTTCATTAACAACCTTCGAAAGAGCTTTTTCTGTAGACGAGATCTCTGATAATATGGTTTCCTTTTTAACTCGCATTTCTTTATTACTAAGTTTAAAATTATTTTGATTGATTCATTGAAGAAATTTTTTTCTAAATTTATTTAAAATAATTTTATTAAAGCAAACTTTTTATTTCCTGATTTACAATGTCCTCCCCTATCAGGTAATACTCCTAAGTTCATAAACAGCTAATTTTGTTGGATCATTTTGTTAAAATTATTTTAATACTTTTTAGCTAACGTATAAACTCTTTTATTCTTTTTAATTTCTACAATAAAAAGGTACTATTTTCATTCGTGTTATAGATCAGGTTTTCCCAAACTTTTCAGACCCACGGAACCCCCGCATAGCAAAACTTTCTCGCAACCCACGTGATACTTTATAATTATAATAATAATATTTCTTATAGTGAATAAAATGATAAATATAAGAATTACAAAATTAAAACAAAATCAGCATTGTAAGCTCGAGCAAAAAAACTTTTTAATGACTTGGATGAGCTTGCCGCTGATTTATGAGATCCTGTATGTTCGGAATTATAATTGTCACTTGTACCCGTAAATCGTCTTCAGCTTTCTAAATTTATTTTTTGTTGCTGCATATAATGAAAATGTTCTCTCACATATATATGGTTGGAAACCCAGGCCCGTCGCAAGGAAACTTGTCCAGGGGAGGCACGCATAAAAATTTTGGGGCACCAATTTAGTTATTAAGGGAGTGAAAAAATACGTAACGTCCGCTTCAACAGCTATGCTCACTCACAGGTGGACGAAACCGAAGATATCAGAATAAACCCCAAAGCATGTTACTGATAATTTCAATCTAATCAGTAAAATTGTAAAAACAAACCCAGAATCTGAAAGTAGCAAACAGTTATTTATTTACAACCTTAAAATATATAAAAAAAGGAACAAGTTGCAGCATAGAACATCACTTCTTTCTTTTTCGATTATTTTTTGCAAAGTCTTTCAATACTTAATCAAAATCTAGAATCTTTGTGTATTCGCGCAAAAACGACAGGAGGACAAGGAACTCTCGTTAGTGTGGAAAAGGATGCTTCACACACAGCGGAACTGGCACCAAAGGTAAGTGCAGCGGAGTACAGTTGGTAAACCAACGAGAATCCCTTTCGGAAGGGATACAATAACGAACAGATATCTCCTATGTCTTTGTGCATGGTGACATCAAACTCTTTGAGGATCAGATTTTTGGCCACCAAGCATTCCGCTGCAAACAAAGATGACTGTGGATCTAATTTAATGAGCTCTGCAAGTTTTTGAACTTTATCAACACCAAGAAAGCCTTCGTTTTCGGGCCAGAGGTTGGAAATGGACGTGGAGAGAGCACAGTTTCGTTCAGAAAACCGTCTACTTAATTCCCCCATGCAACTGTCAAGCATTTCAACCAAAATACGCTTCTGCACTGCTGCCTCATTCGAATCATGATCTTCAGACGTGTGTCCAACCAACCAATAATTGATTTAGATGCTTTTTACATTCCTTTTATTCATGGAATGGAAAATTAAAAAAAAGCCATTGAAAACTTGAGGAAATTCAAAATCAAACCGAAATTAAAAAAAAAGAAGCAATAGAATGTCTGATCAAATGTATTGTTATGGTTGTTCCAACTTTTTTAATTGCTTTAATAGTAGTTTTGAGTGCCGTTTTTTCGTGCCCCATTTTGGGGGGGGGGGGGCACGCCCCCCCCCCTCATGACGACGGGCCTGTGGAAACCTCATTATTATTTTAAAGCTTTGCTTACGTCAGGGTATTCCGCTAATAATTTTATCCAAACTTTTACAGATCCACCTCTTTAACCCATCTAAGACCAAGCAAAGCAGACGATATCTAAAAAAACAGACGATTTATATTCAAAGTCATTGAAAAAAGCAGACGGAGATGAAATTACTTATGTTCCAAAATAGGAACATTGGTCGTAAATGGGTTAAATCTATATTTTAGTATTGAGTCGCTATTTTAGCGTTCATCGATAGTCATAAATTCGGTTGTGTAGTGCTTTTGTAAGTTCCTATTGTGTATCTAAAAAACATAACGGACACGTGCAAATTTATCTTTTTGTTTTCTTAAACTTCTAGTTTCCGGACTATCAAAATGCATAAACCTGTTTAATTGATAAAAACGATTCATAGAAAAAGGTGTTTGAAAATAGGTGGTCCATATTCGTTGCTCCAAAGAGTATTACAATTTATCATATTAGACTTCAAGTGGCCTGATGTTATAATTAAGCCAATAAAAGCGTATAATTCTTCTTTATTTGTTTGATTGTTTTCTTTAATTAATTTGTTTTCCTTGTTAAAATTCTTTATTTATTTGTTTGTGCATTCAACAAGAAGTTTTATAATTTCTTCATCAAAATATTTAAAAAAAACCATTCGGATTATATAAATTTTTGGAACATTCTTTACTTTGCAAATTTCTTTTACAATATTACACTTTTTTTGTAGTTAAAAAAGGCATTTTTCCCATTTTAGGTTATCTTTGTTATTGTATAAACCACTTTCATTTTATCTCATTTTTAAATCAATACTTTCCGTATTCTTCAAGTTCTTTGAAAATATTTAACGATTCATCAATAGAAGTTCAACAATCACTCATCTATTCAATACAATATTCTTTATATTTTCAGACATTATTTTAGATAAAGTAGTAGGATTCTTAAGTCAAACAAAAAATAATTTAACATTAATTTTTATTTATTTCTAGCACTATTTTAATTTTTTGCAAGTGTCTATTAGACCCATCATTGTTAATAATGTAATTAAAATGTATTTTTCTTTATTAAGTGTAATAAAAAAAATTTTCATAGAAAAAAAGCAATATTTAAATAAAAAGATTAATTAAGGCATTAAAAGAGTTTCAAGCTTTTATAATCAGTAAATAATAGAAAAAATATTTAAAAATTGTTCGGGTCCAAAGACCCATGTTTGCAAACAAATGGTTAAATACTATACTTGCGAAAATATTTTAATTAAATTTGCTGATAAACATTGCTTACTTATTGAAGCAATGGGTTATTATTATTATATTGCTCTCACACATCGTCTGTAAAATATATTTGATAGGAATTTCAGAGCAGCTTGGCATTGTGTTTGATTGATTCGAAAGTCTGCATTACTTCTTTTATTCTCTTATCTTACATTATCATGTATTCGATGATCATCTTACATGTTATATAAACAAGCAGCAACTCTTACTTATAGAAAATTATTGGGGGCGAGGGTCATTTTTGCCCTCTCTCGTCTCTGATTATGAGTCAAAACACTCGAAAACGAAAATCCCAAAACCAATAAAAACAAATACTTGAAAATTTTAAACTTAAAATTGTTATTAAATTATTTTATTTTTCAATGAAGCTTGCAACTTTTCGTTTGTATTTATCAAGACATAAACGCTACTTCAGATTTAATTATTTTGTTTTTTAAATCCATAATATTTTAAAACAAAATATGTTTTTGAATTAAGATTTTCCATGTTCTTCCGATTGACTTGAAATTTCATATGTAGAGATACTCTAGAAATTCCATCTATTTGAACAAATTTTATTCTCTGAATATTTTAGTTTTATTCTAAAAGATTTCAAGCTTAAAAATATTAGATCGTATTTCTAGATCTTGTATGTGAGCAATTTTTAAGTACCATTTACTGTCCTAGTGTTTTCGAAAGATTCATCGCCTCTTTCATAACTTTTTTTAGTCGAAATGCCTAAGAACCGAGCAGCTAAAGGCTTAAAGACTAAAATGCCCCTAAATAAGTTAAAAAAAGAAACCAAGGATCTAACAAGTTTTATTAAATAGTAAGCTTAAAATTATGTCCTCAAAATGGTAAGTTTTTAGGCTATTAATTTTGTTTTGAATAGTTTCCAATGTTATACATTATAGAGGAAAGATGATTTTTTACTTTGTTGAAAAAACTTCTGTTGATGGGTTTTTTTTATTGATACCGAAGTGAATAATAAAATTTCCTAAATAGTTTCTGTGTAACATTGCGTCACATCCTTTTCTTTGCATGTCACATTACATTTTGTTATACATTTATATACTGAATATAAGTGTATATATATTAATGTATTTATCTCTTAAGACGACTTATATAAATTCATATGGCTGTTCTTTTTATCCATTAAGATTGATCAAGGATTTCCTATGTTATAGAAGCAAATTCCAGTTTTCTGGAACAAATTCAAATTAAAAATTGCAAACTTAAAGCCTGATATTATGCGTTTTAGGTATCGTAGATTAAGAAAATAAATAAAAATTTGATTAGATTTTGTCTATTTAAGAAACAACTTCTAAACCAAATGGAAATTTTGAATAAGACTTTACATAAGTATTGAAATTCATAGAGCGGTTCTTTTCAGCCTAATTCATTAAGATTGATTGAGGGTGTCAGATCATGTTCCAGTTTGTATAACCAGCCTAGATTACCTAGATTTACGGACCTTAGTTTTCCAGACAACATAGATACCCGATATTACATGGATAAATTGATCAGAAATGTTTTGAATCCAAAAAATTTTGAGGGAATATAATAATACTATTGCTTTCAAAACTATTGTTCAAAGTTTCAGCTAATTCTGACTTCTGAGGCAAAAAGTATTTTAAGTTTAAAATGTTAACTTTGGATTTAAAGTTGAGAACAAGATTCAATTTAGTTCTGATACTCAAGAAGTTTCAGAGAACCTAAATATTAAGTATCGAGTTGACTATCGAGAAATTGTGAAAATTTCAGAATTAAAATTTCAAAACTTTGTTTTGGAAATCAATGCCTGAGCAAAGTTTAGAAGTTAATATATAATCTTAATGTAATCAAAAAAGGACTCATAGATCTCAAGAAGCAAATTGAGAATCTAATATTCAGAAGGCTTCCAAACTCTGAGGAATAGAGAACCTTCTAATAATATTTTTAAAAAAGTTGGAAACTTCATTAAATTTTTTTTGGAAAATTGAAATAATTTAATAAAAATATTTGAATTTTTTGTTTTTCGGGGTATTGGTTTTTGGGCGTTTTGAGCCTGAACCTGTGTTATACATCTAATTTGTCATTTAGTTGCTCTTTCAAGGATGAATTTGCTTTGAAATGTGTCAAAAATCTGCTTATCCATGCAAATTTAGTAAGTTTTTTTCTTTCTTTTTTTCTTATTTCTTCATGATGATATTAGTTTAACATGATCTCTGTGATATCATTCTGTTCGATTAGTCTTTCTGAAATATTCATAATATCTAATGTTGAATCATTTTATTGCGTTTCTATGTTTTCAAATATTTTTTTAGGGTTGTTTTATCTTATCTCGCTCCGAAGAACGACATGGGCTTAGATAAATGATCGGGTTAGTATTTTTAAATATTTGTTTGCACAGGATTTTAATTTTTTATTCAACAACTCGACTTTTATTTTACTTTTTCAATTTAAAGAATTATGTGGATTAATTGTATGCATTTTGAATATAACATAGATATTCCCACCTTTCCAGGTATATAGCGAAATTGCTGCATTTTGAACAGTGCTCTATTGCGAATCACACTGTTCGGACTTTAACGCAGCACATGATCACTCATCTGAGTATTGCATACTTAAATATTTCTTTGTGCGAAATTAATATGAAATTTTCGCTAATCCTTCTGAATCTCAGATCGATACTTAAATCGCTAACATGCTTTGTATCTTAAAAATTAACCTCTCAGGCTCAGCTAAGTCTTCCCGAATTAAAACTTTTGTGAATGCCGATTTTAGATAGTCATTTAAAGAATTTATTTAAATGTTCTATTGGTTTGTATTTGTTGTTTAGTGTCTTCAAAAAGATTTCCAAATTATTGTCTATAGCCTTTTTATCCAAGACAAGAATGGATTTCATAAAAAAATTTCAAAGGTTTGGACAAAATGATAAACATTTTTATGTCGCGTTTTTGCAACGTTGCACACTAAAAAGAGTGTCTATCATTTATTTTTTAATCTAACATATATCAATGTACCTATTTATGAAATCGGAGTCGCAATACTTATTACGACTCCCATTCCGAAACATAATTTTATCTTTTTTTTATGTCCAAAATTTGTAGCTACATTTATCAATTATTTTCCAAAATATAACTATCATAAATTTGCAAATATAAGAAAAAAATTAAATACCTAGTACTTAATTTAAGCCTTGATTTGAGCTCTTATCTCGTGCCCCACCATTTCGTTTTTAGTCCTAATTTCAACTACAATAAAACTATTAAAAAAATTTTTATACTGTTCGATTAATTGGATATTTTATATTTATTCTTTCAAAGATGTCTCGTTGTTGACCCTGGTTTTGAACTTGTGTCAAAGATTCACTTTTCCATGCGACTTCTCAAGTAAATCTTTTTCTTTTTTTCCATTCCTCTTTTCTTCATGATGATATTTATTTAACATGATTACTATGAAATATTCTCTTCGATTAGTCTTTCTGAAAACTTTAAAATATCCATTATTCAATCATTTTATCTCTTTTTCTAAGTTACTGCATATTTTTCAGAATGGATTTGTGTGAATTTTATCACAAGATTTTCTCACTTCAAAAATGATATTTGATTTGGAAGAAGATTCAGCTTGGTATGTCTTATTTTATGCATAATTTTTTATGGTCTTTGTAAACCTTTTTTAATATGTCAGTAATGGATATTATAATTTTGACATTGAAAATTTTTTCCAGATTGTACATTTTTATATGCCTACAATTTTTTCAAAAAATCAAAGGTTTTTAGTTTATCGGCACGGGATTATTGAAGTCCAGCTTTATAAAGTCGATATGGGCTAGCAAACGATAATCGCAGACCACACTTTTAGTTTTGGAGGTTGGGGGAATGAATGCGTACGCAGGTAAAAAATTCTGGCATCGGGAGAGGCCTTTTTCTTTCTTCCATTGATGATGACGTTGCACCGTCCTCTTTGCGCTTTTAAAGAACGCCTCTGTATCGTCAATTCTTGAAACAAATTTCTGATGCTCTATTTGCGTTCTCTAGACTTGGGAAATATGAACTTGATTAGCGTTTTACACCAATTAGGACTTTACTCTCTTGTACTAATTTCATCACTTCGTTAGGCTTCCGTGTGGTATGGTTAGACATCACCTTTCTCTAAGTGTGCTGTTTTAGTAACATCCTTCAAAAAAGGCTATTTGGATGAGCTATATCTATCTTGCTTAAATGATATTCAGCTCCGTCCTCAGACGCCGCAATAAAACGAGGTGCAACACTCATGGATAATAATATATCACTGGAAAAACATTTAGAAGTAAATTTTCCCTTTTTGTAGTACTTTGTAAACTATTAGGTGATTGGTCTTGAAAATTCTTTGTTGAGTTTTTAATATATCCCAATCTCACCTACAACATTCTTCATCTGTCAAGACATCAAGTGAGAGTTTTGAAGTAATCCTTACACTTATAACAATAAGAATGAGGAAAGAATTTTAAAAATAAATAAATATTGAAATTACAAAGTCAGCATCAGGCATGGTTTTTTGAATAAGAGAATTTCATTTCGTAGCAAGTATAGGGAGATGATGAAGTTTACCGTGTATATAGGCATTTTGCACTGCATTTTTAGAGATTTATTATGAGATAGGAGGGATATGTGATTTTATGTTGTAATATTTCCATAAAAATAAATTTAAGAGTGATAAAAAAACCAATAATAATTAAAAGTTAAGGTAACCAGAATTATTAATAATTTTATAAGAGATGGTTAAAATAGTGTGAATTGTTTGTTATCTAGAATAGACTATTACTATTTGTTATAGACTTTATTGAAAGAACAGTAACACATAAAAAGGTAACCTTTACGGTACAAAGATAACATACAATGTGAACTACATATATACAAAAACATTTAGTGGTGCTTCAGGATGTATTTACAAAGTATGTGAAAGCATGTTAAACAGTCAGTGATACTCAAGGATAATTGTAACTTGTGAAAACACTTATTACAATCATGTATCAATTTTAAAATATATTTTCACCACTAAGTTGTAATTTTTTTAGTTAATATTAAAATTTAAGATTTTAACTTATTATTTGTCCGATTTTTGATATGAAAGTTGGATTTCCTGAAAGAAGTTCGATAAATCGTGAAAATAGTCTCAGATTTTGTACAATTTTTCATGGGGTGTCTATTAATATCTAAGAGGGGGCACTTTACGCCCCCAGCATGTGAGCGAAAAAATTTAGCGTACCACTAATAGGGTTAAGTACACCGAAAATTGATACCACTATTTTTTCAGATATAGAACGAAACATGTGTTTCATAAAAATATATCAGAATATATGCAAAATAATATTTGAGATGGCGCTTGCAATGTAGCTGTAAAATTTTGATGATAATTACGATGACCCTATACTACTATCGTTTTCATCTCACTCGAATGTGAAAACCTCACAAAATATTCAGATCGAATTGAAATATTGATTTTAGGTCTTAAAAATCAGTATATAGCTCAGCTATAATTTTGATTGATTTTTATGATTAAAACATGAATAAATTCGTGAAGGCTGTAAAAATTGTTTGTGATTAGATATGTGTAAAAAAGGCTAAATTCCTCCAATTATATCAAAAACAATCGTTATAAGTTAATTGAATTAGCACGTCTTTCAGGAGGAATTGTCTCAAATTCAAAAAGTCTTCCCACATTCTAATTCTAAAAAATTAAATGATATAATTTTTTTGTGTTTCAGAAAAATCGAATTGCCTGTTGTAATTTCTATAATCCATTTTTTGACAAACTTTCTTCTACCAGACATGAGAGCTATCTTTTCATATTTGATTTGGTATCGTTTATAAATTCGTTATACTTTCTTTTTTTGCTCATCTGTAAAATCTTTCCAACTAGCATGGCTTATTTTATATTTCAAACCCCGATTTATCAATTGATAATCACCAGATCTTATAAAACATTCGTGAGTTCTATCAAATTTTTGGCTTCCAATTTATCTATGATTTGAGTATATGATTCATCGACTCACAATTATTATTTTACCAGTTCTAATTATGATAGGCTTCTTCAACCTATCAAATCTTGATAACCTTTTAAAAGTATCTCAATTTTCTTGCGTCGACGAACTAGAAGTTATACCCAATATTTTTTGAATTCATTTATTTATTTTCTCAAGTTTCTTCGTATATTATCTTCAGCATGCCTGGCATAACAATTACAATTGATTTGCTTCTGGAAAAAATAATTGCTTTTTTAATACTGTATTATTGATCTGTTCCAATGAAAATTTCGGCTTCATTTCTATAATGACGTGCTTTGTTTGAAATGATAAAAGACAAAAGGGAGAAAAATGTAAGATTAAAAAAATTGGACCCATCATAATAGGAATGGTTTTGTTATTCTTTGAATTTTATTATCTTGATTGACAGTACATGTCAATGATGCAAGATCCAAGGTTGTAGCATTTGTCTATTTCCAAATGCTTGAAGCAGATTCAGTATTATATACACAGTTTAGATGATGATTCAACTATGAACCAGTATAGCATATTATTGTTGGGTTTTTATTAGAGTTATGGGTAATTTGCTTGACGTATGTATTGCGCGTAGTTAATGGAACTCATCAGCAATTGTCGAATTTTTGTGAAGAAAACTGTTTGTTTTGTAATACTTTGCTTTAAATTCATTTTCATGTTTCTAGAATGAAATGGCTTTTCTTTTGTGCTTATAAATAGATTTTTCCCATTGTAATTATCCTTCAACAATAAAATCTTATTTCCTTTGGCGTTCTAATATATTTTCTACTAAAGCCCCATTTTATCTACATATAAAATATTCATTTTCTTTTATGGTGCTTGGAACTTCAGGTAAAAAATGAGTACAATTCAACATCAGGTCAAAAAATTTTGAAATGGGTAAAGATGAAATCAATTTATTATTCAAATGGTTTGTACTTTTATGTAATTCATCTTGCGATTGATTAACAGGAAAACGAAGTAGAGTTTAAGTTTTGAGAATTGTTAGGATTGTTTTCTTGGGTAAAACTTATTGTATCGACTAATGGAACAAAATGATTGGGCTGCCACATTTGTCCAGTATTTTTTTACTCCTAAGTGATCACTCAATATTCTAGGAAAAAATAGTATTGAGAATAGAAAGGTCAAATCATTTTCTCTATTCATTAAAGGATAAATCGATTTGATTGGAATGCCTATAACAATAGCTACAGCTTTCATTGAGTATGCAGAAGACCACGAATAGTTCAAACGGATTTTGACTAAATTTGTTTGTTTAAATTCAGTTCTCAACCTTTTTCTGAAGAGAGTGCTTCATTACCAACAAGTAAATTGGACGCACTATTATTATATAAACAATTTTCATCGTCTGTTTTGAAAATAGGCTTAAGATTTGATCGATCATAGACAGTATCAATTTTCATAGATACCATATTTTCTATTAATTATCCTTTTTAAAAAGCTTTCTCTTAAAACAAATAACAAAGTAGTTTCCTGTAGCATAAAACGATGACCTTTCTTATAATTATGAGAAATAATAAGCTAAACTGTGATGAATGCATAATAACGTCACCCCGGCAGTGATTAAGCATTATTTCATTTTTATTGTGCTTTGTTTTATTCTTTAATTGTATCTTTTCGCTTCAATTTAGTAAAGAGGTACTCGCACATATAATTTGCATTCAAAACAACATCTGTTAAATTTTTTTACACATTTTTTCATGAGTAAAAAATTTAAAACTCCTATTTGACTTTTTTTAAAATACATAGAATTTACAGATTTTTGCTTTTTCTACAAAAAAAGTCATAATCCAAGTGTGGACATTTTAGACAAGCTTTTATCAAGCTTATATGCTAAAAATCAGAAGCAAAAAATGGCGGTGTTAGTAAGGGATTATTATATTTAGGTTGTTGTTTTTGCTTTGTTATTGTTATGTGAACTTTGTGAAAAAAGTAACACTTATATTTTAGGAAAGAAATTGTGGTAGATTTGATTGGTTTGAAAACCCCAAGAAATCCTAAAGATAGAGATTCTAAAGTGGAGTCTACACAGTGAAGTGTGCTGTTTGTCAAAAAAGAAAAAGTGGAACTTCTGTGATAAAAAAAATTTTCATCAAACTTTGCTTTATAATAAAATCAATTTTTAGTTTCCACTTCTCGAAAATTTGAAATAAAGATGTTTTAAAATGTTTTTTTCCAATATTTTTTTTTAACTATTTTACTTATTTTATTTAAAGATAAATGAATAAATTTAAAACAAATAAGTTTTCTAGATTCTTTTATTTTCAGGTAAAATTTAATGATTATCTATAAATGAGATTTATAGAAAAAAAGTCAAAAGTAATAGTTGCTAAAATTGCGCTTTTTCTGATGTTCCAGAAGTGGAACATGTGACACTAAACGGTAGAACAAACAAAGAAGCTTTAAACTTAGATTTCAGTTTAAACTATTCTTTGAGACCATTTGTATATGTGGCAACTAATTTCTAACACAATCTACATCTTTTAAGTGTTCCAAGAAATATTATTCACCCCAACTCAAAACTTCAATAAAAGAGAATGAGTTAGAAGAATAGATAAATAGCGCCGGTTCTAAAAGATCTACCGAATTATGGACAATTCAAAAAAAAATTTATAGGAAAAAAATCCTTAGATAAAATCTAATATGATAAATCTGCTAGGGGTTCCCAAACTTTTTTTGCTTGTGGGCCCTTTGAGCGATAACCTTATTAACTGTGGACCCCATGATCTATAAGACACATGTATAAATATGTATATTCAAATAGGGAAAACATTTCAATTTTAATTGTAAATTAAAAAAACGAATTTATATTATATTCATTGTTTCACATTTAAAGGCTTCCTTGAACAAGATAAACAAAAAATCTTTCGGCATAATATTTTTGAATCAAATATCAATCGAAAGAAGTACAGCATAGCATTTAAACGTTATTATTCTTAAAAAAAGTAACGGCGTCCTACAAATTAATGACAACCTTGAGCTTGATATTGTGAAACCAATTTTTTAATATCTGCTTCCAAATTCGATAAAGCCAGACCAAGGCTCTAACAAGTCTTTGAAACGAGTTATGAAGTTCAGATAGTTAACGTATGCAACACACAGGCATCATCTTTTTAATTATTGCTAACTGAAGTAAGTGCAGGAAATTGAAACAGCTCACGACGTGAGATGTTGGTAATGTACAATGTGAGTTTTCCTAAAAAGGCGTCTATAGCTTGTTTGCTTTTTATTAAATTATCCTTACAACAGGAGATTGAGAGAGTTAAATTTTTCAAAAATATTGGAAAGAAAAAATAGTATACCTTTTTTCAACAAAGTCAGGTGTTTTCTAATCATCTGTTTCCTTTAAAAATTCTACAATGCTGTCCCAAATAATAACAAATCGTCAAAGACAATTTTCTTTAGATCGCAACTCTGTATAACAAGACGGTCAAAGCCTTCTTCATTTTCTTTACAAAACTTTCGAAAAAGACGATCTTTGAGAGCGCTAGACTTGATGCGGTTCACAACTTTTACAGCATGTGTCAATGCTTCATGAAGTCGTCCACTCAATCTTTTCGCCACCAGATGTTGACGGTGGTGTATAACGCAATGTATGCAATAAACTTCTGGCAATGCATTTTTCATATGAACAATAAATCCTCTGTACCTACCAACCCATGGAAGGGGCTCCATCGGTGGCACAAGCAATTAAGTTTTCGAGTGGAATATTTTTTTCGGTGAAATATGATTGGACTTCTTTAAATATTGACTCACCTTTGGAATCGGTTTCAAGAGTTTTGGCAAAAAGAAGATCCTCGCAGACTTCGTTATTATCTTACGTATGCTAGCAACAGTGTTTCATTTCCATCAAAGTTGCTTCGTCGAGTTGAATCGCAAATTGTTTTACACGCAATTGAGCAATAGGTTGAGTTTCTATATCTGCAGACATTTCATCGATGCGTCGTGATACTGAGTTATTACTCAAAGGAAGTTTATTAGTAATTTCACGTGGATTTTTGTTCAAATGATAAATTGACACAGAAGGCAATATGACAGATTCACCGAGGGTATGTGCCATGCAATGTTTTGCACTCATTCTACTGATTTCATACGATGCTATCAAACCATTATCCCTACAGTTTGTTTGTTTGCTAATCATATCCGTTAACTTGTTTCTTCCTTGAAATTTGTCTCTTAACTTTAGCGTGTTTTGACTGCAAATGATAACGTAGCTTTGATGGTTTCATGCTATCATTGGATAGCACTGTCGAGCATATGAGACACATCGGCTTCGTGGAATTTTATGCCGACTGAATAAAACCATATGATAAATATTCCACGAAATACTGTCTTGTTTTTTTCTTACAGGTGTCCATGGTAAATCTTAATCATATAACCCATTAAGTCCCAATTTGGGAACATAATTCATCTTCGTCTGCTTTTTTCAATGACTTTGAATATAAATCGTCTGCTTAACTTAATGGGTTAAGATGAATATCTCATTCATTACACATATAACGCGCACAATAAAATTCAAACGAGATAAACTTTATTAATCAGGTTTTTTAAAACTGTTTTATACTTAATTATACTTTTATTATAAAATAAAGTGGGCTTATTTTACCTTTGTTCATACATAAGACATTCTTCCGTACAATTGACGTCAACCTATTTTTGTCAATATTGGAACTCCTGCCCCTCTTGTCAACCTATGTCAGTCTTAGTGGATACCCGATTTAGCTTAATGTTAACTTGAGGTTGAAGTCTATATCGTATTTTCATCTTATAAAAGGGGAATTTTTTTAGAAAAATCCGCCAGAGTTATCAATACTGTTACATTTGTGAATATTTAGTCGCTATCAAGAAAATTTTATAATTTGACAATCTTTTTCCTTCGGTGTCAAAGAGAGAGTCTTTAAGATGATGAAGTAGATAAGTTTTGTAATTGAACAAAGAGCATCACGAATGGCTATCTATATGAAATCATTATACTTTTTAGTGAATTATTACTTTTCAGGGGATTGGTTAACAAATATTGAAACTGAATATCTGTTCACATGATACTAATAAAAAATACCTAAAATCAAATAGGAAAGCTCTGAGATCGGGTAAAGTGTGGTCTAAATAAATCTTTAAAAAGTTTTTTTCAAACTGGTTGTAGAAAATTAATTTTTGATTAAAGTAGAGGTACCAAGAAAGGATCATCATAGAATAAATAGCAAAATTACATACTGTATAAAGCAAGGTTTCCCAACGGGGTCCACATGGACCCCTAAGAGTCCATTGGGAAATTAAGAGGGTCCATGGACAAAAATATAAATATTGGGGGTTCTTTTAAAACAGTAAGGGGTCCATGAAGTCTTTGCCAAAAATAAAAAATGTTTATACTAAAAAGTGTATAATAGTAAAATAAAAATCGTATGCAAGCAGCATATTTTACATGGTTTGGGCATGTAATGAGCATATTACTCATTTTTATCTAATCACCATGTAAGTACAGGTCCGTAGCTAGGACTTTTCAATTTTCACAAAAAAATTCATGTAGGAGAAAATGTAAACACAGAAAAGATAGCACAAGTGATTTATGCGATTGAGAGAGAGGCACCCTTGTGAAGAGTGCTGTATAATAGCCGCTTACCAATATCCAATATGGCATGCAAAAACTTAAAATATGAAACAAGACTCTACGATATTGTATAGAGGTTGTAATATAATATTAGCTCCAAAACAGATGTGTGTCAGCATAAAATATTGTGTTAGTTGACTGCTGAAAACCGATGTCTGATGTGGTTTCGTTTATCGAAATGAAATGGTGATTGAGAACACCATCCAAAAGAAAATGTGGGGTTGCCGTTGAAAAAATGAAATATATTAGGTTAGGTGGGGGCTCTGAATCTGAGTTGGAGGAGGGGGGGGGGGGGGTTTAGCCCCCTTCTGCCCTCGCTGGCTATGGACCTGTGTAAGTAACGATAACAATTTCCTAAAATGTTAAATTACTACTGACTGAGCTACGGATACCACAACATATTTATTCCAATAAGAGTTACAAGTTAATTGTACAATACAATTATTAGCGAATAGTATCTATGATTTCATGTTTAGTTTGAATGGCGTTGATTACAGTAATCTCTAGCTACTTGGCGCTTTGATTATTATCGAGGCCTGGATGTATATCGGATTTTATTTGAAAGTCATTATCGTATATTTTTTGTTTATCTTGTTCAAGAAAGCCTTTAGGCGTGAAATTATGAATATAATATATATTCGTTTTTTTAAATTTACAATTGAAATGTTTTCCCTATTTGAATATACATATATATATACATGTCTCTTATAGGTGTTGGGGATCCACAGTTAATAAGGTTATCGCTCAAAGTGTCCATAAGCAAAAAAAGGTTGGGAACCCCTGGTATAAAGTATAGAAGAAATCACGTAAAAACTGGGGCGATAAGGAATTTGTAGCGAAAACGATCAAAGTAAATTTACCTAACCCTTACTGACGAATGAAATACTTTGAGTGAATTAAAGATCTAAAGTTGGTTTAAATAAATTAATGAACAAGAAATAGTGCAAGTAGAAATTATTTTGAAGTTCATATATTAGACAGGTTTGATTGATTTTTTTGATGCATTTGGATGCTTTTTATAAAAAATGAGCGTCACTACTAAATTTTGCATACTTGAAAACTGGCATATATGTGTGTAAAACTTTTTATAAATATTAAAAAAATATTTAATTTTTTTAAATCATTTTTGACAGGTTTGATAAACATCATGATTAAATTCAGCATATTTGAAAAAGTGTGTAAAAAACTTTTTATATTTCCATAGAAAATTTTAATATGAGCTGTCATATTTAGATCATTTTTTAAAACGCCAATTCTTTAAATATAAATATTTTTATGAGAAGTGTGAAAGTACTATATGTCTATTAGATTATGTCTATCTATTAACGCCCTATTGGTGTATACGTTAATATAAAATTATAATAAAAATAAAACATTAGAAATTTTAAAACACAGGTCAAAAATGGAAAGTTGAAAAGACTTTAGGGGGTCAATTTTTTTTGGATAGTTTCAATCTTAATGGAAAAATGAAACTTTTTTTAACCTCTAAATTTTGCCCTGTTAATGTCCTACTTGTTAGTTCCTACTTTTCCAATTTAAGTTAGTCTGATCTTGAGTGACCCATTCTACCTTAGGAAAAAAAAGATTTTTAGAAAACGAACAGATAAGGCAATTTTTTGTCTCTTGTTCACAAATCTTGCTCACTTGCGTATAAATTATTCTGAAAATTAAATTATAAAGACATAACCAAGTTTGACCGTTGTATAAAGACATAACATCAAAATTGGTGATGAATTGTCAAATTTTGGCGTTTTGTCTGGCCTAAATCACCCATTGTGCTCTAAGTAAAAAGGCAGTTTTTGCCTGCACACGTTTGCTACCCTACTGCATTTATTCACACGTGTTTTACTGCGTTTGGTCGTTTGTTTCTATTTTTGATAATGGATAAAATATTTTATGAAGTTTATTAATGATGACAGCGTTTTTGAAGTTATATTTCCTGAAAACTCCGACGATGACATATCCAAGGATGAAAATCTATTGGAAAAAGCCATTAAAGATGAAAACATCATTTTGCTTTTTAATATCAACATAAGTAGAATTGCGAGGATTTAAATGCTCAAATAGATAAATGAATGTATTTTGCCTATTTTATTATCACGTATTTCAAACGGAAAGTGAAACCAACGCTTATCCAGCCCACAAATGGTGCCGATTCTTAGGAACTTCTCATTGTAAGTCATTTCAAATATCTGCTTATCCTCGACCGATATAACCTACATGCAAAGGCTTTGTTTCTCACTCAGAGATTATTATTGGTCAAAAAATAAATATTCTCCTTTCTGTTCCCTACATAGCTTCGCTTGTGACTTTTAATCGATTCATGCAAAAAAGAAACTTTTTACATTTTAGCGATAATCGCTTTGAGCAAAATAAGGGGGATAGGGCAAACAAAATTCCCAGTATATTCAATAATTACAACTCCTACTATGTATCCAGAAAAAGAATAAAGTGGAGACGAAAGGATGGTAAATTAACTCGCAATATAATCAGACGGCTAAACGCATCAAATGGCGTTTCAAAATTTGGGTCTTGGCTTGAATTTCTAGTTTTGTATATGCGTACTGTGGAAAAGAAAAGTGAATGATCGCGGATTAGGAAAGTCTGTACGGTTCAAAAAAGAGCACAAGCTATTCCTTCAATGATTTTCGATCACAATTAATTCATGAGTGGAGTCGATAAATCAAATCAGTTATTTTATTGCAAATCTCGCAACAAGTTTTATCCGAGAATTTTATTTGATCATTTCGAAGCATCAATACTAAATTACATCAATAACGTTCAATATTCCGATATCCAGTTTAGTGGAAATATAGAAATTCAACATCAAAATCATTTGCCAACGCTTTCAAAACAAAGAAAAGATGCTTTTATGTCAAAAAACAAAGTTGACAACAAAACTTCCATCTTTGTTTCGCATGCAACAGAGATCTGTGTAAACAAAAAATCGAAAATATTTTTATAATTTTCATTTTTCTCAATAAATTTTTACTTTTTAAAACTCGAAATACAAAAATTATTATTAAACCTTTAAAACACAAAAAAGATGATATTATTTAAGAAAATATTCATTTAATTATTGAAAATTGGTTTTCTATTTTTTTAAACAATAAATGAATGAATTACATTATTTTTTTAAAATACTCTACGACAATTATTATTTTTTTAATACTCACAAAAAAATAGATTGAACATATGATACAAAATAATATTTTTTGGCAAAGTTAAATTAAATTTGTTCAAATTTAGGATGAGACATGGTGGGTCGGTCACTTATGACCTAAGTGAAAAATGAACATTACAATAAGTCACACTGGGTCAACTGTGGATCCACGACATTTTTTCCGAAGTTATGGAACAAATTAAATTTTTTATCTACTTTTGGTTAAGTTATAAAATGTATAGACAGTTTTCTTTTTACAATATTTTACTTTTGTAAAGTCAAAGGGTTAATGTATTCTAAATAATTTTTATGAATTTTTTTGAAAAAGAAAAAAAAAGCAAAATTTCTTATTTACAGATTTTTGGTGATAATTTTTGAATAAATACGATTAATAAATTAACAAAAAATTATTCTCAAGGATCCATAATTAATTTGATTAACATTAAAATTCTGTTTGAGCACTGCTTTAGCATTTCAAAATATCCTTAGGGATCGTTAGGGTTAGGGTGATATGGGAAGAGCTTTGTCTCCATGGCTAGGTTATTGTATTTTGTATTGATAGCACTTTTTAGCGCACCGCAGTTTTATGGCGCATTACAGTTTGTTCTTAAGGCGGTAAAGAATACACTTGCTAAGATTCCTTCTTTTTTAAATGTCATAAAGGGAATATTTTCAAAAATAAATTAAAGATGTTAACAAAGTTGTCAAATTTAAAGTAACCTCAAAATTTTTATATAAATACATTTATTTTTAACGCAGGAATAGAAAAATGGGTGTTGATGAAAAGCTTATATTTCATAAGCTGGGAACTTAGATTGCTTAGGAATTAGCATGTCTTGTAGAAAATATAGCACTCCTGCAACACCTTCATACAAAGAAAATGGAGAATCGGGAAGTCTGCATTCTCTTCTTCCATATCCCTCTAACCACTTGACGGCGAAAAAAGCTCTCTTCAGGTGCTTGGAGTCATTCGTGAGGTTGAACAAGGCCAAATGGCAGTACGCATTGCCGCAAACGCCATGGCAAATTCCGTAGCCTTTTTTGAGAAATCCTCTTTCCCACACGACGTCACCGCATTTCAGAGCAGTGCGTAAATAGGAAGGATCGTCGAAGATTTGAAAGGCCTTGATGAAAGTGTAGACGACTCCTGGAGCGCCATGACACCAATGCACCAGTTTGTCTTTGTCAGGCGGCAACGAGGAAGGGAAATTGCCGCTTTCGAACGCCAGTTGTTGCAAAAAGTTTAGCGAGTTTTTAAGGAGGTGCAAGTCACTTTCACTGAAAATATCACTTTTTATCTCATAAACGAGTGACAGAACGTAGAAAACGCCAGCAATGCCGTGAGCAGCGCCCACGTATTTCGATCCACGCCACTCATACATCAGAGTGTCTTTAAGGCCTACGGACTCCGCATACTTCTTTCCTCTAAAAATGATAACTTTGCTGCATTTGGCTAAAACTTCTCTTATTTTCGCTTTGTGTTCTTCGCTGCACTCACAATAAACTTTTATTAGCGAAAGCAAGTAGCCCGATCTCCCATAAAGCACTTCATCAGGCAGAGAATCGCTTTGAAACACTTTCAATTCAAACATGGCAATCAAGGTGTTCAAACAATTCATAGCGTCGGCTAGGTTACTGCACTCTTTATTAATGTAATATCCAAGCACTAAACTTCCTGCATTTCCAATTAAGTAAGAAACTTTGGTTGTATCTTTTTTTGAAAAAGCGTATTCCATAGAATTTGATGCAAGTTCCTTGCAACGCGAGAAAAAAATGTCTTTTTCACTGTTTAACACTCTATTTTTAGACAATTGAAAATAAAGTAGGGATATTCCTGTTATGCCAGTATAAATAGAAAAGTCGCTTTCTTCAACGTTTCCAATGTTTTGTTCGAAGTAGTGCAGGAATGACTTCAATAAAGTTAATACACAATCCTTGCTTGCCCCTTCTAAAAAGCCTTCACTATCTATGCCAACTGAAATTTCTTCTTCTCTAAAAGAATGTTCAAAAAATCGCGAAGTCATTAATGATTTTATTAATATTCTTTAAAGCCTAAAATTAAATAAAATTTAGAATAAAATAATCACTTTAAAAGCAAATGAAAAAAAGTTTTCCGTCTCCTTCATTCAGAGATTTTCGAAAAAACTCGCCCGAGAGGAAATGGAGTCTTAGTCCTTTTTTGATAGTGTAGCAAAGATTTGAAATTCAGAGGACTCCCGGTCGAGACTAGTTTTTTCAAAGAATAACTTTTCAAGAGATACAAGTGTTTCAATAAATATCACCAACTTAAAATCACTAAAACATTCAAACAATTACATGCATAAAAACACACTAAATATTCAAATAAACTTAATGTACAGAAATAAAAATATATGTAACACTAAAATATCTCTGTACCAAGGTCAACTGAATCCTACCATGGCAGCCTCCAAATAATGATAATTGTAAGATTAAAATGTTGAAAGTGAATTTAACTATTATTTTGAAACACTAGCCAAATCGAAGTTCATCTGGGAAGCAGCAAAGTGCAAAGGAGTAAACATCACGTCAGTGTAAATGAGTGCAAATACAGCATGCTTCCTCCAAAGAATCGCTAGAAAGAGAAAAAACTTTTTCTCCAATCTTGCCTCCGAAATAGTGAAATGAAATTTCATCCAACCAAAAATTTTGAATTATTGCACGAATTTTCTCTTTCGAAATATTTATAATTGGAGAAAATCTTCATCAATGACATGAGCGAATTTGCAATATCGACATCTGAGACACGAGGTTGAAATGATAACGGATGTTAGTAATAAAATAATAATTTCTTACTATAAGGTAATAAAATATAAATTAGATAAAAAATTGATCTCAAAATTTTGTTTTTATCATTCATTATTGTCAATATCACAACAATTTGGAATGTCAAAGAAACGAAACATAAGGTATGGTATTCATAATTCCATTTACACGAAGCGCTAAATAAAAGCATAAAACGGTCTCCCTCTACTTCAAAAAATTTAAAAATTGTGTCAATCAATTTTAATTTATTCATCCAAAACTAAATAATATATTTGGAATGAGATTAGTTAGGCAATTTAATAAATACAAAAGGTGTTCTCAAAAAGTAAAAGAGAACGTGCTTCAAAATTTGTGCGCCAACTATCAAGTAGCCCTTGAAATCGTGATGTGAACCCCCTGGGCTTGAGAACCACTAGCTAGAAAAGCAAAGAATGCTTTCCACTAGCTAGATAAGCAAACGAATTGTGTCTATTTTTTCCTTATATAAATCAAAAATTGAACAAACTTGCAATGAGTTAATTCTTTTCAAGTGTATTATCAAATTTAGCTGGAAAATATCATACAACTTAAAGAATTTTAAGGCATTTTAACCCATTTACAGCCCATGTTCCTATTTTGGAACATAAGTAATTTCATCTTCGTCTGCTTTTTTCAATAACTTTGAATACCAATCGTCTGCGTTTTTTTAGATATCGTCTGCTTTGCTTGGCCTTAAATGGGCTAAATAAATAAAGAAAATAGAGTTAATTTTTGTGGAGTTAAGCTTAGGAGTCGGAAGTTAAGAGTTGGCCTTAAATTAAAGTAAGTATTTGCAGTCGGGTATTTCCCTCCGAATCCCAACGAACCCTGGAGATGCGGATTTTTCGTGATTTGTGAAGAATTTTACTCCTAAAAATGTCTGTTAGCCCAGATAGAGTAATGCCGTAGTCACTAATGATAATAATGGATAAGTGGCTATTATCAACTAATTGGTTAGACAATTAGTCAGCCGCCTAAGGCTGGAAAAGTACAATTACCGACTGCCTTTCACCTTCACTGTGAAATGACATCACAAAAGGCGACGATGGACCAGTTGTTGAGCGTTTATTGTGGAACATGCAGCAAAAGGAAGCCTTTAAGAAACGATACGACAACCAAATGATTAGATATAAAAAAAAACTATCAAATTTTTATTATAAATAAATTGTTTCAACTTTATCATCTTCGTTTATTTGTATAATGTTTGATTATACGTATAAAACTTTCTCAAAATGGTAAAACACGAAACTTATTTAAATTGACCGATTCAGCTTGTTTCGAGATATTGTAGAGTGAATGAACGTATAAACGAACTGTCTTTCTCCTTCAAATAAAATGATGCGCATCAAAATATGCCTCTACAGAGTCCTTGTTTTGTATTTAATTAATTTCATTAAAAAAAATCACCCCATTGAATTCGGTATAAAATCCCATTTTTAGTTCTATATCTTTTTCAGTTATATTTTCTTTTTATGCAATTTTGTTTTGCCTACTTATAATTCTATTTGTTCTGTGACAAAATCATCATCATCATCATCATCCATTTTGCCTTCTAGGCCTGGTTTTGTTTCCAAAGAGTCGGGGTCAACCAGTTTGCTGCAACAACTACGCCATTTCATTCTTTCTTTAGCATCACTTCGCACAAGCTTTCTTTTTTCCATATCGTGATGAATCACTTCATTCCATGCTTTCTTTGGTCTTCCTCTCTTCATCAATCAATTCATCTTTTATCTTCTTTACAACGTTCCCTTCAAAGTAAAAATGTTCAGTGACAAAATAAATTACATATATAGCTACGTATAACTATTTAATCATGAAGTCCTTTATTTCAGTTGAAGCGTCATATGTCAATCATTTTTTGACAGGTATGATTAATTTTTATAAAAAATAATCATGACTTTGGATTCAGCCTACTTGAAAATGCGTAGATATGTGTAAAACACTTCATTTGCAAATTTGATTCACGCTTACAAGTATTTTCACATTCTAAATGCAAAAACAATCTATAATTGAAATTGGCATTGTTGATTTGTTATAAAAATGTGTGTATTTCATGTAAAATTTGAATGAATGTTCTCGTAGTCAGATTTTAGATGTAAACCGCACATTTTGTTTTTGGGAACAATTTTTAGAAGTGAACCACAAATTTATTTTACACTTAGAGGTAATTTTGAATCCAAATGCAAAAACAATCTATAAATTAAATTGACATTGTTGATTTGATATGAAAATGTGTATATTTCATGTAAAATTTGAATGAGTGTTCTCGAAGACAGATTTTAGAAATAAACCGCAAATTTGTTTCACACTTATAAGTATTTTGAAATCCAAATGAATCTATAAATGAAATTGGCATTGTTGATTTGATATGAAAATGTGTATATTCCATGTAAAATTTGAATGAATGTTTTCAGAGAGATTTTAGAAGTAAACGGTAGGTTTGTTACACACTTATGGGTATTTTCAATTTCTAAATTCCAAAAATAAAATCAGCATGCCCGATTTGATATAAAAAAATATATTTCATGTAAAATTTGAAGGTATATTTTATTAGATATATTTCTCATCCTTCAAAATTTTGATTGACATTTCCAAAAAAGTAACCATGATTTTGAAAAAATTTAAACTATAAAGTGTTGTGTTAAAAACTGTATATATTTATAAATTTTCAAACGAGAATATAATATAGAAACAAAGTTATAAGCTTAACTAGAGATACTGTCAGAATTTTGCTGAAAAAGTTATTTAACTGTCATGAAATGGTATCAAAAGATGCAGCTATCAATTTTAGGAAATGTCGCGAAGTATGGTAGCAAAAGATGTAGCCAATTTTGTACAAGAGAAGTTTTAGTTTAGCCCCCCCCCCCGTCACTGATAGGGTTAACACATTTTAATCAAATCCTGATTCAGAGGAGAATAACGATGATACTACACCATCATTTAATATTCCTGGTTTTAGTATTGAGAAAATAACAGTATTTCAGAATTAATCTCCCTTCAATAAAGACATTTAATCATTACATATGGGTATATAATTATATAACTTATTTTGTTGTAAAAAGTATTTTAAACGTCGTATACTAGCTATTTTGATTTGATTATATATATCACTCTTACACACACATTTATATATATACTACATAGTTATATTTACTGTATTTGTGTTTTTAATCTTCTAAGCTTGTATTATTTTTAACTGGTTTCAATGAAATTTTTTTTCAGGTTACACACGTCAAGTGGCTTTCAGTAGACTTTGTGTGAATCCTTGTATACAAATACTTAAAACTCTAACCTTAATGCTTGTATTTTGATTTTACGAATTCGTATTCTGTTTTTGTGATATGCAAATAAATTCTTCTTCTTATACTATTTTATATTTAACTATTTTCATTAGTTTACTGGCGAGCCAACTGGCAGACAAAAAATACACAGAAAAACCATGCCAGGCAGTTTATTTATGTGGAGTGGAAAAATACTAATATACCTAAACCATTTGTATCTTAGTTTATTTACATCTTCATTTCTGTTTTTTCAAAGCCTTCATTTCTTGGCTCATTCCCTTCAAATTCATGTCGAATTAGAATTTTATTTAATAATCTTCAAAATTTGTATACGACAAACTATAATATATCACCAAATTTACCACTTGTTTCATAAAGTTTAATTATTTTAGCTTATTTCATCTTCGATATTTTTCCTTGAATCACTTCAATAAAGCTATCAATATTTCTAGATGAATGAATTTTTCCTCTTGTAAAAATAACTAGCGTTATGATTGGTCCTTTTTTGACATAAAAGATTAGACAATGAAAAACTGGTAATTATAAATCCTTCGGGATTTCTTTGCTAAACGACGTCAAAACCGAGACAATCCTGAAAAAGTGTGACATCTCGCAACCCTAGTCTTAATTCTAAAGAACTGGTCGTTTTAGAAAAAGTACACTTTTTATTAAAAAAATGGTCATAATAGTATGTTTCAAAGATCTGATCCTATAGACAGTTTACTGTATAAAAAACACTAGAAGCTGTGGTGTTGATTTAAAATTCAAAAAGGCCCGCATTATATTTTAACACGAGAACATTCACAAGAAATATTTTATAAGAATTTATAATGTATTCCATGTAAAATTTTCAAATATAAAGATATAATGCACAGAACAGCATAAATAATGAAGCTTTCTAAAATATTTAGCTCTAAAATGAAGGATAAGAAATTGTAAATGATCTACTTTGAGGACTATAATTTTGAAGACTAATCATCAGCTTTCTTTTTTTAATGGAATTATACATATTTAAAGCAGACGATTTACATTTCTTGAGACACTGATCCCCAAAGTGAATGAGTGAATTCAGATAAGTAAATTCATAGGACAATTTTAAATCATCCAATTTAAAGGGTGTAAAATAATAATTAGAAGAATAAATTTTATTAAATGTAACAAAAACGGGTCTAAGTAATTACTGACCCACAAAATACTGAACCACAAACTGCCATTTTATTACTTGAATGAAAAATAGGAATTAAATTTTTTTTATATTTTTGTCGGCTGGTCGGAGGTGCGGATTGGAATCTGAAAGTCAGTCTTGACTCAGTAATCGCCAGTTATGGAGGAAAATAGCAATATTTGGGAGAAAAATTCTGAAAGAACTCACGAAAACTAGTTATTTAAAAATAAAAATGAAATAATAAATTAAAAATTTTTTGATTCCTAAAATGTATTTTCAAAAAGAAAACAAAAGAGTGTTTAAAACTGATCCAAAAGTATAACTCTTTTCCTAAATGCTCACAAATTCTTCTAATACTTCTATT
>JAUIRK010000423.1:0-19397 GCA_030549495.1 Nectonema munidae
TAATTATGATGAAAAAAATGACTACCCTAAAAGTCGGAGAAATTTTCAAAAAAAATTATCCTTTGAACGCGCTTTTGATTTTTCATCAAAGAGAATTCAAAAACAAAGTTTGAGAAAACTTATTTTTTTTTAATTATTTTTATATATATTTTTTATAATAAATCATAAAAAAAAATTATAAATTATTGGTTAAATTTTTTCTATTTCATATAATACCGGTAAAGAAGTTTTCCAACTTTTTCTTCAATTTCAGGACATAATTATTTTCAGTTGGCTTAGGTAAATAAAGAGCGGTGGTTTTTCAAAAATTTGTTTTGATATTTTCTAATTATCGGTAAAAGGTGTTCGGTAACGGTAAAGAAAAAGTATTTTTACCAATAAATTACCGGTTTCAAACCTAGAAAAGACTAATTAACATTACACTACTAAGTACAGACTGCATGGATGAGCAAGGTGATTATTTATAATATAAGTTGAAATTTTAATAGTTTAATAAAGATAATAATTAAAGGCTTACTCGTTCATTAGGATAAGGATTAACGAATATTAAAAAATTTAATAGGATTTTGATGTTGAACAAGACAAATAATTTCATCATTTTTGAAACTATAACAACAATTTTTCTATTTAACTAAGAACGAAGAAACAGTGTGTAGAATCAGGAAGAAAAGGGAAGCAAGATGATTGCTATATCATTTTATCGACACCGATATATCATAATAATCACAATATGAGAAGTAGAATGGAAAATGATTAAATTTTGCATTTATCTTTCAGATCACGAAATCTTTAGAAAGAGAGAGAAAGAGAGAGAGAGAGAATGAACACGCTTAATGCAAACAGAATAGTGAGGTAGAAAGTAGTGGTTTTATACGATGAAAAGGTATATTCTGAAGGAGGCAACCAGCACCAAAAGTGCAACGAAAGATATAGTATAGTATATATATATATATGGAAAAAGAAAGAGAGGGAGATATAAATAATAAGGTGAACAACTCATCACGCAAAAAGCCTCTGCTTCTAGAAGAATAATGGCATAAATACTTCTGATTGTTTCCTTGTGTCCTTAAGGCAATGTATATGTTGTATATATACTTATATGTGTGTAGGTAGGCAAAAACAAGGTATTCTACGTGTAAAGTATACTTTTCCATTCTGTGTACACACATTCCATATATGTAAAAGACATGGAAAACCGTTATAGATACATTGGTAATTAATGGCTTTTTTCTCCAATAATATAAATATAGTGAAAAAGCTTATTCATTTTTCCTTAAAGTGTGCATTGCATAGAGATATATAGATATAATAATGTCTACATATATAGGTACAAGAAAAATTTACATAGAAAATATGTGTATATATATAAATATATCATTGTTCAAAAAGGGACTGTAAGGGACATAGGTTTTTTATACAGAACACGACATGTATACCTTTGTTCAAAAATAGACTGAATGGGCGGGGACAACGTAAGAAACAAAGAGCCTTAAAGAGAAAAACTTTGTTTAACGCATGTGTGTATAACAAAGGGTTGAAAGCTATTGATAAAATGACTGTAAAGTTCCCGTTATAGTGAATGACGTTACAAGTGAATTCTCGTTTAAAGCAAAGTTGAGTATATCTGAGAATACTCTTTTTAATTAGGATCAATAGTGTGCATGGCATCAGATATTAATTCCGTTAGCGCCTTAAAGATTCTAAGAACCCTTCAAAAAGCCAAAAACTGGATGATGATGATGATGAAGATGATGATGATGATGATGATGATGATGATGATGATGATGATGATGATGATGATGATGATGATGATGATGATGATGATGATGATGATGATGATGATGATGATGATGATGATGATGATGATGATGATGATGATGATGATGATGATGATGATGATGATGATGATGATGATGATGATGATGATGATGATGATGATGATGATGATGATGATGATGATGATGATGATGATGATGATGATGATGATGATGATGATGATGATGATGATGATGATGATAATGATAATGATGATGATGATGATGATGATGATGATGATGATGATGATGATGATGATGATGATGATGATGATGATGATGATGATGATGATGATGATGATGATGATGATGATGATGATGATGATGATGATGATGATGATGATGATGATGATGATGATGATGATGATGATGATGATGATGATGATGATGATGATGATGATGATGATGATGATGATGATGATGATGATGATGATGATGATGATGATGATGATGATGATGATGATGATGATGATGATGATGATGATGATGATGATGATGATGATGATGATGATGATGATGATGATGATGATGATGATGATGATGATGATGATGATGATGATGATGATGATGATGATGATGATGATGATGATGATGATGATGATGATGATGATGATGATGATGATGATGATGATGATGATGATGATGATGATGATGATGATGATGATGATGATGATGATGATGATGATGATGATGATGATGATGATGATGATGATGATGATGATGATGATGATGATGATGATGATGATGATGATGATGATGATGATGATGATGATGATGATGATGATGATGATGATGATGATGATGATGATGATGATGATGATGATGATGATGATGATGATGATGATGATGATGATGATGATGATGATGATGATGATGATGATGATGATGATGATGATGATGATGATGATGATGATGATGATGATGATGATGATGATGATGATGATGATGATGATGATGATGATGATGATGATGATGATGATGATGATGATGATGATGATGATGATGATGATGATGATGATGATGATGATGATGATGATGATGATGATGATGATGATGATGATGATGATGATGATGATGATGATGATGATGATGATGATGATGATGATGATGATGATGAATGAATGAATGAATGAATGAATGAATGAATGAATGAATGAATGAAAGATTTATTTAGAGCGAAACTACTGCTAATTTATAGACTGTACAGTCTCGCTACACACATTCCATAATAATCTAAGAAACATGCAAACACAAAGCAAATATGAATACAAGAAAAAAAAATAGAAGGAAATTTTAAATTCTGTTTGATATGATTTCTGAAGAAAATAGGTAAGTTTTCAAGCTTTTCTTAAAAGTATTTAAATCATTAATACTTCTCAAGTATAAAGGTAAACCATTCCAGAGTTTTTCTGCACTCATAACAGTTCTTCCATTGCCAGTAAAAGAAGTCTTCAATCGCATGCTTGAATTTAAAGACATCTTTTGAGCCAAATAAAAAGGTATACGAAAATGTAAGCATTTGAAAGTCTGGACCAAAACTTTAAAATCTATTCTTCTTCTAATGGTAAGCCAATGTAAATTTTCGAGTTCATTTGAAACTCTTTGTCTTCGAGGAATCTTTAAGATTACTCTAGCACAAGTATTTTGCAATACTTGTAACTTTTTGATTTGATAATCATACATTCCGAAGAGCAGAGAATTGCAATAATCAAGTTTATTAATAACATAGGAGTTCAGTAAAACTTTAACATTATTTCGGGTAAGAGGTTTGGCAATTTTCGATAGGTTTTTCAAAAAAGCATATCCACTTTTTAAGAGATCAGAGACCAGTTGATCAAACACCATATTTTTATCTAAAGAGACGCCAAGTACATTGACTTTATCACAAATGGGTATATGTAGGCCATCATGCAAAGGTATGCTGGGAAAAAAGATCTCTTGATTTTGAGAAGATGAAGAGAAAACTATCGCTCTTGTTTTTTTTCTATTGAATTTTAGATTGAAGCTGATCATTAATGATGAAAGATCGGGTAAAAGATGTGGAACTATACATTTTAAAGTCGAATATTGAAACTTGGAATCAAATTCTTTCAAAATAAAAATATCGTCAGCAAATGCGAAGACTTGGAATCCTTTACTTTTAATAAATCTCAGAATCGGAGTAACATACAGACTGAAGAGAAACGGACCCAAAACAGATCCTTGAGGTACGCCATATTTTGTCAGCTTTTGTGAGGAACAGAATCCATCAATGATGGTACATTGACTTCTGTTCTCCAAGTAGGACTCAAGCCACTTTAAAGCACAACCTCCAATTCCAAACTCATCTTGAAGTAATTTAAGCAGTAAATCTCTATCAACTGTATCAAAGGCTGAAGATAAGTCTAACATAATGAGCACAGTAAATTGCTTTCTTCTGAATGAATCTGTAACAGCTTCAAGGAGACTTTGTAAAAGAGATTCTGTATTACAATTTTTTTTATAAGCGTACTGCTCATCATCAAGCAAAGAGTTTTTGACACAGTGATTTTGCAGCTGTTTTAGAATAATGCGTTCAAAGAGCTTACTCAGAAACGGCAGGTTTGAAACTGGTCTAAAATCATTCATGTCAATGAATGAAGCATTTTGTGTTTTAGGGAGAGGGGTTATGTAACCACATTTCATGCCTAAAAATAGAGAGGATCTTATTGAAGAGTTAATGTAATGAACAAAGAGTGGAAGTAGAATATCCCAACAATAGTTGAACAATTCTGGATTCAGAATGTCACCCGGTCCCATTTTGATTCCATGTATTCTAACTATCTCCTCAACTTCTGTTGAATCAGTGTAATTGAACTTTGTGAATGAACAGACAGCAAATCTTTCAATGATAATAGAAAAATCAATCACCCTTATAAACTCAAGTCATTAGTTATAGAACTAACTTTATGGAGGAAAAAAGAGTTGAACATATTTGCATATTTTGTTTTTCTATTGCAGAGTACTTGGTGGTAGCTTGATGAGACTTTCCCATCAAAGTACGGAAGTAGTTGTAGAGCTTTTTTGAGTTAGACCCATTATTTATAAAATCATCACAGTACTTAGAAATATTCTTTTCTAAAATTAAACTCGTATTGTTACGTAAACTTTCATAGATTCTTCGTCGATGATGATGATGATGATGATGATGATGATGATGATGATGATGATGATGATGATGATGATGATGATGATGATGATGATGATGATGATGATGATGATGATGATGATGATGATGATGATGATGATGATGATGATGATGATGATGATGATGATGATGATGATGATGATGATGATGATGATGATGATGATGATGATGATGATGATGATGATGATGATGATGATGATGATGATGATGATGATGATGATGATGATGATGATGATGATGATGATGATGATGATGATGATGATGATGATGATGATGATGATGATGATGATGATGATGATGATGATGATGATGATGATGATGATGATGATGATGATGATGATGAATGAAAGAATGAATGAATGAAAGATTTATTTAGAGCGAAACTACTGCTAATTTATAGACTGTACAGTCTCGCTACACACATTCCATAATAATCTAAGAAACATGCAAACACAAAGTAAATATGAATACAAGAAAAAAAAATAGAAGGAAATTTTAATTTCTGTTTGATATGATTTCTGAAGAAAATAGGTAAGTTTTCAAGCTTTTCTTAAAAGTATTTAAATCATCAATACTTCTCAAGTATAAAGGTAAACCATTCCAGAGTTTTTCTGCACTCATAACAGTTCTTCCATTGCCAGTAAAAGAAGTCTTCAA
Source organism: Nectonema munidae (assembly GCA_030549495.1). Classification (NCBI taxonomy): domain Eukaryota; kingdom Metazoa; phylum Nematomorpha; class Nectonematoida; family Nectonematidae; genus Nectonema; species Nectonema munidae. The sequence continues at coordinate 5,638 of JAUIRK010000423.1, forward strand.
TCGCATGCTTGAATTTAAAGACATCTTTTGAGCCAAATAAAAAGGTATACGAAAATGTAAGCATTTGAAAGTTTGGACCAAAACTTTAAAATCTATTCTTCTTCTAATGGTAAGCCAATGTAAATTTTCGAGTTCATTTGAAACTCTTTGTCTTCGAGGAATCTTTAAGATTACTCTAGCACAAGTATTTTGCAATACTTGTAACTTTTTAATTTGATAATCATACATTCCGAAGAGCAGAGAATTGCAATAATCAAGTTTATTAATAACATAGGAGTTCAGTAAAACTTTAACATTATTTCGGGTAAGAGGTTTGGCAATTTTCGATAGGTTTTTCAAAAAAGCATATCCACTTTTTAAGAGATCAGAGACCAGTTGATCAAACACCATATTTTTATCTAAAGAGACGCCAAGTACATTGACTTTATCACAAATGGGTATATGTAGGCCATCATGCAAAGGTATGCTGGGAAAAAAGATCTCTTGATTTTGAGAAGATGAAGAGAAAACTATCGCTCTTGTTTTTTTTCTATTGAATTTTAGATTGAAGCTGATCATTAATGATGAAAGATCGTGTAAAAGATGAGGAACTATACATTTTAAAGTCGAATATTGAAACTTGGAATCAAATTCTTTCAAAATAAAAATATCGTCAGCAAATGCGAAGACTTGAAATCCTTTACTTTTAATAAATCTCAGAATCGGAGTAACATACAGACTGAAGAGAAACGGACCCAAAACAGATCCTTGAGGTACGCCATATTTTGTCAGCTTTGGTGAGGAACAGAATCCATCAATGATGGTACATTGACTTCTGTTCTCCAAGTAGGACTCAAGCCACTTTAAAGCACAACCTCCAATTCCAAACTCATCGTGAAGTAATTTAAGCAGTAAATCTCTATCAACTGTATCAAAGGCTGAAGATAAGTCTAACATAATGAGCACAGTAAATTGCTTTCTTCTGAATTAATCTGTAACAGCTTCAAGGAGACTTTGTAAAAGAGATTCTGTATTACAATTTTTTTTATAAGCGTACTGCTCATCATCAAGCAAAGAGTTTTTGACACAGTGATTTTGCAGCTGTTTTAGAATAATGCGTTCAAAGAGCTTACTCAGAAACGGCAGGTTTGAAACTGGTCTATAATCATTCATGTCAATGAATGAAGCATTTTGTGTTTTAGAGAGAGGGGTTATGTAACCACATTTCATGCTTAAAAATAGAGAGGATCTTATTGAAGAGTTAATGTAATGAACAAAGAGTGGAAGTAGAATATCCCAACAATAGTTGAACAATTCTAGATTCAGAATGTCAGCCGGTCCCATTTTGATTCCATGTATTCTAACTATCTCCTCAACTTCTGTTGAATCAGTGTAATTGAACTTTGTGAATGAACAGACAGCAAATCTTTCAATGATAATAGAAAAATCAATCACCCTTGATAAACTCAAGTCATTAGTTATAGAACTAACTTTATGGAGGAAAAAAGAGTTGAACATATTTGCATATCTTTGTTTTTCTATTGCAGAGTACTTGGTGGTAGCTTGATGATACTTTCCCATCAAAGTACGGAAGTAGTTGTAGAGCTTTTTTGAGTTAGACCCATTATTTATAAAATCATCACAGTACTTAGAAATATTCTTTTCTAAAATTAAACTCGTATTGTTACGTAAACTTTCATAGATTCTTCGTCTATCTGATGTGGCGCATTTCAGCCACTTCTTATAGGCAACTCTTCTTTTGTTTCTGGAGCGAGTAAACTCTCTATTTATCCAAGGAGGCTTGGAAGATTTTGACTTCACAGTTTTATAACCAGAATGATTGGAAAGAGTATTTCCAATCGCCAATATTAAATTATTATAAAAGTCCTGTAAAGAGTAATTAGCAGAAAAAAAAGAGAAACTATCAATGCTCACTTGCAAATCCAATCGAAAATTCTCTTTTACAAATACAATTAAAATCAAATATCTTTCTAATATTCACAGACTCAATTTTTTCATTACAAAAAATTTTAAAAAGAACGGGAAAATGATCACTAAGTCTGAATGGCATTACCTTTACTTCAGTAATTTCCCCATCATCAAAATCAGAAAATACATTGTCCAGGCAATGGCCAGCAATATGAGTAGGTTCATTGATCACTCGCTTAAAATTGAACACACTGATTTCTTTATCAAAATTTTTAACGTAAGAACTCATTTCTTTTTCAAAGTGAATATTGAAATCACCCAAAAGAACTTTTTTATTCGGAAATGAATGGAGACTCGAAATTAAATCAATAAGCTCATTAACAAACTCATTAACACTAAAAGTTAGAACCCTGTATATTAAAATAAACATATAGTTAGTATGTGAGCCATTCAAAACACACGTGATTGATTCAAACGTTTTATAAGAATTAGTTTGAATAACATTAGTAACAATATTTTCCCTATAAATGACACCGACTCCACCACCTCTTTTATCACGAAAAACGTGATCAAAACAGAACCCATTATGTGAGAACTGTGAAATAATGAAGTTGAACTGAGAATTCAGCCAGGTTTCTGTTATGAAAGCAACATCAACCGAATTTGCATTCAAAAAATCTAAGACTTCAATATACTTGTTATGAAGCGAACACACATTCCATAACAGAAACTGACATGAATAAAAAGAAGTTAGTTTTTTTTGAAAATTTCCTGTTTTGCGTTCCTTTAAAATTCTACAATACACAGGACATGAGGAAGAACTAGCGCAATGACTTAAATCAGAAAAACCACTCTTTTTACAATTTATACAAGAAATATTCTTATCGATGTTTACATCAACAGTACATGACTTAGTTTCATGTGGTGAAGAACACTTAGCACATAATGGGTGGTTAATATTTGGACAGTTTTTTTTTATAATGCCCAAACTCCTGACAGTGGTTACATCTTTTCACAAAAAACCAATCAAATACAAAACAAGATTGTAATCCGACAAAAAGACAATTTTTTTTTATTTTTATATTATTCCTAATTTCTTTTGTAGTTTTCACTACAGCATAGTACTTATTACTTTTCACAGACTTTCTAACAAATAGAACCGTACAATTTTTTTCATTTAAACCCAAATCCTCATTAAGAGTAATAATGTTCTCAAGCAACAACTTTGGGTCATACTCATGATTTAAATTAGAAATTCCCATGTGAACTGTGGAATTAAAAGTACCTGAATCTATAGTTTCATTAGGAAAATTATTTTTCAAAATGGGATACAAATTTTCCTTTTCCTTATCATTCGGAAGTACAAAACAAAGATTCCCATTTTCCTCTTTATATGTACTATCAACTTTTATGCACTGTGAAATACAATCATTTTCCACATTTATCAAATCAAGAGAATGGGTTGGCTTTAATTTAACAACAAGCTTGTGCTTTTCACACAAAACATCAGAATGGAGTTTTTTTGGAGAATCATCTATAGATAAAGAAGTCTTGGAAAAATCAGAACATAACTTGTCAACTTTTTCGACGATCTTATTCAGATTACTTTCAATAACATTAACACGGTCAGAAAAAGTATCATGGGATGACGTATTTAATTTTAACAAACAGGAATCACATAAGAAAACAAAATTCTTATAATTTCTTGAAAAATTAGGAAGCGTTGTTTTTAAAAAAGAGGGAGGACATAGCGGTTCGTTTGTACAGTTGATAGCATGAAAAAATTTATGACACAGTTTACATTCTATCGAACAGCTCTGTGCATTTACTTCACAAACAGAACAAATGCCATGAGAGTTCAAAACTGGTGTGTTCATCATAAAAAGTGTAAATAAAAAAAAAGAAAAAACCTTTCTTTCAAATTAAAACAATTCTGTTTTTAAAAAAAAGGGAAAACTTTCCGCCATTTTATTTGTTGGAGTTGATTTTAGAGAAAAAAAAATGTGATGATTTTAGAGAAAAAAAAGGATGATGATGATGATGATGATGATGATGATGATGATGATGATGATGATGATGATGATGATGATGATGATGATGATGATGATGATGATGATGATGATGATGATGATGATGATGATGATGATGATGATGATGATGATGATGATGATGATGATGATGATGATGATGATGATGATGATGATGATGATGATGATGATGATGATGATGATGATGATGATGATGATGATGATGATGATGATGATGATGATGATGATGATGATGATGATGATGATGATGATGATGATGATGATGATGATGATGATGATGATGATGATGATGATGATGATGATGATGATGATGATGATGATGATGGTGATGATGATGATGATGATGATGATGATGATGATGATGATGATGATGATGATGATGATGATGATGATGATGATGATGATGATGATGATGATGATGATGATGATGATGATGATGATGATGATGATGATGATGATGATGATGATGATGATGATGATGATGATGATGATGATGATGATGATGATGATGATGATGATGATGATGATGATGATGATGATGATGATGATGATGATGATGATGATGATGATGATGATGATGATGATGATGATGATGATGATGATGATGATGATGATGATGATGATGATGATGATGATGATGATGATGATGATGATGATGATGATGATGATGATGATGATGATGATGATGATGATGATGATGATGATGATGATGATGATGATGATGATGATGATGATGATGATGATGATGATGATGATGATGATGATGATGATGATGATGATGATGATGATGATGATGATGATGATGATGATGATGATGATGATGATGATGATGATGATGATGATGATGATGATGATGATGATGATGATGATGATGATGAGGAAAGGAATTTTAAGATTTATTGTAAAAGAACACATCACAAAGTTTATAGTCTTTTAGGGGTGGAGAGGGTGGAAGTAGGAGTTTGCGAGGTAAAGTAAAGAAAAGTGAATCTTCATCAAGAGGGGTGCTTTTATAGCTGCTGTGTGGGTACTAGAACTTCTCTTGATGGTTTGTCGGCGAGATTCGCAGAGGTGTGCACATACTCAATCTCTCGATTTGGGTTTTCTATAGCATTAGCGATCAGCGTGAGAGGTAAATTAGTGCTTCCCGCTTTCTTCCAAATCTGGATTGCCGTTGTGCTATCCGACAGAATCTTGCATCTTTCCTTCGACCATCTGAGGCCAATTCCGATCGCCAGCGCTTCCATTATTTCGATGCGTTTTTTGTTCTTAAATTTAAATGTTACATTTATGTACTTGCTTGCGATGCCAACTTGATTTTCGGTGGCATCCACGTAAATCTTTTGGGTGATCTTTGTATTTTCAGAGAATGGTATTGGTTTCGTTAGGTTTCTTTCTAGAATTTGCCAATACTTTTCCCATAGGGTACCATTGGTAGGCGATTGTGCGTATGCCCATGATAGTAGTTTAAATTTGTTGGGGATGGTGCCAAAGTAATAATTGAGATATGCAGTAGCAGATAACCTTTCCTTGGGATTTGTAGCTTTGTCTTTTATCGTCTTGATTGCTAGTCTGCATTTCTTCTTTGTTTTGGGTAGAAGGTCCACATGTTTTTTGGATAGATTTAATTCAGTGCCCAGGTAGTTGATAGTTTGGCCTGGTTCCAGGCGGCTTTTACCTAAGTTGATGGTTATGTTACATTGCTTGGTAAGGTAGTCCACTAAGTCTTTGGTAAACTTTCTTGTCTTAATTAGGTCGTACCCCAGAATTAAAATGTCATCTAGGTATATTTCAACGTGGCAGTCATCTTTATTCATCGTGAACACTTTGATTAGTTTATAGAGTACGTATTGTAAGATGCCAGGGGCAAAATTTGCCCCCATGGGCAATCTATTGAATACGTAGCGTACTTGGTTAATCATAAACCCAAATAGTCTCCTGTATTCTTGGTTTAATTTGATACCATAAAAGGCATTGGATATATCCAGTTTGCAGGCGACGGTGAAGCTTTGGTTTGTGTGTATAAGGGATGTTACCCCTTTTAATCTAATAGGTACGGCTTTGAGTAAGGTCTTTGAAAAGGTGAAGTTTTGAATATATCGAACTCCATTACCGTCCTTGGGTATTATGAAGGTAGGAGATATAATGGATGCTTTCGATACCTTTGAGATAATTCCTTTTTCCAGTAGTCCAGGCAGGATTTTGCGGCTGATAAAGTCTACTTGGGCTGGGTTTGGTTGAATGTACCTGGAGAAGGAACTAAACTTTAAGCTGCTTTGGATGATAGGTTTGTATCCATATGTGAGAATCTTCCGTGCTTTCTTGTCGGTGAGCTCAGGTGGCGCAGTCCATTCTGTGCATTCACAGTTGAATGTGCGGTCTTTTAAGTCATTACTTGTTAGTCTTTCATGAGTTCTTGGGCCTTGTGTAACACAGGCATTAATAGGAGAAATATTGTCTTCATCCTCCGGGGGTGGAGGGTCCTCCATTATTTTGGTTTTTTTTTTTTTTTTTTTTTTTTTTTTTTAAATGTCAAAATGTTCTTGGCTAACGTTTTTAATAGAGGCATTTTAATGGATTTCGCATTATGTAGTTTTTTACAAAAAAACGTGAATAAATAGTATCTCTAAAATGAAGAGAGGAGGATGAAGCTTCAAATCTAAATTTAATTTAATAAAGCTTATAGTCCTCGAAATTTTATACTGTGGCACTGGATAGAAGACATCTTTTGATAGTGTTCGCAAAAAGTACATCAAAGTTACTTTCATTGGCTTAAGGTATTGAGTTCGTCGCGACTGCCGAGGTATGCGCTCCATTTATTGGTACTTGCAGATGGAGTGCTAGAATTTCCAACACCATTCTCCTTTTCTTCAGGAGAAGCACTTTGATTGACAGCCTCGTTATTAAAGTTCGTTTGAATCGTTGCATGAAGTTCGTCCTCATCACCGTAATCGCGTGGAACTGTCTTCAAAGGAGATTCCTGCATCCCAAGATTTAGCTGTTGTACAATTTTTCGGCATTGTGAAGCTGTAGCTTGTGCAATAGGAATCAACAATGCTTGTTGAGTGTTGCAAATCTTGCACTGCCATTTCTTCTTCCTCTCACACTTGAGGGTTGATTGATACATTTTACAGGATAGGCACTTTACAACCAAGAATACTTGCGGCATCAAGAAATAATAATCGTCTGCTTACAACATACAAAATTCCATTGAGAAAAAAGCAGACGATTATTCTTCAAAGGGTCGAAGTGGGAGTTAGGGTTTAGGGTTAGGGTTAGGGTTAGGGTTAGGGTTAGGGTTAGGGTTAAACATCAACAGTAGAGTCACTTTCTAGAAATGTTGTAACCTCGTTGTGGAATTCAAGAAGTTGTGTTATTGTGGACTTTTTCCTGAAAAATCCATGCTGGTCACTTGTAATTAAATGGTTATGTTCCAAGTGATTAGTTATGCTTTCTGAAATGAGGGATTCTAAGATTTTACATAAAACCGATGTTAGACTTATAGGTCTATAATTTGAGGGTAGTGAAGGATCTGACTTTTTCAAGATGGGTGTTACAATCGCTTGCTTCCAGGCTGATGGAACAACTCCCTCCTTTAAAGAAAGGTTAAAAAGCTTGGTTAAAGGCACTGCTAAAACATTAGACAATTTCTTCAACAAAAAAGGATGAATATTGTCATTTCCAGGAGATTTATTTTCGTTGAGTGAATCACGTTTTTCCAATACTGACATCTCTTCAAGTACTAATTCGCTCATATGTTCCAGAATGTCAAACTTCTTAAAGGCTGTTGGTGGAGTTTCCGTGGTAATTGAAAAGACCTTTGAGAAATAACTGTTGAAAATTTCAGCTTTTTCTAGATTGTCTTTGGCTAACTTCCCATCAGAGTCTTTGATTACATTATGAAAAGAATACAATATGTTTTTTTAATCAACACCACTCTGAAACTTCAAAGGTTATAAAAAATATTTGTATCAAGGAAGCTTAAAAATATTCTGAAGGATACAGCAAAATATCCTAAAATAAGAAGAGTGGAAAAATATTTAAGTTAATACTTATAGCAGAGATTACAACCATTATACTTCATACGTTTCTTTATTATAATAATTATAACTATTTTGCCTTTTTCTTGAAAACTTCAAAGATGTGCTGAAATGGAATAACCCCCGAAATTTACAGGTTTGACTTTTTACCGAAATGAACTGGAATCGAGCAAAGAAGGTTAAAGGTGGTGTGGTTTTTTATCGATAAGGCACAAATGCGCCGCTGGCATCGAGCTATGAATAATTTGACAGAGGCCAATCTCGAACCCGGAACAACCGGCTCATGAATCAGCGCTCTAACCGATCAGCCACGCAACCACAAGAAGGAGTCTGATTTGTTCAAAAATCTTTTATCAAGGAAAAAGGAGGAAAAGAAATTTATTTTAGTTGCAATGTATACAATAATAAACATATTCATATTTTCATTCAATTATACAAAAAAATACTACTGTGCATTTTCAAAAGAAACTGTTTTTCGATTCAAGTTTTGGAAAAAATTTTCACAATATACAAGTCCTGAAAGATTTGAAAAATAGTATCATAAAACTTTAGAAAATTTTGAATATTGAAAGAATTATTATCAAAACGTTGAGAAAATAAATATATCTTGATGTACTGGTGCATTAGCGTAACAAAAAGTTTTTGAGTACAGAGGGTCGAACTCTGGACGAACTTAATAAATTCATACGTCAATTTAATTACGTGGAACAAATTATATAGTTGGTGAAATAACAAAGATTTTTCCAGGAATCGCTTCAAAGACTTCGTTTCTATGCTATCACTAGATCAGGGATGTCCAACTAAAACAAGCAGCGGGTCATTTAGAAAAGTTATTGGACACGGTCGGGCCGCACCTATTTAAAAAAATAACAATAATTTTTTTATAAAATATTTATCAGAAACTTTTTTATCCTGATTACTGATTATCACAATTTTTATGAAAATTAAACATAAAATGAGTATTGAAAGAGTTATTTTTATTTATAAAAGCTGTCTCTCACTTTTACAAATAATTCAAATTCAAATTTTTCAAATGAAAACATTGGGATTTGTGTCAATACGCTATTTTATATTAAGTGAATTAATACTTGTAATCTATTTACAGTTCACTTGTATCATTGAGAGCTTCTTTGACATCTTTTGTCTTTTGCCAAAACGTCAATTTGTGGTTTGATTTTATTTGATGCAGCTATCCGTAGAGAAGATTTTAAGTTTTCATCGGTCAGTCTTGTGCGCAAATAATTTTTGTTAAGCTTCATCAGTGAAAAAAATTTCTCGCATTTATACGTACTCCCAAACATACAAACTATTTTTTTGACGAAATGAATCAGCTTTGGAAACTGGCTTCCATCAAGACTTGAGTAGAATTTGGGAATACCCAAAGTTTCAAACGTTTTCTTCAGCATGGTATTGCATTGAAGATCAACTATTTCCATTTGAATATTTTCATTCAATTGATTAACGTCGAAATTGAAGGGATCTACAAATAACTCAAAATCAGATTTTAATGATTTGAGGTCTTTGAATCTTCTATCGAATTCATTGAAAAGAACATCAATGTAATCAACACATTCTGATAAAGCCTCTTCATTTATTACAGATAGAGATTTTAAAAAAGGAAAATGTTCCAAATTTTTCATTTCTACATCTTTTCTCCAAATTATTAATTTTATCTTGAAAGCAGTTACATTATCATTCATTTCAACTATCATACTTGTTTCTCCCTGAAGTTTTAAATTCAAAATGTTCAAATATTTGCTAATATCAACCAAAAAAGCTAGACAGTCAAGAAAAAAGTATCATCAAGCTCGGGAAGTGATCTATTCTTTGATTCTATGAAAACTTTTATTTCTTCTTTGAGTTTGAAAAAACGCTCTAAAACTACTCCGCTGATTAGCCACTTTACTTCGCAATGATAAGGAATGCTCTTGTTTACTATGTATGTATGCTATTGAAAAATATGGTCTGAAAAAATTTTGCAGCTTTTAATAAACACGATCATTATTTTAATAAATTAATTTAATATAATTAATATTAATAAATCTTCATCAGAGGCTGTTTTTATAATTTGATCCAGGACTATTTATCTTTTAGAAAAAATTTTATATTTTTCAATAATTTTTATTCCGACGGCTATTATTCTAAGTCTGGTGTTCCTCAAGGATCAATCTTAGGTCCGCTATTGTTTTTAATTTACATAAATGACATACACAAGTGTTTAGACAATCATAGCAAACTTATCATGTATGCAGATGATTTAACTCTAATGTTTAATACAAAAAATTCTGATCATCATGCCATTCAAGCTTCACTTAAAAACATTACTAATTGGTGTGATTTTAATAAAATAAAAATTAATCATGAGAAAAGTAACTTTATAATATTTTCCAAAAGACCAGTAAACTCTACCCCATCTTTTTATTTGAATAATGTTAGTATCAAAAGAGTTAGCCGAATAAAATTTCTTGGAGTAACACTAGAAGAAAATTTTTCCTTTTCCACTCATATTAATAATATTTGCATAAAAATCTCTAGAATTTTAGGTTGCCTGAAGAAATTGCAAACTTACTTACCTACTAATGCACGAAAGACCCTTTATTATTCCCATGTATTTTCACACTTAAGTTATGCAAACCTATTATGGGGCTCTAACAATCAAACGCATCTGGTAAAACTATCAAAGTTAATGAAAAAATTTTACAAATTCATAAACGAAAAAAGTGATCAGGAAATCAAAATTTTAAATATATATCAAATTAACTCAGTTTCATCCCTCATGTTTTATTATAAACAATATGTAAAACGAGGAGAATATCACGGTCTTTTTGTTCCAAATAGTTCAGTTCATGATCATCTAACCAGACAATATAGTAAATTGCACATTCCGAGATTTAATGAAAATTCTAATTTCAGAAACATTTACTTTCGGACATTGAATCTTGCTAATAAATTGTTAAACAAACTCAATATTTCCAACAAAAAATTTTTTCGAAAATCCGTGGTAAAACTACTACTAAAATAACTTTACTACACTTTTCTTCTCTTTTAAATATATCCAAATATAAAATTTTATATAATAACAATACATTAAATTAAATATTATTTATCATTTTTAGGCTGTATATACATATTATATATATATATATGTAACATATTAAATAATCTCAATATGTAAAAAATATTTTCATTATTGCTGTCTTTTTTTCCCTCTGTTTTTTTTTAAATATGTGTAATATAAACTTTGGAGACCAGTCATCTCGATGGATAGTTTTATCCCTTTGTCTTCTCTCCTCTAAAGTGATCTTCAGTGAATTGAATATATATAACCTTCAAACTCTTCATTGAATAAATTTTTTCGTCATTCTGGTGATGGAAATTTGCAGTTTTCTAAAGATTTATCATTTTTTTTTTCTCTTATTTAAATGAATGTGTGTATAAATTTATGAAGTCCTTTATTCCTCATGTAATTTTGCTCTTGTGTAAATGAATAAATTATTATTATTATTATTATTATTATTCATCATTAATCCCAAATTTAAATATAATATATATATATATAAGTAAAAAACCTTGAAATAAAAGTTAGAAAAAATTTGTTTAAGCTCTAATGATATTTTAAAAATCATAATCCTATCTATATTTTGATAGAAACTTAAAGTTTTTACAACAAATTTGTTGAAATTTTTATAAACTAATATCTATATAATTTAACATCAACCTTTTCTCATTTTCTTAGAGGGCCGCAGAAATTTGCCTTGCGGGCCGCATGCGGCCCGCGGGCCGCGTGTTGGACACCCCTGCACTAGATGATAGATCCAACCGAAGAGAACGTCAACGAGAAGACAAATTGACCGACATTCGCGAAATATATAATTCCTTTGATTCCAATCTCACAAAATTTTACGTTCCAAGCGAAAACTTGACTGTATATGAGCAACTTTATTCCTTCAGAGGTTATTGCCCCCGAAGAGTTTATATGCCTCAAAAGCCCGCTAAGTACGGTGTGAAAATATTTTGGCTTTGCGACGCAACAAATGGTTTTGCACTTAAATCGTACATATATTGTGGCAAATAAGGTAACCTTAGCGGTACAGATTAATCTAAAAATGCTACCTCTTACCTTTGTGAAGCTTACTTCAAAAGTAATCGCAATGTGGGATCGTTTGATCTCTGTCGAATGTTGCTCGAAAATGGGCTGACAATGACAGCTACAATAAAAAGTTTTTCGAAAGATGTAACACAAAGTTTTTTAGAATTGAGAGAAAGAAGTTTGTACAGTACAAAACATTTGTACAACCACGATAACAAAATTGTTTTATGCTCTTATAAGCAAAAGAAAAATAAAAAAGTTCTTCTAATATCATCCTTCCACACTCAGTTACAAGTAAATGAAGAAAAGTATGATCTTAAACCTGAAATCATTTTAGATTACAACAAGTTCAAAGGTGGAGTGGACATAATGGACCAAAGAATCGAAAATTTTACAGTTCGTCGAAAATCTAACAGGTACTACCCGCTTTTGTTCTTCTCCAATAGTGTGGATGCTTGTACACTCAACTCTTATTTAATCATGAAGGAGACTGGATACACCAATTCAAGGCTCAATTTCATCAAAAAAATTGCTCATCAACTAGCTCATGAAAATATTTTTGCTAGATTCAACAATGAGCATGTTTACAGCCAGAAAAAAATGTCTCTTGCGCAATACGGGAACATATTCGAATTGAATATGCGCAAACGAGTGAAATGCATCCAAAAAAAGCGTCGCCAATACCTTTAAAATGTAAAGAGGGTGAATGTAAGTCATCCACGCGTTGGACGTGTGACAAATGCGATAAAAATATGTTTAAAGCACAAATTTTGTCTTTGTAGAAATTGTTTATAAAATAAAATTTTACCTTTCTCTATGTCTCAATTTTTTTGGCAGAAGCCTTTCAATCGTCATTTTTTATTCAAAACACAAGAAATTTATACTTCTATACTCTATTTGTGATATCTCTGAAAATTAATGTTTTGCTGCCTATTCAAAATATCTGACTTTGATTTAGAGCTACAATTGTAGTAAGGTGGCCTGGCTAGAAACTAAAAATATGTGGTTCGATGAAGGTTAGGGGATGTATAATAAGAGCAATACGAGTTGTTATAACATCCATATATTCTTTGATTTCATATGTGAATATCAATGGCCTTCCGAAGTTATTACAAAAGTTTGCAGTGAAATAGCATACAAAAATTAAAATTTTTAATCAGCATCTTCTAGATTAGTTTAGAAGATTGACAACCTTATATAAATTTTAAACTAAATTTTTTTTTGTAATTTTAGCTACTTTTTAGCGATATTTTTATAAGAGTTAGCAATTATGGTTAATAATCTTTGTCTCGTTCTATAACTAAATATGAATTTTCTTAAATTTTGTTTTTTGTTGGTTTATTATACAAATTTAAAAGCTCATTACTTTATTCTTAGATAATTTATAACTTTGGGCTTATATTATACACTCTTGAAAATTTATATTTCTATAGAGTCTCCAACGCATAACGATTTTATCTATCATTTTATTGGTGAAAATGCTAGCTGATTTAAAATCGTGATTCAGTATTTTAAAGGACAATAAAATTCTTTCCAAAAATTTAAAATTTTTTAATACTAAAGCAGACATACTAAAGATTTCTTGATAAGTGCGCTTTAAGTATTACAGTGAAAAATATGCGAAAGTATTAGTCTAACTGTGCATATATGCCTAAAATCACGAGTGCAGCGCCC
>JAUIRK010000426.1:0-47500 GCA_030549495.1 Nectonema munidae
TCCATACTACTTGATAAAGGAACATAGTCGTTCTGAAATATATTTTTGTTTTCAAATAAAGTGTTCCTTTCTTACGATTTTTTTTTAATTTTTTATTAAAATAAGGAAGAAAAATTTATCTGAAGGAAAACATATACTGGTTCAATAAAGTTAAATTATGTTAAACTAAAGTCCTATTTAAAATTCAAAAATTTTTATTTTATTTATTTACTCTATATTTCCTCTTAATTTCACTATTTTTTTCAAAATAGTTTAAATGTCTGAGATGATTAAATGTCAGTCCTTTCACGCTGGGGAAAAGTATACGAATCTACAATATATTGGTGAAGGTGCTTACGGTATTGTATGGTAATTTTAATATTCTTTTAACTTAATTGTATAAAATTTTTCAAAATTAATTTTTTTTGTTTTGCATAGTTCTAGCCAGGGGCGTACCCAGATAATTGGTTATAACCAGTAGTGGGATTCAACCGGTTCGTTAGAACCGTCTCACGGAATTTTATTAGTTCGGCGAACCGACTAGTCGCTGTTAATAGTCTTCTGCCTCTCATCCAAAAAGAACCCGAACCTTTGAGACGGTACGTTTTATTAGTGATTTAGTCAGTTTATTTATACAAGTAGTAACCAGGTTTGTTACCATGTGTATCGTGCTTGTTTTCTCTGTACATTTTTGTTATTAAACGGTTAATGACCAACTTATCTTATATAACACCTAGATTTTGACTATCATTTACGTTCAAGGTATCATATATGATAAGCTTGATAAAAAGACAGATTTGAATTAAACAAAATTCTTATTTTAATATATTTTCTCTCTTAAACTTTAAATAATTATTGAAGATACTGTGAATATAAAATTTGAAACATCAGTGGTGTCTTTTTAAGAGTTAAGTCTTTGGTCTAAACTTTAAAATTTGATGTTTATTCATAACTAAAAACAAAGTATTGAATAACCTAAAATATATATTTTTTATTGCTAAGATTTAGTTATTTAAAAATATAAGAGGAGAATTATAAAGATATAGGATTTAATAATATAAATATTTGGAAATAATCAAAATTGACCAGTTCATTTGCTGACAAATTTGACTTTTTTGCAACAGAACCGGCCGACAAAAAAATTGAATCCCACTACTGGTTATAACTAAATTACATAAAGTTAAATTTTGATTTAAAAATAACAATAATCAGAATATAAATTATATATTTTTCAAAAAAAAAATTGCCCCTCTTGAAATATTATCCTCGGTACGCTACTGGTTCTAGGGAAGATTTAACCAGCTCAAAACTCATCTTGGGCTAATTTTGCGGACTATTTCCATACTTTAAATAATCAATCAACACTAGCACGAAATTTAGATATTTAATTCAAATTTTTTGTTTTTAAGAGTAAATATAAGGTGTATTTAATTATTTTTTGCTAAAAATTTAAATAATTTTGGCTTTTTGAAACTTTTTCAGAATCAATATTAAATATTTTGCTTGAACAGCTATGCAATATGTACAAAATTTAAATTTGAAATAGTTTATGGAGTTGAAACTAATGTGTAAAATAATATCTGAGTTTGGAATATAAGTTACAGATGAAGAAACCAAAATTTTAATGAAAAAAAATGCGCTAAGACAAAATTATAGTTGGAAAAATAAGTTAGAGATAAAAAAACCGAAATGGGAAAGGATGAATCAAAAATTAAAAAGGATTAAAATACAAAATTAAAAAGGATGAATTCAAAGTGAATATGCACATAGTATTGATTTTATTTCATGCAAAAACAGTTTCGATCAAACTTTGAAATGGAGTGAAGAAATTGTTTGGCCAAATGTAGGAAATAGAGCCGCGTCCCCCAATCCTGTTCAATGTGTTAAAATTCATCCGGTTTTCGAGATTTTTTTAATGCATAACTTATAGAAAAAAACTGTATCATGAAAATCCGGTTCATCCAATTTCCGGCTTATAGAATTTTCACGTACCTATGCATAAAACTTTAAGACCAACTTTGTTAAAACGAAATATTTTGTCGTAATATGGAGCTTTAATAACTGTATTTACATTGAGAAGAATAGGGACAAGAGCCATATGTTTGTTAAAAAATTGGTTTGTTAACGAAAAACGTTTTTATATTTGGGAAAGAATTTACTTTCTGATTTTAAACTCTAAATATTTTTTTAGTGATATGATCCATTTTAATTTTACATTTAGATACCAATACATTTTTTATAATTACAATAATAAAATGCAACCTCTTTTAGTTCAGCTTTTGATAAAGAGTCACAGAATAATGTTGCGATTAAAAAAATTTCTCCGTTTGAGCATCCAACGTACTGCCAACGAACTCTTCGCGAACTTAAAATACTTACTCGATTTAACCACGAAAATGTAAGTTTTATTTTTCACTTTTCTAAACCACCACCATTTAGATCCAAATTAGTTTGGAACTAAGATCCCGACATTTTCTTTCTTTTGAAACTAGTACTATACAATAGATATTCTTTGTATTTCTATTTTTGTGACTGAAGGTAACTTGTTTGTATTTCTATATCGATGACTTGGTTACTACATCTTTCTCCTACAAAAAATGTTCACTATTTTCCATATATATTTACAAATATTACCTAATAAAATCTTTAATGCAACAGAATTTTGATTCAGAACTTACTTTCAGGATGACGGAATGGCAGGGAAAATATCAGACTCGGACTCCTAGTACTTTCAAAATTTTACTTCGACTCCGAATATCTGAGAAACTTAATAAATTAACGCTATCTTTTCACTTCCGACCCTAACTAAATAAGCTCCACTCCCAAAAAAATTGAGGTCTGCAATTGTTTCAGTCCTCAACCAGATTTTGGTTCTCGACCAAATGCCAAACACGTGATTAACGCATATTTAATAAAGAAAAATAGTATTTATTTTGTTTAAATATTGGTAGCATATACATGACAAGATGTTATTAACCCATTTACGGCCAATGTTCCTATTTTGCAACATAAGTAATTTCATCTTTGTCTGCTTTATTCAATGACTTTGAATATAAATCGTCTGCGTTTTTTTAGATATCGTCTGCTTTGCTTGGCCTTAAATGGGTTAAGGTGTAGGATTTAAAATTTTTAAACTTTGGGTCCATTTACTTTCACATTATTTCTTATTCGGTATTTGGCCAAATCGGTTTTCCAACACTTTGTAGGAACGAATTATGATCGAAAACCGAGGTACCACTGTACTTAAAAAATTCGGACAGTATAGATATGAATTTCAGAAAATTCAAACAACTCTTTGATGCAGCTCCAAAAGATAGGAGACGCGGGAAAAATATCCTCGATTCATTGGAGATGCTGCTGGTCAATTACAGATTTTGACTTTGTTAAATTCGCTTAAAACGTAGTCTCTGGTGTGAATATATATTATTCGGATCCCTGAGCTTCAACCTAAGAATCTATCATTTATTTTGCTAAATTATGTTTCACTTATTACTATTCTTAATTTGGTTTATTAATTAAAAACTTAATTTGATAACTGAGTTCGAGATTTAGAGTTTAGATTTTTGATTTTTTATAACTGTTGATGAATGATTAGTAGTGAAAATCATAAATTCCGAAAAAAATTGTTATGATTACAAATTTTAATTTGTACAAAATATCACTAATTTCCATGTTAAAAATTCTTAACTGGATTAAATTGTAAATTCTACCTAGGCACCAATGGCGATAACCAAAAAATCTAAGATAATATTATTAAAAAAGAAAAAGATGTTAGATATCCTAATCACATCCAAAAACTTTTAATACCTCACAAACACTTAATTTTTAAAATATTTGCTTTTAAAGTTCCATTATTCATCTTTTTTTAACCCTTGAGTATTAGAATTTTGAAGCCTACTCATTCGGTTAAGTGAGAGCAATGTTGTTTTTATTTTATTAAAATGTCCTACACAATTGATTTTACTTTATCTGTTAAAGACGGAGCTGTGGAGTCGGAATTGAAGTCGAATGCTTAGACTTCGGATACGATCCTTGCAATAGTGTTGTTTTATAACATGGTCAATTGATTATTATTATTATTATTTCTAGACGGTCCGGTGTTTGTCTCTCGCTTCGCTCGAGACGTAGGATTCTAGGTCTCAAAAATCTAGGTCCACTTAAAGATCATTGGTAAAATTCTAGGTCCACTTAAATATCATTGGTAAAATTCTAGGTCCAGTTAAAGATCATTGGTAAAATTCTAGGTCCAGTTAAAGATCATTGGTAAAACTCTAGGTCCAGTTAAAGATCATTGGTACCGCATGATTCTAGGTCTTGTTAAAGATCATTAGTACTGTGATTCTAGGTCCTGTTAAAAATCATTGGTACTCCCGTGATTCTAGATCCTGTTAAAGATCATTGGTACCAACGTGATTCTAGGTTCCCTTAAATATCATTGGTACTGGGATTCTAGGTACACTCAAAAGATCATTAGTACCTGGATTATAGATACCATCAATGAACCCGTAAAGATCATTGGTACCCCTGTAAAGATCATAAGTACACGTAAAGATCATAAGTACCGCCGTAAAGATCATTGGTACCCCCGTAAAGATCATTGGTACCCCCGTAAAGATCATTGGTACCCCCGTAAAGATCATTGGTACCCCCGTAAAAATCATTATTACCCCCGTAAAAATCATTAGTAGAAGTAAAGATCATTGGTACCCACAAAGATAAAATATATGAAAACTTAATACATAAAATATTAAAGACCATAACTTATTTAAAAATAAAATAAAGAAATAAATTAGATTATCATTAAAAATAAATTAAAGGAAATATTAAAAAATTACTATATAAAATCTAGAAGAGCTTTAAAAAATTAAAAAGATCTATTTATTTAAATAAACATAGATTCGTACTAAATCTATTGAAAACTCTTAATAAATAAAATTTTAAATAGAGTTTAGAAAAATAAAATTTATAAACAAAATAATTAAAATTAAAGAAATCTATTATTGAAAGTTAAAATTTATAAACTAAATAATTCAGATTTAATAGAAATCTATAAACTTTAGTTATTTAAAAATTATCAATAGTAGGTATCAATTTATAGAAATCTAAATAACAAAATTTATAAATTAAAAAAACAACTTTAATAAAGAATCTTGTTTTATTAAAAATAAGATTTGAAATAGTAACATACAAATTTATTATCTTTCCTGAGAAGAATAAATAAACCCATCAGCTGAGTTGGATATATTGAGAATGTACAATTTTTTTAATGCAAATGAATTCTTTTGATTGGTTAAATTAAGTACATTATATACAAAATATACAAATATATATGATTTTTTTTGAAAACATTTAAGGTAAAATAAAGTTAATATTGTTATTCAGAATGATAAGAGGATTCTAAAAATATATAAAACTTGCTTTTTTGGTGAATATATGTGAAGTCATAATTTTGAGGCAGTTTGTAAGGGTCTGAAAAATCGAAAATTAAAAAATGGAAAATTCAAAATTTTTAAAACGTATTCTGATAGAGTTTGATACGCTGATTCCGAATATGTAATTTGTTTGAAATTAATCGATTGATTTTTTAATTTTTTTTGAGGTCAAAGTTGGATTTTTTGTCATTTTTTCAAGTTCAAAGGCTAAAAAAAGTATTTAAAAATTTTTTAATTTAAAATATTTTTAAATTTTCGTGATCAGTATAAAATTTCCTTTAAAATGTGGTATTAAAATAGAAAATTGGATAAGTTTGAAATTTTTCGAAAATTTTGTAGGGGTCACCCCTTACAATTTTTTAAAAAAATAAAAAAATATATTTTCAAATTTTTTCACCGTAGTATGTTTAAATATCAGTTAAATTTTATGAATATGAAAAAAAAAATGGAAAAAAATATGTAAATATTCATTTTACACACTAAAATATCGTGAAAAATAGGAAAATTGTGCACATTGTTCAAAGGCTTATAAAAATTTATTTTAATATTTTTTCAAAAAAGTTCTAACTTGTAAAATGTAGGTAAAAGGATGTTCTTTAAGATGGGCTCATTTTGAAAATGAAAAATATTTTGAAAAAATGTTAAAAATTTGTTTCAAGTTAATTTTTACTTAAATTCGTTGATGACTTATGTATATAAAAAGAAAAAATGAGTCTTTAAGATTTTTTAAAAAAAAAGTGAAATTAAAATCTTTAAATATAAACCATATAGCATGATTTAGTAAAAAAATAATGTAAAAAAGTTGTTTATTTTTGTAAAAATAGGATATAATAATCAGTTTTAAGTTAAATATTTTTGTGTATTCAATACGGCTAACTCCTTGCAGAAAAATTGAATAAAGTAAATGTAAAATTTTTTCAACTAAATTGTAGAGAAAAGAAAGCTTTATAAATATGTAAGAAATTTTTTTAATTAAAATTGTAAATATTTTGTAAAAAAGAAATAAAACATCTATTTTAGACCAATTTTTAACGCCAAAAATAGAAAATTGAAAATAAAAAAACAAAAAAAAATTTTTTTTCAAAAATTTAAAGTTTTATGTTAAAATTCAAACTATTTTACACCTCTTAATGTAAAAATTAGAAATATAAATATATTATTTTCCAAATATTAGCCAATCAAAATTGTCCAAATTTAAATTTACGCAGACCGATTCTAAAAATTTTTAAAATAATAAAAAAAAAATTTTTTAACATTTATTTATTATTTCATATATTTAGAACACGATTATGTAATTTATTTTTAAAAAAAATATTTTTTTTTTATATTTTTAACAAAATTAAAAAAAATCGAAAAATTTGTCAAAGTTACCTTGTTTGGCGTCATTTTGCCAAAAATTTTATGCAACAAATATAATTTTTTTTACATCAACTTGTAAAGAAAGAGTTGGGCAAAAAAATAAAAGAGAATGTCATTTTTATTTTAGGCCTCCAATTTTTCGCAAAATTGGATCAAAATTTTCATGGGGTAAAATTGACGTCATTTTTTAACGCCAAAAAGTGAAAATAGGGAAAAACATATGAAAACTAAATATTTTTCAAAAATTTCAAATATTAGCATAAAATATCACTCAATCTGCATCCTTTCATAAAAATATTAGAAAAAATTAATTTTAGTTTTTTAGCAAAATTAGATCAAAAATATTGAAATTCGGATTTTTGAGACGCAATTAACGAAAATTTAAAAAAATTTTCTGAAATTTTTTTGTCAATTAATATTCATACAAATGTCTACTTTAATTGCACATAAAAAATTTTTATAAAAAAAAGTCCTAACACGAAAATCGCAAAATTTCATTCCTTAACTCGGTTCATTGACCTTAATTTGGGGTCACGCCACTATCACCATCAAACTCAGAATCCAAAATAAGGTAGATGTGGATAAAAAAAAATTTCAAAACCCCCCTTCATCATACAAAAATTTTAGTTCAAAGTCGAAAAAGCGGAAAAATGTTATATATATATATGATTCGCTTGCAATCTTTATATTATAGATATGCACTCCTCAGAATAAACAATGAGAGTGAAAAAGGCCATTCGTTATATTTGTAGTATTTTTTACATTTCCCACAATATGTGACGCAGAGTAGATGATATACGGATAGCAAATTCCTTCTACATATCTGTCGTCGTGAAAATAATGATCTCGTATGAATGCCAAATTGCATCATGTAGGATATTCATTCATGAAAAAAGAGATTTTTGTGATTGAATGCAAATTTTGATTCACTTCTCTTTATTGATTAATCAAAATTTAATGTTTTTTTTACAAAAGCCGAAAGAAAGTAAAGTTATTAGAAGATTCAAAGCCAATCCTTTCTTAAAAAAAATTCAACGCTAGAAATTTTAAAATTTTCAAAGTTATTATTTTTTAACTGTAATTTTAAAAATAAATGCCTTAGTGATAAAAATATAGTTTAAGTGCTCATTTGTCTAATAATATTTTATTGTGTCAAAAACAGGACATTTTAACGAGTCACTGCAAAACAACAACAACAACATTAACTTTCAAAGCCAAGTTTAGTGCTGAAGCTCAATTCGAAACAAACTCGTAAAATAAAATTAGAAAATTAAAATTGTGCATACATATTAAATAATAAAACTTTATTATGGATTTTTTATGTTAAATATACATATTTATCTGATGAAACACCACTTTATCCAATAAATGTTGGCCTTTCAAATTTTAGGGTTTAAATTTTATATATATCAGCAAAATTAAGGATGTCATTATTAACTTTTATGAGTTATGTTCAAAAACGGAACATTTATTGAAAAAGACGCGACGGTTAAGTATATGTGATTTATAAAACGTCTTGTACGAAAGATAAATTTCCCTATTACAAAATTATCAACCTACCAATATGTAATCAATAATTGAAAGTATAACAATATGCATATGCTCAATAAATAACAAAAAAAGAAGCCATTTTGAAGACATTATATGTTATCAAAGAATTTTCTTTCCCACGATTCGCAATTGCTCGGAAAGAGAGATGAAAATTGACATTTGAATCTGAATCATTTTCCGATTATACCCCGTATTCTCATTTCTACCATAGCATATCTTTGTATAACATAATATACGTGTGTAGTTGGTGTTATTTTTCTGAATTCGACCCCTTTCCTTACTCCAAACCTGTTCTCTTTCATGGGTAGAGTCTATGATGGAAGATTCGGCATACTAAGCCTAGTTTTAATGATAGAATTTCAATAGATCGATTTTTTTCCTGAATTTCTATACTGCTCTTTGCTTTGTCATAAACTTTATAGGGAGTATAAAACATACACTTATAATAAACAGTTTGGATTATTTATTGTTTGTTATGATGACCTTGAATTGTACGGATATCTTTTCTTCTATCTCTTCTTATGCATCATCGATTGTGTATCTATACCTCCTAATATTTAGTTTATTAATTGTTTTGCAACTTTTTCATTATTAATTTTCTCGTTCATTGGTGCTTTTAATATAAATTCTCATTTATGAGAATTCATCCATTATTCATTAGATTTGGAAATGCCATATTAATTCAAAATTAATTTATACTGGTCCCAACTAAATATTTAAGATTAAATGATCATAATAATGACATAATATTCATCCATGACTTTGATGCTTTCTCTCATGCTAGCCTTAACTGGATTATAGCTACAGTGCACCTCTTTAATACAGGCATTGAAGTAACTGCCTATTTTTGACCGTATTATAACCCTTATTACCCAGAAAAAATAACTATTAATTTCCCTTTGGGTCCAAATGAACTTATACTAAAAAAAAATTATAAATAAAAATTAAATTTAAATATACAACTATGATTAATTTGAACAATTTTCTTTACAAGCAAACTTATTACAAATAATGCAGGTGGAGTCATATTTGTACATTTCTTTTCTGCAAGATATTTTCTCCAATAATGTTTTGCTTAAAATGATTCTCGGTATAGTTTTTCTTGTTTCTATATGTGCTGAAAGTAGTTGCCTTACTAAAGTATCCAAAAAAAATTATTCTTTTATAAGAGCAATTTTCTTTGTATTTTTTTTGTAATCTCTGAAAACAAAATATAAGGATTAAATGCTGAAATTGCTAAAACATTGAAGAATATACCCATAGGCCTTCTGTTTGTTTTTCTTGATGTAGTAGTATAGT
Organism: Nectonema munidae; assembly: GCA_030549495.1. Taxonomy (NCBI): domain Eukaryota; kingdom Metazoa; phylum Nematomorpha; class Nectonematoida; family Nectonematidae; genus Nectonema; species Nectonema munidae. The sequence goes on from JAUIRK010000426.1 coordinate 9,621, forward strand.
AAGAAACTTTTTGGTCGAAACTATCTACTCCACCTTTTGTTTTATTATATATAGTCCAGTATAATTGAAGGAAATTTTTTCTTTGATTGGTCAAAATGTTTTTCATGATGATAAGTGCTTTGAAGAATGACTGATCTATTTTTTTTGGAATATATGATATTATTGTAAAGTCTTGTGGAAAGATAAAGTGAGGTGTATTGTGATCTTCCTATTGAGGAAAAATTTTCTGGAAGAGATGCTTTATTTTTTTTTAAGTGTTCCTATATATGTGATTTTTCTTTCCAGCAACTTTTCAACTAGCAAGTAAGAAGTAGAGAAATTGTCGAATGTAATAGTGTAGCCTTTCAAGCCATCTGACAGCTGTAAGACATTTTTTCTAAAAAAATTTATTGAATCATAATTCTTGTCTAAATAAGGTTTAAGTCTCCAAACATAATGTGTACTAGAATCACATAAAGTCCAAAATTTAAGACCATATTTGGCTGGTTTTTTTGGCATATACTGTCTAAAAGGAGCTCTGCCTCGAAAAGCTTTTAATTGTTCGTCAATTGTAAGAAAAATGTTTAAATTATACAATTTTTCAGAAATTAAGCTCCAAATTGTGCATAAATCATGAAAAGCTGCGAATTTATCTTTTTGTTTTCGTTGATTTCTAGTTTCACTTCTGTCAAATCTTAAAGTAGAGCATAATTCTTCAAACCTGTGGCGAGTCATAGTTGAAGCAAAAATAGTCGTTTCATTTTTTGACTTATAAACACCAAACAGAATTAGAACTCTTAAAAAAACATTCAACTCAACATAATCCAAATTTATTAGTATTTTCCAGAATTAAATTTACGATACTTAGAGGAAAAAAACAGAAAATGCAGAAACCAAACCTCATCATCATCCACTCGAGAATAGAATATCTTGTTGAACCTGGCTTTATGGAAATTATATTTGCAGCATTATTTCTACCAATATTTGCTGTAAGAATACAACGCCATTCAATTTTTTTATCTTTGGAAAAAAACAAGTGAAGCTTCTTGAACATATCCTGAATTTTCGCTTCCATCTGTTGAAGTTGAAATTAAAAAAAAGTTCAATAGCTAAACTACACAGAATAAAGATTGAAAATTTTTGTTTTATAAAATTCAATATCAAAATTCTCTTTTTTGAAAGAAACTTAAAAGATTCAATCAAAAAGACAAAAAATACAAGTTCACTTTATATTTTATTTTTAAGTTACTAAAATGTAAAAATTTCCCAAAAAATGTATAAAAACACTCATTTTTTTCACAAAAATATTTTTTTTAATTACCGTGGCGTTAAGTTCACTTACAAATAAAATTTTAGGCATTTTTTGTTATAATTAAAACTTTTTATGATATAAACAATATTCGGTCCGAATGAACCCGAAAGGAAAATGTGAATTTTTTTTTATTTCTACATTTTCACTGAATCATTTAAAATAAAATGCTTTCTATATATGTAAATCTATTTTTAAAATAAAGTCAAAAAGTTTCAGGGCCTCATCTTTATTATTTTGTAATTTTCATAAATTTAAAATTTGTCACGGGTCCAAATGGACCCAAAGGGGTAATGAGGGTTAAAGAAGTGACCGCTTTAGAGAGGTGTTGGTATGAAACAATTTTTTAAAATCAATTAAAACTTTAATCAAACTTTGAAGCATTTAATTGTCAAAAATCTCAGTAAGAGTAGTTTGTCTACCTGTACTGATTTTTTTAATATCTTCATTTATGAACTCATCTCCCGCTTAATTAAGCAAACATAGACCGCATATCAAGATCTTTTTCTATTAGGTCTGATCAGTACATCATCTTTTTGTCATTTAATTTTTTCTAATAAATGCTCATTTACTCTAGTCTATTTGTTGAAAACCAATACATTTCGTATATGAAAACTATATATAGACATCGGCTTTGAAAATCTTCGAATAGAACATGGCTCTTACCTAACAAAGCTTGTTGAAGTCTAAGAATTCAGACAAAATTATTTTGAATTATATACTTGTACAAGCGTATTCTTGTAATCTCTATGCAATGAACACTTATTCACTACATATCGTAGTGGTTTCATCAGTAACTTTTTTCTCTATGTAATCTCTATGCAATGAACACTTATTCACTACATATCGTAGTGGTCTCATCAGTAACTTTTTTCTTTAGGTCTCATCAGTAACTTTGTAGTGGTCTCATCAGTAGGTTTGGTTTCCAAGTACATTGATGCTTGGAACAAGTTGTGATAAATTGGTTATATCATGTATTTGGGATAATGATTTTTTAATAGCCATTTTTCTGCAATGAACTGTTCTGAATAATCCCTTGATCATGGGGTTGTAGAGAAGAAGTATTTATATGCTGAAGATAAATAATTATTTTCATATTTGTTAGAGTATTTATATCATGAGAATGACGTGTCGCGTTATCAACGAAGAGAAATATTTTTTATTTTAGAAACCATTCTTTAAAAATATTTCTCGTCATCCATGACTTTTTATTATAACGCCACGTAACAGGTAGTTGCGTGTGTATCCAAATTGATGTTACGAAATGCGTGAGGTTTGAAGTTTTTCCTATTACAAGTGCTTTCTCAAAGTCGTCAAGCATATTGCAAGCTAAAAAAAAATTAGTCTTTCTTTAGACTTTCTACGATCTGAAACACTAAGACATAAAGTTCGATCTGCTAAAACACGGTAAAAAAGCCTCTTTCATCCATGTTCCATATATCACCTGCTTGATATCTATCACACAAATCAACCAAAATATCTTTCCCAATTGATAATAGTAGATTTTTCAACGCATGCCTCCCTCCACAAATTATCCAATTTTATCTTTCTTTCTTTAATCGCCTTAACCAACCAAATTTATTTTGATTAAACTTTTTGCCGTATTTATTTCTTATTCCTTGGTAAAATTAGTTCAGCTTACAATAGTATAGAAAATTGTTTGCTAATTAAAATGTTATTTTACCTGTAACCATAAGAAAGTATTGCCTTATTGGCACTTTATTTTATTATATATCCTAAAACTTCAAGAGACTGAACACTGGAGACAACACAGAACCGTACACCTCTCTCTCTTTTACCAAAGAGTCAAAAGCACTCTTTCGTATTTATTCTTCAAATGAGTCTTTTTCATTCATTTAGTTCCAACGTCACCAAAGGAAAACCCCTATGGATCTTTCCTGATCCTCAAACTCAAGTATTCTTGAGAGCGTGATTTTAGCGAATAGATCTATCAACGGAGATTTTTGTTCATCAAAAGTTAGTATCGGTTAATCTTGAATAATTTTTGGATTTAGTAATGTTGATTAGAGAAGAACTGTTGCATATTGTATTCGAAAAATTTAACAGAAAATATTTTTGCAATAATAAACTCTAACTTCGAGTGTTTACTGCGCGGATATTGATAAAATGTTTTAATATCTACTGAGCTAATTTCATATTTCATTTAATCTTTTTCTTCTAATTGTAACTAGAATTTTTCAAAGGATGTACACGATTTAGTCTTGTGTACTTGAAAATGATTGTAATTTTTTTATTTACAAAAAAACTATATTTTTGTAGGAAGAAATTTGACTTAAGTTGAGAAAGGTAAACATAAATTTCTGTAAAGTGTAAACATTCTTAAAATTTTAAATATCCAGTTCAAAAGATCAATTTTTTACTTGTTGAAGATTTGATTTCAAAATTACAGTGACTTTTAATTTTAAATATTTTAAAAGATTCATATAGTAAAATTTGAAACTCTGGAATTGAAAGTTGAACTGTGGGATTTGAGTTCGCTGAATTACTTTCCTGTCAGAAATTTTCTACTATGTAGTATATTGAACTATTCTTTAATAATATTATCAAAGTTAGCAGAAATAAAGATGCTTAAAAATGGGTTGAATTATAAATATGCAATAAAAATCTTCATTCTAAAGAAAATATATCGACTTTTTGATCAAAGTTATACAATGGAGAAAATGTTTGGAATAGCGGGACCAAAACGCCTTAACTTTTGCACATCACTTCATTTATACGCCTGAGATTTTTGCAAATCCAAATAACTATTTGCAATTACGAAGTCTATACTTGCAAAGCCCGTACAATGATGTTGCCAGAATAGCTTTTTTTTCTCCAGCTCCTGTATGTTTGCCACCGGATTCTAAGGACAAGTGGATAAATAGGACTCAATGGTTTGTGGGAGATCCAGTAGGAATAATTATATAAAAAAATTGGTCATATTATAAAATCAATTTGATAAAAATTAAAGTGTATAAATCCTAAGTATGTTCAAAAGATTTCAAATTTGACAAAGGTGTTACCAAACACAAAGAAGACTTATCTTTCTCATAATTGTTCCGGATCAAGTTAAAACGTTAGAAGAACGCTTCAATGACAATCTATCTACCCAAAGCAAGCAATATGATCATGTGTTGTTTCGGAACATGCATGGACGTATAATCTTCATTTTTCAAATTTAAGTTGCTTTTGTGAATAAAGATGATAAAGAGGTGATCAATGCTTAAATTTTATTTCTTGATCTCTTCACGTTTTTAATCAAGCTGTTGTCATTTCTCATTAATAAGAAAGGGTGATGCTAATTCGACAGTAAAGTGAGGGGATATAGAGCCATTTAATCAGTCCTCTGGGTCCTTCATAAAAAGGTTAAAAGCGCTTGACATGGATAATAGTGAACCTCGGTTTTACCAGTGTTTTTTAAGGTTGCATACACGTGGAATTCAATATAATCACATCTACTTTAATTTCGATGCAATAACCTTATAATACGTCTCGCAGAGGTGCAAGAGATCCAACCATTTGATATCTACGTGCGCAGTTAGCCCACAGCCAAAAAACCGCCATGAATAATTTAACCTATGGGCCTGCAACCCCAAATAGTTTTTAGCCTATTAAATATTACTATACCTTATAACTGCATTTACCAGTGTATATAATTTAATATTTATTTTTGGAAAGCATTATAAAATGTTGGCCTCTGATAAATTATAGTTATGCGTATGAAACATATGATCTGTATTTGATTTGACATATGGGAAAATGCATCAACGTTATAAATATTATTTACGTTTTATAAATGAAATTTAATCTGTTTGATTTTGTTGTAAATAAATGGTGGAACATCGATGTGAAAATTATTTGTTTCAGTTGTGTTATATCTGAGATTTCAGCGATTCTGTATCATCAATGCCTATAACAGATGTCAAACTCAAATAAACGGCGCTCCTCTGATTTCCAATATATGAAACTCTTGCGTGCCCGATAAACAGAATTATTATTTTATTTATTACCACACCCGATCAATAACAAAAGCAGCAATTAGATGAAGCTTTTATTCTTCATTTTTTTCCGATTTTCCAGAAACGTGGCATCTCTTAACAATTTCTCAGAATCAGGGGTTAAACTCGTAGCGTAAGACATTGTCAAAGTATTATCATCCGTTGTCAGTCTTGCTCTGTGCTTTGATTTTTGTAATTTATCACTAAAAATGTTTTCTCTCAAAGGTGAGTCAAACTAAACATGCATACAATTTTTGAAGCGAATAGAGTTATTTTCCCATATTTAGAAACAAAATATTGATCAAAATGAATCAATTTATTTGTAAAAAGCTTATTTTTCCTCACAGAATTACATTTTAAGTAGATGATTTCCATCTGAACATAATTGTGAATGTGATGCATCGACTGTAAAAGGAGATTTAAAAATAAAAAATCCAAGATACTAATTGAAGATTGATACTTTGTCAAAAATATACGGTCGTGTGCAACACCTTGCTTATAATGTCATTTTGAAAAATTGTTTCTAGTAAACAACTGAAGACCTTATGGAGGAAAATATATAATTAATTTAGATTTTTCGTTTTAAAATAAATCTTACCCTATTTTTTCATTGATTTGGTTATTGAATATTTACAGATTATCGATGTTCAAGACATTATTCTGCCTCAAAGTGATCATCCTAAAGATATGTAAGATATATTTTGTTTTTTTAAGAATGAAATAAATTTCCTTTACTTGTGAGGGTATATGAAACGCTTATTCCATGCCGTGACCAAATTTTGTAGGCTCAGAGTCTGAAATCGAATAAACCTGACTTCGGCCCAACTTCGACTTAATTCTTTGAGAAACCCATTAAAAAATGTAAACTTTTTCTTTGTATTATTTTAGTAGTAATAGAGAATTTATTGATTCCAAAACTCTTAACTTCTTCTTAAGAAGGCTCTTGAAGCTAGAATTGTGAATGTATATAAGATGAGGAGAATCGATATAAAAGGAGGCGGAATAATTATTACTTTTAGGCCCAACTGAATCATTGTCTTTAAACATGAATAAGGAAGGATAGGAATTACATGAGAAAGGTTTCTGTGATCCAGAGTATTAAATCGTAAACACGAGGAATGCTAAATCACTTTTGATCTTTTCAAGTAGGAAATCACGATGTCAAGAAAGAATAAGGAAAACTTTTATTCTCCATAACTTTAATCAAAGAATCAAAACTATTTTTATCATACTACTACTATAGCAAAGAGAAAGATGAAAACACTTTTTAACTTTACTTACAAGATGTTTGTTTTCTTTTGGCCTAAGTGTAAGAGTAATAACTTTTTTAAATCATCAACCCGGCCATTATTATCATCAGAGAAATCCTGGCTATTAACGATTTTTACAAAATTTCCTGCGTAGAAAATATAAGTTATTCGTATTTTTGGAATAAGCTTGTCAAAGTATAGCTTCCACATATGTTTTTTTACTAACGCACTTCCATACTTAACTAACAACCTTCAATTCTAGATGATCTAATGGGGGCGAAAATGACTTTTTGCATGTTTCAAATACCCTTTCATACATAAATTCAGCACACTTTTTATATTGTCAATTGAATTTTTCCTTTTTAGTTTTGACTCGTATTTCCTGCTATCTGTCTTTGCTTATTAACTCTTAAATCGTTGTAATTTAATTTATGAGCCTTTTTCATTCATTTAGTACCAACGTCACCAAAGGAAAACCCCTATGGATCTTTCCTGATCCTCAAACTCAAGTATTCTTAAGAGGCTGATTTTAGCGAATAAATCAATAAAACTTCAAAAAAAATTTACCGTTTCGTCCCAAAATATACATTTTTTTGACATGCACAGAACTATAGCTTGCCACACATCTGTTCTTATGTTAAAGGGCCTTTTTTTTTAAAACTCAAAATATATTTTCTAAATAAACTGACCCTTTTTCATATTAATTAAAGGATAAGTTTATGGAAAATCGAGCCAAGAGTTTATTAGCGCATTAAAAATGTAAGAATGTCAACCTTCAAAACATTTTTGACCCTTAAAAAAAGTTCGTTTCCGTTTTTTAGAGCCAAAAAACATTCATGTCTATTCTCCCCTTCTATTATATTATTTGGTATAGTGAGTCATCTTAATAAATTAGAGAAGCTGTTTTTTATCTAACTTTGTACACCAATCAAAAATTACGATCAATCAAAAACACTATTCTTCTGTAATCCAATGTCTTCCATAGAGTAAGAAGAGTTAAAGACAAGTATAAATTAGAAATTATTGTCAAGTTGGTGAATTTTGAAAAGTAAACCTTTTTTAAATTTGTTTGTTTTATATTTTAGCTACATTGTGCAATCCCTGATGGAAACTGATTTGTGCAATTTGTTAAAGTCTCAAGAACTCGGAAATGACCACATTTGCTACTTTCTCTATCAAATACTGCGCGGCCTAAAGTATATTCACAGCGCAAACGTCTTGCACAGAGATCTAAAACCCAGTAACCTACTTCTAAACACCACTTGTGACTTAAAAGTACGCTAAAATATGTTTTCCAACTCCTACCATTTTTGTTGATGCTGCTCTTAACCTTAGTGTTTAAATGACGACTAATTCCCTTTCGTCTACGCTCCATCTAGTGCCCCCCCCCCCCCCCATTTCATCTAATCTAATTGAAAAGTTGTGGTTTTTTGTCACAGGGCGGAGGGCAGAGAAAGTAAACAATTTGATCTGATTGGATAAAAAAATTTGAATTCTTCTCTTCGTTTTAACCAATCACATCGTAGTATTTAACCAATATCATCTTAAAAGTGATCATCTTCACATTCTTTTACCATTTTGTTAGCATCCATATCATATTTTTAAATGATTGAAATCTGCGTAATCCTAAGAGGCATGTCTGTGAAGTCCCAGGAAAAATATCTGACTCCATATTTTCTGAAACCTTGACAAAGTTTAATACAAGAAGATAAATTGTATTCTTATTTATCTCACTTTCTCTTTTAAGTGAGTGGTATTTTGCAAAAGAGAAAACCGTTGATATCATAACGATTTGATTTCAAACTTTTGTACCATATCAAAAATATTTAGTTAAACTTTGTGAAAGTTTAAAAGTAAATCAATTTCTCTGGAAGTATTCTACATTTTAATCCAACAATTTAAAGTAGGAAAATTATGATAGCCTGCAATTACATGGGAAGAGATGTTGAGAGATATGTTTGTTATAAATGCGTTATATAGGATGAATGCGAATAGTTAGCAGATTCGAATATTGTTATTACAGAAGGCAAGCCAATTCGACAACGGTTTCCACCTTTTTGGATCTCAACAGTTGGATGACGGTTGCTTTTCACATTTCTGTGATTTCCTCTTTTTAATATTGTTATTTGAGATCGTTATTTTCTCCTTAATCCTCAATTTTATTCCAAATATTTTCTTAAAATATGAAAAATAAAAAATAGGATCATAATATAAGCTAAGCTGAAATTTGGATTCTATATAAATTTCAAAATACATGATGACATTTTGCAAAATCCGCCCAACCGGCCTCTTGTATCATTTTTTAAAATTTGTGCCTGCCCATTGACCGGGCCGGGCATAGGACCTTAACCTTGCTCGTGCCATGCTCTAATCCTAGTATGTATTTAAGATTTGTGATTTTGGGTTGGCAAGAGTGGCAGATCCTAAATTTGATCATTCCGGAATGCTGACGGAGTATGTCGCTACAAGATGGTACCGAGCACCTGAAATAATGCTGAACTCCAAAGGCTATGACAAACCCAGTATCTATTTTTACTCTCCTTTTCGCGCTTTCATTTGAACTTGGCCCCTTTAAAAACAGCGAATAATCCTTCAATTTTCACTTTACTCTTGTAACTTAATCCTAATCTCTTTGTAGTGAAGACAAAATGAACACTTCTTGAGTTTCTTAGAGTATTCAATGAAGAGAGATTTTACAGATCTTTTGAGGTTTTGGTAGCCATTATTCCACTCTTGAGTCCTTCGCTATCCAAGATTCCTACCTAAGCTCCCTTCTTTATTGAATCAACAGCTCCGTTGTTTTTACAGTGTAACGTTTCTGTTATTCCAGTGTTTCTCAGCGCATTTTTACTCATTTTTCTTAAAATGACTGCTTTGTGGAATTTTGTTAGTTACTAGGATTTTTCATTGATGCACAAATGATAAAATAAATCATAAATATTTTAATGAGACGCTCTTTCAGAAATTTTGCCAAATATCTCTACACACCGAGAAAGGAACTGAGAGGGTGACAAGCTCTCATACTTTTCTCTTGATTTACCGTATTTGCATTTCGTGATAACCATCTTCTTTTCTTGATTTATAAACTCAGATTTTATTAAAAATCAGCTTTTTAAGGCTTTGCTTTTCGAAAATTGATAGTTAATTAATTTTCATTAACTGAAAGTAGATTATATTTATTTTAAAGTTCATGAAAGAAGGGTCAATTTACCCTTCTTCCTCTCACAATTTTAATTTTTATGCCTTTTTGGAAGATTTAAGCAAATGGCTATAACACTAAAATGACCATTGATATTCCAAAAATAAAAATTAGTTATCATATTCATTTTAAACATGTTTATAATAATACAACACGAAATGAAAATGGATATTCACATCGAATAATTTGTTGACCACTTTAAAACTACTTGAAATGAAAAATTATATTCCATTATTTAATTATATTCCAAAATAAGTGTTAAGATCCTCATTTGCATTTTATGAACAAAGATATAACAAATATTTTTAGGTTTTTAGTAAATTTTCATAGCGCCTTGATAGTTTCGAAGATGGAACTTAATCTTCTGTTTGTAGCAGTGTTGAATCAAATACTGATTTGTGAAATCTCAAAAACAAATGCAAATAATTTTTATTCTGAATATGAAAATACAACAATATATAAATATATTATTTATCAAATTGGCATCATAATACAATGTTATAGTTTAGTTTGACTTATACATTGTCCTTCTTTCAACTTTAGATGTCAAATATTCAGATGACAAAACTTTCCAAGATTTATGAATTCATTTTAAATATAAAAATTCAGTCAAACTAGAACTCATTTGTTTGTGATCGAATCCTGGTTTGCAGACACTATTACTTACACTCCTCATATGATAACATACTTATAATAAGTAACCATTTTCTCCTACAATGTTCTTAATATTTATAAGTTTAAAGCATTTTTCCTTTTTTAGTTTTAAATTTGCTTTTCAGAAAATCTTTTTCAATTTCATTTTGTGCTTCTTCTTATGTTGAGTTATCTTTGATTTCAAGTAGATTTTTAATTAAAAATCGTCATAAGTAAAATGTCATAGATAAAGATGCATCATCCCTTCATCTTTCAATGCCTGACTTGAGTATAAAAAGATCTTAGTATTTGATCTCTTATGATTCAAAATAATTCGGAATTTGTAGCATCTAAAATTTTCCAATAAAAAATTGCTATAAATAATAAAAGAAAACAAAAATCAACTAATAGATTAATCACATATATTATAAAAAAATTGGATTTTTTAAACTTGAATTTTAAATAGATTTTGTTTACCTTTTTTTGAAAAAGGTCAATAACTTGATTTTTTTGGGAGCAATGTTTTAATAATTTTTTTGGGAAAAATGATTAAGAAAACTGAAATCAATAAATACATAAAAATTTTGTTTTGTCCAAATTTGAAAACTATTTTTACAGTTTAATAAACGAAACTCTAGATACGTTAACTTACATGATCATAAATTTGGACAGAAAATATTCTACAATTCTTTAATAAGATAGTGGTGTCTATCATGATACAAAAATGAGTGGGAAAAGCTTTTATTAGACAATTTGTGAGTGCATTGCTTTAAATTGAGAAGTATTTTGGATGCTTGAAAGCTAAAAAGGAAAGAAAAAAATTCTATTTATTCAAAAACTTTACCATATTATAGTTTTGTATGATCACTTAAAAATAAATTCTAGAACTTAGATTCATTTCTCAACCCATTAAAATTTTTATAAGAAAAAATGTAGGTGTAGCACATGTGAATCGCTGCTCACAAATAATAGTTAATTAAAAAATAAATTTTATTTTTTTTTTATTTAAAAAAAATGCTCCAAAATTATTTTCACCTAAAAGGCTTGGTTCTTAAATGCACAGGGTTGGAAAGGAAAACTATTGAATGTATGCGTAATAATGGCATACCCTAAATCCTGTTTAGTTGATGTCTGGTCTACTGGATGTATTTTTGCGGAAATGCTCTCAAACAAGCCCATCTTTCCTGGAAAGCATTGTAAGTTGGCATTTAAATTTTTGAAAGTCACCATCCCAAGTGTAATATCGTTCCTTTGTACAATGCAAATTGCACACATCGGCCCTAGTTGTCTGTTCTCTCTATTTTCTCGGGTATTTTGTAGTAATTAGCTTGTTTACATTTCCCATATTTCATTGTATTTTTTTGCGTAAAATCGCCTTAAAGGTCGAGGTAATCAGGCGATAACTGGTACTTATATTAAAACGCATACGATTTTATGTTTGTAAAGTCCTGTCGACTTTGGTCATTTACTTTTACCACAAAACCTTTTTCTCATCACAAGGAAAGATCTTACATTCTTGCATTCTAGACCAGGGATCACCAAACTTTTTTTAAAGCGAGCCGCATTACCTAAAATTTAAAAAACGCGGGCTGGAATATTGAAAAGTTAAAAATCATTGTCATTATGAAATTCCTATTAATACTTGCAAAAAAATAATATCTGGAAAATAACTCTTTCCTATTTATATTTGGTTCTAGTTTGCTCTTTTTGACTGAATAGCTCTCTGAAACTTTCTTTATATACTTACCGATTTTAAACGAACTAACCAATAAGTGGCTTGAGATGAGATCCAGTTTTCTGAGACTAGGGCAGTGGTTCGCAACCTTTTTTTATCCCGTTCCCCCTTTTCCAGTCACTTTTTTTACCTGTGGACCCCTACAACTGAATAGTTTGAGTCAACAAAATTAATCAAAGATTTTTATGCAAAGATGATTGTAGTCATCTGATTAAATCGTATGCTTATTCATATGAAATCAGAGAAATCGTAAAGCCTGACATAAAATGTGAATAAAATTTTTTTCCAATTAAAATATAAATTTTTCAAAAATATTGTAACTAATAAAAAGGATACATAAACATTCAAAATATAAAACTTTAAAAAAGGGAAGAAAATATTTATTTAAAAAAGCTCTAAATATATATATTTATATTGATTTGGAAAATAGAAGTATATTAAAGGAGATTCAGCATAAGTAGTTTGAAGTAGAATTTCCATGGACCCCTTGAAATTCTTCCATTGACCCCCGGTTGGGAACCACTGGACTATGGGTTTGAGCAAAAATTTTACGCGACTGAAATTTGAATACAGAAATTATTGAAAAAATTCGTTATTTGAAATTGAAAATAATGAAACTTTTTTTAAACAGATGTTTCCAAAGGGAACGCAGATGCCTTCAGTAATTACCCATTTACTTCTATTCGAAACAAGAGGTTATCTGCGTCTTCTTTGGTAACATTGGCACTTAATGGATAACAAGGCGGTGTTTCGAAGGAATAATGTAAAGATTAACAAAGTTACTTCTAGTACTAACAATCAGAATTTGACAAATAATTTTCTTACCCTTTTTTTTCAGATTTAGATCTATTAAGTATGATTTTATCAACGATTGGCACTCCTTCTGAAGAAGAACTGTCTTTTGTCAAGAATGAGAAAGTAAGATTGAAGCTTTAAAGTTAGCTATATTTGCGGCATTACTTCCCTTCTTTGCTTTCTAGGCGAAAGAATACGTCAAATCATTTGAATTTAAACCAAAAGCTGATTGGGCCACACTCTATCCTAAAGCAGATTCAAATGGTAAGTGTGAAAGCATTTTAATTTTAGCACACACTAATTAAATTTTGTTTTTTGAAACAATTCCAAATTATTTTCACGAGAACTCTTTTTATCCGAAACATCTTTCATCATTTTAATCAGCGTTGCTGAGGTGTATTAAATCGTGTTGTTTTTTAAATTCATAATTGTGATCATTTTCTTAATTTGTTTTAAAAAATTTGTTACTTCAAAAAAGCTCGCTAAAGCTTTATTTTAAAAACATAACTTCATGTTTAATCACTTCTCCGTAACAAAAATGAGTTTTATGAATTCCAGACTTTGTTGTTTTACTTAACGAGTTTCCTTGTTACCGTATAAAAATGGGCAAATAGTTTATACCGCGAATTTCTTAATATGAAAATTAGTTCATTGTGCTAAGGCGTAAGTGAGTATTACGCACTTTGTTCGATTTTTTAAATGAGGCCTGATTTAAAATAAAACCATTCTTCTAATTAAGTGTGAATCTTATTTTAAGATGACAAGAGAAATCTTCAAAAGTCATTTAACTAATTTTAACATGGAAGAATTAAGCGTAAAATGATTTTGCAATCATTTTATAATTTATAGATTATATGTCACCTTGAATTATGACTAATTTTTTAAAGATAAAAACGTCTATCTTTACTTAACAAAATATGCTATTTTACTTAAAATTTTAAATATAATTTATTTGGCTCAATATTTTACTTTTCTTACTAATAACGGAAAAATGACCGAAACTGAAGCAGACTTTTTTTTTAACAAATAATGCTTACTTTGTTCACATTTTAGGTTTGGATCTACTGGACAAAATGCTGACCTTTAATCCCAACATGCGTATAACAGTGGAAGAGTGCCTAGCTCACCCCTACTTAGAACCCTACTACGATCCTGACGACGAAGTACAACATCTCTTCCTTCTTATTCCATGCCGGACTTTTTTGAGTTTCAAACACAGAGGTTGACTGGCTGAACAATGAATCCAAAGGTCAAATATTTGGGTTGCCAATGCCAGCATTAGGATTTTTCCCTCACGATGATAAGATAAAAATCTTTAAATTTCTATTACTCCAAATACGGTCATAAATTGTACGATGGTAGGATAAAAATGTATTCAACTATTTTAGGATACATCCATGACTCGTTTATCTGGTAATTCCATCGCCCGAACTAAAATCAGGTCAAACGAATCTGTATACTGTTATTTTGTCACGATATATCGGATTTCAGTTTGCGTTTTCTCAAAATATTTGCCTATACAAATCTTTATTTTGCATTGAAAACTGTGGTTAGTCCAAAAGGACTTTGATATCTACAAGAATGTTAGTTTACACACTGACCAATAAATTATTTGAGATACCTTTAAAAACAATAAAACTGTGTAATCTTTATTAAGTCATAGGTGATGCTTTGTTTTTCCACGTATGCATTAAATTATCAGTATTTTCGTTTTGAAGCTGATAGAAAAAATAATCCGTGAACTTAACTACTTACATGTAAAGATAAAGTCTGCTTTTGGGAGGGTGTTTGGCTAAGGGTGATTATGAGATAGAACAGTGATTCTGAACCTATTAGCCTCCCCCTTCGTTCCGATAATTTTGGATTTTTTTAAACTAGTGTATATGCGTTATGTAAAGCAAACGCTATGATAGTATTAATTAGTCAATGTATGTGACTGTAATGAAAATCACTTTTCTACTATAAGTGCGTGTGCTAGTTAGCTATCTGAAATTCTTTTTAAAGCGCAGTTACCAATCTTTCAAACCTGAAACTTGTAAATGCAAAAATTATCTATCCCACTGTTTCATACATACACTAAATCAGAATTCAACTTGCCAAACGTGATTTCTTTTTTACGCATTGGATAATATTCCAGACAGCATAGTTGGGGACAATAATATTTGATGACATCACTAAGACATTTCCATTTATGGATTTGATGTTTGTTCCATTTTTTAAATTACATACCAGTGGGACATGCTTCAAATTTTCATATCATTTTACTCAATAACTCTTTCTGCTTCTCTGTCACTCAAACCCTTTTTTCCATCATTTTCATCCAAACATCTCGCTCACTTCGTCTTCATTTCATTCTCTCTCTTCTCCTCTCTCAAGCTCTTCTCTCTCAAATTCTCCATTAGTATAATTTCTTTATCAAATACATGTATATTATTATAGTTAGCTTCTAGTTTTGTCTGTAAGATAAATTAACTTTATTTGTTTGTATATATATTTTACCCTCGTTCATCATTGTTTGCAGATGGCATAAGTGTCTGAGCGTAGGGTCTCCATCCCGAACCCCTTTTCAGTTAATCTATACAAGATTATTCGTCCATATGAATGCGATAAACAGTATAAAATTTCTGCAGTTGTCTGCGGTTATGGTGAGATTGGAGCCTAAATAATAAGTGTAATTGTGATATGTTCATTGGCGTGTTACGACAATTCATCACATAAGACTTTATCATACACGTCGCTATGAATCTATTTCACTTCATCATCAATTCAAAAAGTTCTAGCTTTCAGAAGTTATAATGTCTATGAATAATTTTAACAAAAACTTCATAGAGTTCACATTCAAAATTTTAGTTTGAATATAAATTAAATTTGTTTCTTCACATATAGCGTCATTCTCACGTCGCTATGAATCTATTTCACTTCATCATCAATTCAAAAAGTTCTAGCTTTCAGAAGTTATAATGCCTATGAATAATTTTAACAAAAACTTCATAGAGTTCACATTCAAAATTTTAGTTTGAATATAAATTAAATTTGTTTCTTCACATATAGCGTCATTCTCACGTCGCTATGAATCTATTTCACTTCATCATCAATTCAAAAAGTTCTAGCTTTCAGAAGTTATAATGCCTATGAATAATTTTAACAAAAACTTCATAGAGTTCACATTCAAAATTTTAGTTTGAATATAAATTAAATTTGTTTCTTCACATATAGCGTCATTCTAAAAACTATCATCGTTTATCAATCAAAATATGTATGCATGCTTTAAATCAGCGTTTTCAAAACTAGGTTTCCCAGAACCAAAAGGTTCCGTAACAAATTTCTCTTGTTTCGCGAATTTTTGATAAAGAGTTAAATTGTTCAATTCTTATAAAATACGTTTAAAGTATACATTTTTTTGCTTACTAAAAGACTCAATACTAAATTTGCTTCATTATTTTTGTAAATATTTTACTTATATTTTATTCATTATATTAAAAATTTATTATGAACATGAAGTATCAAGTGAATATCAATCAATTGTAATTACCTCAAAAAGAACAACACTTAAAATGAAACATTTTTATTGCTGAAAACTATTTACACGCAGAATATTGAACAGCTTTAGGGTATGAAAAAATATCAGATTGGCCAAATTGGCTAGTAAGGCATTGAATTTTTGCTTTAATGGACAGGTATTTTTTTATTCGTAGGTAGAGATATGCCAGTAATTCTTTGCATCAAATTTAAACGTTGAAAGGAGATACCTTTACATATTCCATCTAAGAAAGTCCAAATTGTCGGGTGACTGCATTGAAACAGAAACTGCAAAGAGTAGTGCCAAACCTATACTGCATTTGTAGTTCGAGCAATTCCTTCCACAGAATTTTCAAAATGATTCCATTCTTTTATAAGAAAAAGTGGACTTCTTGCTGTTCCATTTCTTCTATATCTTCCTCGAACATATGTGTTATTAGAAGTTCGTTCATTTTTTCATTTTCGAGCATGATATCTGCTAAACTATTGAAAACAATACCAATGTGCTTAGTTCAGTGTTGTTATCCAACTCTATTTTCATTCCCTGCTCTGTAGCTTTTCTGTAGACACTTTGAGAAAGATGGAAAAACAACCTTTAATTTCAGCGTTTGGGTATGCGCATTGAAACTCAGTCATTGGTGCAATTTCGAAATCTAAGAGTATTTGCTCTAGATCTCCATCGGGAATGAATTCTTTGATCGCAACAATCATCCTTCTATAGGCATTTCTACTTTTATTCTTTAGAAGAGCGAAACATCTATGTTGTTATCCAACTCTGTTTTTACTCCCAGCTCTGTAGCTTTTCTATAGACACTTTGAGAAGGATGGAAGAACAACCTTTAATTTCAGCGTTTGGGTATGCGCATTGAAACTTAGTCATTGGTGCAATTTCGAAATCTAAGAGTATTTGCTCTGGATCTCCATCGGGAAAGAATTCTTTGATCGCAACATTCTATAAGCATTTCTACTTTTATTCTTTAGAAGAGCGTATATTCTAAAGTACTAAAACGACCTTCTCCAAATTGAAAGTGAAGTGTGTATAATTGATAAAACAAAGGTGGCACAACTTTAAATTTTCCATCTGAAATCAAAATATGTGCACGAGACAGAGCGGCTACCGTTTCACTATGTCGAAAAATAAGGAATCTTTCTGTCATCAATATCAGAATCGTACAATAAAACGTCACAAAATTTATCACGAATTTCGAAATCCAGTGAGGTTGGTAAAACTGGAGACACATCAAAACTTTTTTAGAGCGTTGTAAAGTTCGCAAAAGACTTAGTTTTTTTTGGGACTCTCATCAAAGCTGCACTCGATACATCGTGGCAATATTGTCCAACAACGATCTTAGGGGTTGCTCCGATTTCTCTCATTGAATTTTTCATTTTATCCACGGCTAATTTCGCGTTAATTTTTTCTCCATCTAAAAAATGGGAATGCTCAGGTTTCGGAAGTGAAATTACACGATTTCCCAAGGTTGTGATGAATGTGTTATTCTGCGCACCGCCAACGTATAAAAATATCGTTCTTTTCCCGGTGTTTGTAATATCCGTAGTTATTGAATATCACGGTTTCTTTTCCTTTAAAAGTTTTTCCAAAATCACACAAGTGTTCCATTCAATTGTTATTGATGAAAAATTTCTTTCAAATCAAAAGAAAATTCAAATACTAGGAATATGATTCGTGGAACAAAACAGGCTACAAAAAATAAAGTCAATAATATTTTGAAACACGAGAAAAACTATACAGAGAAAAGAACATATGGAGTCAATGAAAAAGTTTATAATCCTAACGCTATTGTCACTGCCTCTATTTTTATAGTCAAAACTATTGACTATAATAGTTTTGAAACTTTAGTTTTTTAGTTTCACGTTTAGTTGAAACGTGTTTGTAATAATCGTCAATGGAGTTAAATCTGTGATGAAATGTCATATGACCTTCATTGGACAAACATTTTTGCATAATAAATATATGAGCTTTGCTATTATCAGCACGTTATATTCTTAGTGGGTAAGCAAAATTTAATAAAAATATTTTCGCTAGAAGTATAGTTCTTAAATTTCATCAATTTTGTAAAATAAATATAAAGTAGTCTTATAAGTTCACGTATGCGCTGTATACACTCTATTTTAAAAGATTGCTTGAATATTTAGTCTTCCGTGGCCTTTCCAGACCAGGAATTTTGAAAATTGCAACAACAAAAAAATTCGCCCCCAATAATTTTGAGGATGTGGGCCTTTGAACTTGACATAATATATCTTTTTTGTCAATTTCAAAACTATTTCTCAAATTAAATTTTTAATTTAATAAACATTTAAATTTATTTTGGAGGCTTTGCAAAATGTGGTCACATAATCACATAAATCATGTTCAGAAACACCGAGATAGAAGATAGGTTGTTGGAATCGTAGTACAGACGGGAGGTGGAAATTTTAAAAATTTTGTTTTATCTAATTATCCACTGAAATTTTGAAATTTTTTAGCATTCATCTGTGTAATAAAATGCATTCAAAGGATATTTGTCCAACAACTTTAATATCTCACTTTAATTTTAGTCAATATTGTTTAATTTTTCTAGTTAATGATTTTCACATTTTTAGCCGAATGCTCCAGAACCGTTTAACTTTTCCGAAGAACTCGATAATTTGACGAAGGATAAACTGCGAAAAATGATCATTCAAGAAGTGCGCAGCTTTAAAGAAAAATCTAAGATCCCCCTTTCAAATGCAACAACCAACAGTACCAAATAGCCTTTAGTCGTCCTGCTTTCGTAATATTCCTACTTTTCACTCAAAAAAGTCAAGCTCATTTTGAGCAAGAACGGAATCACATTTTTAGATATATCAATTTTAGTAGAGGAGAAAATTTTTATTCTTTAAATGTCACTTCATGAGTCTGAGAACAGTGGTTTCCAACCTTTTTAACAAAGGGCCAAATAAGAACTAGAGATGTATCGGATATCCGCAAAAAAATTTTACATCCGCATCTGCAATTTTCAAACCTTTTTTCTTTTTCCTATATACAGCAAAGTTTTTTTTGGAATTTTTATGATAAGTATTTCTTTATGATAACACATATACATCTCTCTAAATTTTATAAGAATAATTATGATTCCGTATCCCAAAAAAATTAATTCGGACATCCTCATCCGCTGGCCGTCAAATTTGATCGATACATCTCTATTAAGAATCAATATTGCTCTAGAGCGCGGCACCAAACGCATAAAATCTGCTATTATAAAAAGCATTTTTAATTAACTCTAAAATATTATTCTAGTTACTTAAACTTAATCCAAATTGCCGCATATTAAATCATATTATTCATAAATAAAAAATCTATGCTATGTACGCCGGGGTTGAGAATCACTGAATTCTAGAAAATTGGCCTTTTTTATCCGACTTATACTTGTTTTACTTTTTATTGTGAAAGGATAAAAAAAACAACATGTAAATGTACCTTTTATACTTTTATAAAATGAAGCATTTTCCCATTATATTTACATATCGAACAAAACAGGTGCAAAAGTTCTTTATCTTAGCAAGATTGAAATATAAAAATTGATAGAACACTTTGTTTTTAATAAATAGGAAACGTTTTCAGCAGTTTTTGTTAAAACAAAAGTACTCTTAAAGGAATATACAAGAAAGTGGTAGCATATAATACTAATACTAAGGATAAGAATTATTGGCTATCAAATTTTTATAGAAAAAATTGATATGGATGGAATTTGGTTCCCCTTGAGGCTCTTCCTTACAGGCACTAGTTTTATATTTATCTCCCATTGTGAAGATATGTATTTTATATTCTCCTATGAATTTTCATGTGAATCATTTTGCACTGATGCTGCTATTCTTTTTTTCAATTAAATAAAATTTATTAATTTCGAGGTTTCCAAGTTTCAATATAAAATTAATTGACATAACTATTTTCCTGTGCATATTACCCATTAACACAATTTCACAATATTCTCTTGTACATTCCTTTCAGACACATTATTTGTAAACGTTTGTCATAATATCAACGTTGAGGAAGGGAAAACACTGCTACAAATGTCTGTTATTTATTCCTTAAAGGGTCAATGGACACCTTTTTGAAGCATCTTTTCAATAAATTTATTTTGTATAGTTTTATTTTTTTTTTAGAAATTACAAAATCAAATGCAGTTTCTCGTCCTAGCAAAAGTGTCTTACCTCAAAAATAAATAGATGAACTTTTTTTCTTATTCCGGTTATATCGTTTCTTTTGGTGGCATCTTTGCAACTTTTTCCAAGAAAAATTTGATTTCATATTTTCAAATATATCTATATTAATACATGAATTTTACCCTCTATTTATAAAGTAAAAAACATCAAATATATTAAATTTTCTAATTTTTTGCACAATTCTATTTTATATATCTTTACAGTAAGACAACACATAAAAGCTGTTTTTATTTTACTTAATAAACTTTGGAATTGTAATTGAAGATTTAAAATAAATCTAGTCTGTCCTCTCTATACTACACAAATCTTTAAATATAAACTTTTTTTTAGTTATTTATAATGAAGTTATAATCATAAAGTTTGCCTTCAAATCTTTTATGTAAAGATAAAGTTTCTAAAAGATCATTTTTGTTTTTTGAACTTGATTATCAAAAAGATCAAATTTTTAATTAAAATGTCTCTCATTTTACAGTTTTTGGCCAAAAAGGTCTTTAACCTCTTGAGAATTACCAATTTTAGAAAAAATTAGAAAAATAAATAAATAATCTCGCTAACTTTGTACAAAGAATTTTTTGACTTAGGGCTGAAATTTTTATCAAAAAATAATTTGATTTTGAAATTACAAGAATAATATAATATTAAAATATAATTCATAGTAGTAAGAACACAAAATTTCTTCATCTGATTTTGATTGACAGCCTTCGGTACAAAAGGGTCATTAACCTATCATCAAAAGATGCAGCAATTTAAGGAAATGTCACGAAGTATGGTAGCAAAAAATCTAGCCTCGCATATTTTATTGACGCTTACAGATATTTTCAAAAGTAAAAACTGAGCCCAGAAATGTAACTAGCATGGTTGATTTGGTATAAAACATACATTTCATCTAAAATTAGAATGAATATTTGTGGAGGTAGTTTTCCGACGTAAACTGCAAATTTGATTAACACTGACGGATATTGTAAAACCTCTAAATGCAAAAACTGATTTCAGAAGTAAAACTAGCATGGTTGATTTGGTATAAAAACATATATTTCATGTAAAATTAGAGAAAATATTTTTGATGATAGTTTTTAGAAGTTGACCGCAAATTTGGTTGACATTGACACATATTTTAAGACCTCTAAATGTGAAAAATGAAACCAGAATGGCCGATTTAGAATAAAACCTAATTTTATTGTAAAATTTGAAGTAATGTTTTGGAGACAATTTTTAGAAGTAAACCACAAATTTGATTGACATTTATAGGTATTTTCAAATCTTAAATGTAAAAAATGAAACCAGCAAGGCAGATTTAGTATAAAACATTTTATGTAAAATTTAAAGGAATGTTTTTGGAGACAATTTTTAGAAGTAAACCGCAAATTTGATTAACACTTATAGGTATTTTCACAACCTAAATGTAAAAAATTAGTCCAGAAATGAAATCAACATGACCGATTTAGTATAACAACATATATTTTATGTAAAATGTGAAGGAATGATTTGAGACAATTTTTATAAGTAAATTGCAAATTTGATTAACACTTATAGGTATTTTCAAATCCAAAATGTAAAAAATGAAACCAGCATGCCTAATTTAGTATAAAACATTTTATGTAAAATTTGAAGGAATATTTTATTAGATATATTTCTGATTGACATTTTCTATTATTGAAAAAATTAAATATACAAAGTGTTATGTGTTCAAAACTATAATTATAAATTTTCAAAGTAGTATATAATATAGATCCCAAGTTATGAGGTTAATTACAGATAATGTCAAAATTTTGCTGAAAAATTTGAACAATGAACATCACGAATGATTCATCAGAAAAAACCTTTGAAATGAGATTGGTTGACAAATATTCAGGCCTGATAATAAAATACACGATACTGATAAAAAAAAAGTCTAAGATCATCCAGAAGATAATCAAAATGCTTTGAGAGAGGAAAAAAGTAATTTTATCATTATAAAAAAATTTTCGAACACACATTGAAGAATATAAATTTCTAATGAAAAAAGAGCTACCAAGAAAGGATCATCATGGAATGAATAGCAAAATGACATACTGTAAATTATAATATGACGTAGAGAGCCGATAACGAATTTGTAGCCAAAAAGATGGAGGTCCTATCGAGTTACATAAATTACTGTAGAATGAAATGTTTTGAGTGAATTAAACACCTAAAGTAGCAAGTAGAAGTTATTTTTATGTTTAAATATTTGACATTGATTTACAGATTTAATCGATTTTTTGACAGGTTTTATTGATTTCATAAAAAATTACATCACCATTAAATTCTACATACTTGAAATATATAAAAAAAAATTATAAGAATAAAACTTTAATTTTGATATGGGCTGTCATATTTAAATTATTTTGTCAGGTTTGACTAATTTTTTATAAAAAAAAAAGGGAATATAACCAGTAAACACAGCCTACTTGAAAATGCCATACAGGGTAAACTTCATCACCTCCCTATACTTTCTATTAAACGTAATTCTCTAATTCAAAAAACCGTGCCTGATCATTCTTTTTGGGATAAATCAATTTTTTGACAGCTTTGATTGATTTTCATAAAAAAAAATGAATATCACCACTGAATTACACATGCTTAAAAATTGGTATATATTTTTAAAAAACTTTATATTATTACTTAGATAAAAAGTTTCTTTTTAAGATAAGCTGTCATATATAAATCAATGCTTTGATAACTTTAATTGCTTTTTATAAAAAAAAAATGAATATCACCGCTGAATTCAGCATGCTTGAAAATGGGTGTAAAAAATGAATATCACCACTGAATTCAGCATGCTTGAAAATGGGTATATATGTGTAAAAAACATTATATAATTATTTAGATAAAAAGCTTCTTTTGGAGATGAGCTGTCAGATTTAGATCAATTTTTTGACAGTTTGATTGATTTTCATAAAAAAATTAATATCACCACTGAATTCAGCATATTTGAAAATGGGTATACATGTGTAAAAAACTTTATATACTTATTTAGATAAATAGTTCCTTTTTGAGATGAGCTGTCACATTTAGATCAATTTTTTTCACAGGTTTGAGTGATTTTCATAAAAAAATGAATATCACCACTGAATTCAGCATATTTGAAAATGAGTATACATGTGTAAAAAACTTTATATAATTATTTAGACAAAGTTCCTTTTTGAGATGAGCTGTCACATTTAGATCAATTTTTTGACAGATTTTCATAAAAAATGAATATCAGCACTGAATTCAGCATATTTGAAAATGGATATACATGTGTAAAAAACTTTATATAATTATTTAAATTAAAAGTTCCTTTTTGAGATGAGCTGTCAAATATAAATCAATTTTTTGACAGGTTTGATAAAAAATGGACATCACCACTGAATTCAGCATAGTTGAAATATATATGTAACATTAAAAATATTTAAAAAAAACTTATTAATATCTGAGAAAAATAGGGGGCACTTTACGCCCCCCCCCCCAGCACTTGAGCGGACAAAGTTTACCCAGCACTAATAGGGTTAAAGGATTGCTTGAATATTTGGTCTCCCGTGGTATTTCCAGACCACTAATTTTGAAAATTGCAAGAAAAAAATTTCGCCCCCCCCCCTCCAATAATTTCGAGGATATGCGCCCTTGGAATGTATCACTATCATCCAAAAAATCACCTATTAAAATTTTCACATGAAAAAAATTAATTTTTATATACCCGGTTAGAATGAATTGTAAAATTTCCTCCTTTTAGAACATCAAAATTTTGCTTTTAAAAATTGGAAAAATATAGTTCAACTATCTATCATATTAAAAATAATAAAAGAGAAAAAAATTTATTTAGCATAGAAAAACAGCCCAAAATAATAAATTCACATGAGAATAATGGTTTTAAACCTAATTAATGCTTCCAAGATTCACTCGTTTACATTGTTTAAGCGCATCACTGAATCCTTCACATAGCGATAAATCATAACTCTCAGCACACTTCAAAAACTGACTCAGTTCAAAAGAACAAGGTCCATTTTGTTCTGTTGGTTGAAGAATAGGCGCTGCAGCTTGAGTTTGATTTGTCTCACATGGAGCAACATCAGACCCACCAGATCCAGAAAGGGCTCCAGTCAAAGCATGGCCGACAGTATGACCCTTAAAATAATGTCCAATCATTTAAAAAATACCAAGATTTTAACAAGATTTACGATCGCAACTCCAGCAGCTGTAGAAGCAACTTGAGACATGAACCCCGGCCCAGATGCTTGAGTAGCTGGTGCAACTTGGGTGCGAGAAGGTGGAGGTCTAGCAGGTAGATTACTAGACCTAGAAGATCTACGCAACAATATAAATTGCCATTTATTTTATTTAAAATATAAAATCCAAACCTTGAACTAAAAGAAGGGGAAGGAGATCTACGACCAGCTCTTCGTCCCATTGTTGAAATTTCTTTACTTTAGTAAATTCGAGAAGGAGTTGTTTGGCGTCAAAAAGATTATTAAAAAAAAATAAATATATTGTGTGTTAATAAATTTGTTTTACAATAAAGAGTTTTTTAATAATTATAATAATAGCTATTTAGCTAAGTTAAAATTTATAATATATTGTCAGATAGTAATATTTATTATTAATCAATAATTTTAGGTTTTCATATCACACAAATTTTTTTCACTAATTTTTTTCACTAATTTAATATATTATAATTTTGTTTATGGTAATTGGGTATTTTCCAAATGTCTATAAATTATAATACATATATATATTATCTTTCAATGTTCTTGCTCTTTCTTTTGCTCCCTATGCTTTTTTCCTAATCCTTTGCTCAATTCGCAAAAGGATGTTCTCCGTTGCTAACTAAATATGGTCAGCATTGATTTCACTCTCATAAATACGGGATATCTTTCTGCCTCTAAAATCCGGTTTAATTTTTTTTCCTGATTTGCTATGTAAATTTGTTACCTGCACCTTTCTCTATCATTTCTTTTATCCTACATTGTATTTCTTCTCCCCTCTATTTTGTATATTCTTGTTATTTTCAACACACTTTTTATATATCTGATAAAACATTTATTTTACACATAAAAAGTTATGTCAACTTTGTATAACACATAATTATACCTTCACACACATACATATTATATAAGATGAACAGATAAAAAGTCATCCTTTTTTTGTTCAATAAATTCTATTCTATTCTATTCTATTAATGTCAACTGATCATTATGATTTAGTGGGGTTCAGCCGGTTCGTTAGAACCGTCTTACGGAATTTTGTGAGTTCGGCGAACCGACTAGTTTCTGTTAGCAGTCTTCTGCCTCTCATCCGAAAAGAACCAGAACCATTGGGACGGTACCTTTCATTAGTGATTTAGTGCATAGTTTATTTATACAAGTGGTGACCTAAGACATTTGTGGCAAGTTGAAAATTTTCAGGGGGGAGGGGGCAAAAAATAAATAATGTTTTATCGATTAAACAATCTATTAACACCTAAGTAAGTAAGTAATTTATTTGAACAAAATAGAATAATTTACAAAACAAAATAAAATGTAACAAATATATTCAAACCACATAATTAGATGAATTAAAGAAGTAAATATTTATATATCAAGTCAGAGCTGCTAGAGATGTAAAGATACCGGGTGTGTATGAAAATATAATTAAAAAATAAGCTAAATTGATGAAATATTTTATAATTACCATCCCAGAAATAAATACTAAGGTTTGAAGAAATCAAGTAAATTTTTTCACATGTATAAAAAATGCAATAGCTCTCTGTAAATTCAAATTGGGTTATCATAGAAAACTGACAAATGAAGCTTAAAATTAGTATAAACCGACAAATATGAAACAACTCAAATAGATAAACCCTCTGAAAAAAAATAATTTTAAACTTACGTTACTTTTAGTTTCCTATATGTATGATTAGATAAAAATGATTAGAGAAACTAAGTTTATCTTTCTATTCTAAAAGTAACGGGAGCCACTGATATATTTGAAAAGAATAAATATTTTTTGATTTTTTAAAGAATATTTTTCGATTCTTTCATTACAGGATTTTATATTGATTATTATTTGACAAATATATTATTTTATATCGTGCAAATTGCAAAATTATAGGCAATAACTTTTGTAACATTGTATGAGGTATATCAAATCTTACATCTAGCAAAATATGAACAGAAAGTTTCATATTTTTTTGATTTTTTAGGGAATATTTTTCAATTCTTTGATTACAGAATTTTATTTTGATTATTTGGCAGATATATTATTTAATATCGTGAAAAAATTGCAAAAATATAGGTCAATAACTTATGTAACATCGTCTCCACGAATGAGGTATATCAAATCTTACATCTAGCAAAATATGAACTGATAGGTTGGAGATGAACCATCCCAGTATACAGGTTGGAGATGAACCATCATCATAGTATACAGGAATATAGGTAATAACTTATGTAGCATCGTCTCCTCGAATAAGGTATATAAAATCTAACATTTAACAAAATATGAACAGAAAGTTGAACATTGTCTCCCTAGTCATTTGTACATGTAAAAAAATATATATGTTGAAGCTGAAATTTCAAACTTATTTCGTTTTCATAACAAAGTCAAACTCCAGTTTACTCGTATAAAATAAAACTTTTTACAACTTATTTTGTGTAAAAGTAATGGTAGGTTAGTTGTTAATAATCAATCACACACCAATAATAAGATTAACTTTGGTTTAGTTTATTCAAAATTTAATCCTGGGTGTACCATGTAAATAAAAACAATTAGATAAATTATGATAAACACAGAAACACTAATTTTGTTTTTTCAACAAACTACTGGTTCAATCCGCAAAATTCATTAATCCACACAAATTAAATGGGAACCAACAAAATTATAAAGATGGAATGATGTTAGAAAAGGCGTTATAATTTCAATAAAATTCCTTCTTTTTTTTCTTGGTAAATAATTATTTGTATAGTTTTTATATATTTAAAATATTAATTGATATATATTTTCTATTAATTATTTAAGTTTTATTTTTAATAATTAAATGACCATATATTAATTTTAATTGATTTTATTCCTTAAGCTTTGTATAATTGGTTATAGTTATGCTTGTTATATGTAGCTCTAGTACGTTATACTTTTAAATTTAAACTCTTATTCTAAACGAAACTGCTCCATAAATCTTGAATTACTAATTTACTTTAATTGCAAAAGATTTGGTAAAAGCTAAATATATTTCAATTACAATAGATGCCCAAAACAAAAAAGATATTAAAATTTTTCCAATTTATAGTTAGATTTTTAAAATAAGTTTTATAAGTAAAACTTCAGATTTTCAGTCTGTTAGTGAGGAAACTTTTAAAATAATAACAAATTTGATTATGACTATTTTAAAAACGAACAATTTATCACAAAAAAAACCGTGACTTTTTGTCGTGATAACTACTATACAATTTTGGTGGTGTAAGAAGAAAAGGTTAAAAGAATATTTTCACCTAATTAAAGAAAGAAATTAGCAGAAATATTATTAGCATGGGTTGATAGTCTTAACTGGACTTGATAGTTTTTCTATTGAAGTAGAAAGTTTAGTTGTAAAATTTTTGGGGCAAGTGCCACCCCCCCCACCCTCAGTTTTATTTTTTGCCCCCCCCCCCTGAAAATTTTCAACTGGCCTCAAGTGTCTTAACTTAAGAAAAAATTATAAAAACTTTTAAATGCCTTTATAAAAATTTGTTTTTATAATTTATATAGTACTTTTAGCGCCCTCTTCTGATAAGATAATAAATTTCTTCCATAATGTAAATTTTTATTACCCCTTCACAGCCCCCCTATTAATTTTTTTAACGCGGGTACTGATTTTATCTAATTTTATAACAAAATATAAAGTGATCATTCTTCTCTCAAAATGTTGTTTCGAACGATGAATACAAGGACAAAAAGTTGAAAATAATTATTGTGAAGAAATTTAGGAAATTTTTTTTATAATTAGCAAATAAATAAATAAAACTAAATTCAAATACAAAAAACTTTAATTATAATTTTGTTTCAGTTTAATTAAAAAAAATATGGTAAACCTAGTTATAGTAAATAATTCCTTGTATAGTTTTATTTAAAAAATGAAAGGAATTCAAAATCTTGAATTTTTTCTTTTTGTAAAATGGCTTCTTATGGGGTATTATAGAGTAAATTTGGAATCGTTACTACTAGAAATATTTTTGTTATAGCTATAATTAACTTCAATAAAAAACGTTTTGTTATCTTTATCGCTAAATTTAAAGAAATTGGGTAGTTCAATTTACCCTAAAAAATTTTCATTATTTAAAAAAAAGCTCGATTATTTTTTAAAATAAAAAAAACGCTAAAATATTCTATTTAAATTAAACAAAAGGTTAACAGAAGAAACTTTAAGAATTAATTTTGGAACAAATGTTGAAATGATTCATGATTACACTAATGCAATTTTTTAGTTGATTAGTATTTTAAATAGCTAAGTTTGGATCTGTACCTGACGAAAATCTATTTATCAATTTACTTTGAAAATAGTGAATGTACAAAAATTTTGTAGTTAAAATTCTATTTTTAAGAAGGAGTGAAATTTATTACAAAATATCTCAAATTTTACCCTATGGAAGTTGTTTCTTAGTGCATTCTGCAGTGATTTTTTTAATTAGATCCAAATTCATTAGCTCTTTCAGCCATAAGTTTTTAAAATTAATCATCTGATCTTTTTCAGTGAATTTTTATATGAGCAAATGAGAGAAATACTCTTTCAATAATAAAATATAGCGAATCATGATCACTTTGCCATATGTTTGTCACGAATATACTAAAGTGTTCAATATAGAGAGGCTTTATTGTATATATGATGCTGCTCATAAATCCCCCTTTAAGTTTTTATAAATATTTTTAATGTTATATATATATATCAACTATGCTGAATTCATTGGTGGTGTCCATATTTTTTTTATTTCAAAATCAATCAAACCTGTCAAAAAATTGATTTATATTTGACAGCCCATCTCAAAAAAGAACTTTTTATCTAAATAATTATATAAAGTTTTTTACACATATATACCAATTTTCAAATATGCTGAATTCAGTGGTGATTTTCATTTTTTATGAAAATCAATCAAACCTGTCAAAAAATTAATTTAACTCAAAAACATTTAATCCAAATAATTATATAAAGTTTTTTACACATATATATCCATCTTCAAGTACGCTGTGTCTACTGGTGATATTTCTTTTTTATGAAAATCAGTCAAACCTGACAAAAAATAATTTATATATGACAGCACATGTCAAAATTAAAAGTTTTATTCATATAATAAGTTTTTTAATATGCCCAATTTCAAGTATGTAGAATTTAATGGTGATGTTCATTTTTTATGAAATCGATAAAAACTGTCAAAAAAATCGATTAAACCTGTAAATCAATGTTAAATATATAAACTTCAAAATAAATTCTACTTGCAATATTTCTCTGGTAATTATTTTCTTAATTTATTTAATAAACCAACTTTAGGTGTTTAATTCACTCAAAATATTTCATTTGTCAGGAAATTAGGCATCTCGATAGGACTTCCATCGTTTTGGCTACAAATTCGTTATCGGCTGTTAGTC
The DNA here is from genome assembly GCA_030549495.1 of Nectonema munidae. Classification (NCBI taxonomy): domain Eukaryota; kingdom Metazoa; phylum Nematomorpha; class Nectonematoida; family Nectonematidae; genus Nectonema; species Nectonema munidae. The sequence goes on from JAUIRK010000426.1 coordinate 39,829, forward strand.
TCTACATCATTTCTTCTATACTTTATACAGTACGTAATTTTGCTATTCATTCTATGATGATCCTTTCTTGGTAGCTCTTTTTTGATTAGAAATTTATCTTCTTCAATGTGTTTGATAAAACTTTTTAAGAATTTATTTTGAACAGATTTGTTTCCTCTCCAAAAGCATTCTGTTTAAAGAATCTTCTTGATGATCTTAGGTTTTTTTTTATCAGTATCTTGTATTTTATTATCAGGTGATATGAAGAGATAATCAGTCTGAATTGGCAACCCATCCCAGTTCAAAGATTCGTGATGTTCATTTTTCAATTACAAAAAGTTGTCCACCTTCATCTAAAAGATTCTCTCTTTCACGCAAAAGGGAAAAGATGGACAAATTCAATTTAAATTAAAAATATCTTGATAGTGACTAAATTCTCACATATTGAGATCTGTGCAATTATTGATAAATCTGACCTATTCTAAATTTTCAGATTTCCTACCCATCTTAGTTAAATGATAATTGTAATCCTAGATAAGCTTAAGATTTAAATAGTTTTCATTTGTAAAAGAGGAACTTCTTTTTCACGGTCAAAATCTTTTTTGAAGCACCCTATATTAGATCATTACATTTATATTTTACTAATAACGATTTTTTGAAATTTTTTTACAGAAATCATGTTCAGGCATACATCACTAATTCAATTGCCACTCCCAGATATTTTTTTACCGTATTAGCCAAAATGTTTGGTATAAAAACAGATATTTTATTTGAAAGAAATATTTTATTTTTTTGAAAATATTTTTGGAGACAGTATCTAGAAGTAAACCGCAAATCTGATTGAAGCTTTCAGATATTTTAAAACCATAAATGCCAAAACTGAGTCCAAAAATGAAACCAGCATCTTCCATTTGGCATAAAAACATATATTTTATTTAAATTTCAAAAATATTTCTGCAGAGATTAGACATAAATGGAACTTTTGATTGACACTTTCAGACATTTTAAAACCTCTAAATGCAAAAACTGTTTTCAGAAATAAAACTACCATGGTTGATAAAAACATATATTTCATGCAAAATTAGAGAGAATATTTTTAGAGATAGTTTTCAGAAGTAAACCGTAAATTTAATTGACACTGACAGATATTTTAAGAAATGTGAAAACTGGGTTCAAAAATGAAACCAGCATGATCGATTTGGTATAAAAACATATTTCATTTAAAATTTAAATGAATGTTTTTGGAGACAATTTTTAGAAGTAACCGCAAATTTGATTAACATAATTCTGAGTATTTTCAAATCCTAAATGTAAAAAATAAGTCCAAAAATGAAACCACATGGCCAATTTAGTATAAAAACATATTATATGTAATATTTGATGGAATGTTTTTGGAGATAATTTTTAGAAGTAAACTGCAAATTTGATTAACACTTTTAGGTTTCACATCCTAAATGTAAAAAATGAGTCCAGAAATGAAACCAACATGGCCGATTTCTAAAAAGTAGCCATGATTATTGAAAAAATTAAATATATAAAGTTTTATGCGTTAAAAACTATATAATTATAAATTTTCAAGGCAGTATATAATATAGACCCTAAGTTATAAGGTTAACTACAGATAATGGGAAAATTTTGTTGAAAAATTTCCATTTTTGATTTTGATTGACAGTTTTTGACATGATAGGGACATTCAACTACCTCGAAAATGGTATCAAAAGACGCATCTAGCTATTTTAGGAAAAGTCACGAAATTTTAAGGGATATAATTCAGCCAAGTTTGTATAATTAATTTTTTAGTGAAGGCACTACTAATAAGGCTAAAAATACGAATATTTTAGCTTATTTTAGGTATAATTGGTTACTTGCTAAAATGATTATTAGATAGAAAGGTTAGTAGGATAATATTATATTTGTGTATTGAATACGTCTTTGTATGTATACAACATGTTTAATATGCCACTTTTTTTAGCTTTATAAAAGAACTTATAACAAAAACTCAGGCCTACTCTTATGAAAGTACAAGACGTAATCAATTAACGATAATTAACGAAATAAAAACGAACACAAGCCTTCCAAAATACCCTTTATTGTTGTTTTATCAAATCTTACATCTAGCAAAATATGAACAGAAAGTTGAACATTGTCTCCCTAGTCATTTGTACATGGAATAGAAAGCATCGTAGTATACAGGTTGGAGATGAATCATCGTAGTATACAGGTTGGAGATGAATCATCGTAGTATACAGGTTGGAGATTCTATCTTGTTATATTTGCCGCCCAAAGAAGTGTCGCGCCCGGGCATATGCCCCCTCTTGCCACGTAAGTGAGTGCCTGCACTTGATTTATAAACTGATTTTTTGGATTCCACATATCAGTATTGTTTTCCTTCCTCAAGAATACATATTTGCGTTTTATGGAGCAAAGCAACAGGGAGGAACGGCCAGTATATATATAATATACTTATTCAGAAAAAACAAATTTTACAAGGTAACCCGGAGTATTGACATTGAACCCATCCCAGCAGCGTCCTGCATTGAATTTTAAACGAGGCACATGCAATTTGTGTGCGGGTTCAGGGATATATATGCCTTCCAAATATGTTAATCATGTTACTTCATATTAAGTACAAAACAATTAATCCATCGATATTTTTTCCCACAAAAAAATTTGTGCTCGCGCTACGAATTAAGTTTTTTTTGTATTTGTGTATACACTCCAATATGGGTTTGATTGATTCGATTAAAAACGTCAAGTGTATGATGAATAAATACTTATCTTATTAAAATGCTAATTTTATCATTTCAGTATGAAACATCTGCTTACCACTTGACGCAACAAAAGATTGTCTGCCTAGCGGCTAAAAAATCAATAAGGTCTATGTGTGTGAATTATTGTGTGATTTATGTGTGGGGGTCATTTTTTCATTCCAATATTTTCACTCCCATACTTAATATTGAGGGTTAGGGTTTTGGGGTTACATTTCCGTCACACTGCTCTCAAATAATTGCTTCTTGTAATAAGATCAAATCGGAAGGTTTTATTTGGCACGGAGTGGAAATTTGGCGTTACACCGGCTTGCCTATTTAAAATCCTGTAACCCTAGGACTTTTGGCTTCTTATTTTTTTATTAGATAAAATGAATATTGCTAAAATTCAGTACAAACCAAGTCTTTAGTCCTCCTTTGTTGTGATAAGGAGCGTGTAATGAATACGCTCTGAAACCCTTTATCTTGATCATAACACTTCACGTCAAAATGTCCTTCCTCAAAAATTCTCTGTTTCCAAGCGCTGCTTCCAAAAAATTTGCTCGCTTCGGCACAAGGGCACTGTGCACTGTAAAGACGCAACCCAGGAACGAGAAGATTGGGATCGACGCAAAGAAGCTGAATGCGAATGCGATTAAGGACATACGTACGATACCGTTTTCATTTGCAGAAATGATGAAAGGACTTCAAAATGAAACGAAGCTGTACGTGGCGGAATATATGGATGGGTTGGACAAAGGCGTTTATTTCCGAAAGCACGGCTCCACGCTTCTCTTATTCTCCTTTTTAGAGGGAGCTGCTAGCTTCAAATACTGGACTTGTATGTGCGATGATGTTGGTTCCGATGCAACCTTCACACTTTCTCCTACCACAAAAACAGCAATTTTTTCAGGTCGAACTGTTTTCCAAAAGAATAATCCTGAAAGGGTGAAGCTGCCTGTAAAATATTCAAGTTGGGCTGCTATCAGAACTCGATTAAGATACGTAAGTTCTTCACTAAACCCATTTATGCCACACGACAAGCCAACGATTTTCAAAATATATATCAATTTCATTCAAATTGCTACCATCTAACGAGAAATCGGGTTTTTTAAAATAACATTGTTAAATTGACATTTTAAAATGCGTAAGTGATAGAGAATACTTATTTGTACTTTAGACACGACTTTGTCATCACAGGAGAAAGTCAAAGTGACGGCAGATGCAGCTTCCATCTGCATTTCTTTTAACCCTTATCAGGCAAACATGGGTCTATCAGACCGGAGAAACTTTAAAAATGAAGATTTTTTTGTCATAAATTATATATATAGTTTTGAAAATTTTAAAATGCCTCATTTTACTTGTATTTAAATCATTCAAAAAATATTTTTGTCAAAGTTATTATTTTTTTTTCGGCAACGACCTAAAAACTTTTAGCATTACGTTGCAGGTAAACATGGGTCTAATAGACCCAATAAGCAGTGAGCACTCAGAAAAACATATTATTTATGTGAAATGTAAAAATAAATAAATGAATTTAATATTTTTACAATTAAATAATAGTAAGTGTTTGTTCATTAACTATATTGAACTTTGAAAAAGCTTCAAACAAATAAAGAAAACCTTTTTTGCGGCGCGTCTTTTCACCCAAAAACACATTCAAAAAACACCTAAAAACTAATTTTATTTATAGTTTTAAGTAGTTTATTTGTAGTTTTATTAAATTGTTTTTTTTCTTTTTTATATATATTTTATCATGAACATAATATTTTAGTATATAATGTACTAACTCTTGCTTTAGGCTTTACTAACTTTTATTATCCTTTACTTTGAACTCAATTGGTTAATTGTAATTTTTTGTTGACTTTCACTGATTATTTGATTTAAATAATTTCTGTTGCTACCTTTGATGTTGTTTTTTGAATGTGTTTTTGGGTGAAAAGACGTTCCCTTTTTTGTAGTAAAATGCTGAACTTTAATATTTCTGGCAATATAAAAAATATTTATAGTGATATATATGCACAAGAAATCATTAATTTAAAGGTTATAGATACGCTAAATGTACAAAATATAAAAATGATCATAAACAAAAGAGTATTTGTGAAAACAAAAAGACCGGGCCCGTTGGACCCATGTTTATCTAAATCGTAAAGAAAATATGTTTGCCGCATGAGGTAAAGAACCATCATCTGGCTTAAACACCTTGTAAACAAATTATGGGAAATTTCCAATTTTATTTACATAATCTCGATTTTGAGAAAAAAATGTAACTATAAATATAAAATTTTAATTTTTTAAATTTAGAATAATACCTTTCCTCTATGAATATTACTTTAATTAAAAGTGTGCATAATACTTTAATTAATTGGGTTTTTTATAAAAAGAGTTTTTGTCTTTTTTATTTGCAAAATCTTTCAAAATAGTTTTATTCAGACAATTTCTTTTTCTATATTTAGCTCTAGAATACAAAAATCACTACTTAAGTTGCTCGGCCCAATTTGATAAAATGGCTCAACTCGGCTTAAAATTGGTCATGCTCAAATGGCATTGTGAAAATATGTTTTGTGTATCTTGAAAATTAATTATTTTTCTTAAATTTGAAAGAATTTTTTCTAAGGAATAAAAATGTTAAGAAGTACACTTCGCTGGGAAAAGGAACAAAATTGATTTGCTCTACCATTGGAGTATATATTTTATCCATTAAAATATATATCCTATTTACATGTAGTATGATATGTGGGAAGAAAATAGGAGATTGGCCAAAGCTGATTTATTACTAAAATTTAATATGAACAGCGACACTACTTCATTTCGTTTGACAGCAGAGTGATCAAAAGTCCTTCTGAGCAATGTGCGGTTCATTCCTGTTAAAGGCGAGTCCTTCTTAGATGTAAGTATAATAGCAAAAAGAACTGAGATGCGTTCAATTGGAATTTCGATTTTGAAGCTGTATCAATCTTTTTCTGTCAGCACTCCCTGCACGCAAGCAATTTGATCTTATAGTGAAGCTGATTACGAAATCTTATTTTTTCGTTTTCTTGTGCATGACATTAAGTGCGACAGCGTGACGCGTGACAAGTATTCCTTGTGATGAAAATATTACGACAGTACAATTTAGTTCATCTTATCAAGAAAGACTATACATGTTAGACTTGCTCACACTTTTCTACAGAAAAAGAGGAAGCAATGAAATCAATTTACTTTCCTACCACTCAAAGTCAAATTTATAACTATACGTCATACGCTTAGCCTGCAATCATACCCAAAATACGGAAATTATCTAGGTAAGCATCTCTCCAAGATTTATACACAGCGAAAATAGATGGAGCAAAAGATTCAAGAATAGATTGGATGGGTAACATTGCATTGTTTTGAAGTATGCCCACGATTGAGCCTAAAATTTTTGAAAAAACTCTTTGTTATGAATATTAGTAAAAATACCAGATGTACACTTTTACAATGTGGATGAACAGTATTGTCCCTAAGCCGCTTTTAAAAATCCTGTTTGCTCCTTTTTTTATAAATATCACTAATTTGCCTAGCAATAAAACTTGGCTATGCCAATGTTACCAGTCAAAAAGTTTGAGGTATCTACCATTTTACACTTTTTTTCATCCAATCGAAAACAATTGAGATCAATGTATTTTTCGTACTACTTTCTTTGCAAGTGAGTAAACGCAGATTGAAGCGATCGATTCAGAAGTTTACCTCATCCGCCGCCAGCGTGACCTGAAGTATTGAATATAAGTACGATGTTTATTTTCATTTTAGAAAGCTTTCGGGTTTCCCTTAACTTTTCCGAGACTGGAGTTCTACAACTGCATAGTAATCAGGTATCGTGGAGATGGACGCAAGTTTATTTTCAACGTCTACAATCCCTTATTCTTTACATTTACCAAACACGATCACTACACCTATCCCCTGCTTACTCGTGGTGGACCTTACTGGGAATACGCAATAGTAAGTGCATCAACGCCGTCCTTTCATTTAACTGTGCAATGTTTTCACCTCATTTTTTCTATGCATGTGTGCAACAACTGTGTTCCTATTGAGTTATAAAATCGGCGAACCTCATTTTAGATCTTATTACTTACTACATAGTCTTGCATTGCATCCCCTTTTTTCATGGTCAAAATATTTTTAAAGGTGTTTTCTGAGCTTGGATAAAAGAAACCTTGGTAAACACGCAGCCCGAAGATATAACACGTGTTCCATAGATACGTTCTAACCTAGAACATTTATAAAACCGGTTTGTCGTTTTGACACCTCCCTGCGTTATAAAGGATCACTTTGAGATAAATAAAGCTACCGCGGGGTATTTTCATCGAGAAGGCACACTTGAGCCGCTTGTATCGAACTATGAGAAATTAGGTTTGATATGGGATCGAACCCAAGACCTTGAGTTATCAAAACCTAGTAGTACCTAACCAACCTTACTCACATCCCCTTGATCTTGTTTTTTTTTTATGAGTTTTATACTTTATAACTTATGAAACTAAATTTTTTATTTTACACTTTTTTTTCCAAAAAGTTAACTTTTTATTTTTTTTCCATTTTATATTATGCAAAATTTATTAGTTTTTATTATTTTAGGTTTTTAATTGCATAGAAATTTTGTGTGTAAGTTGGAAATTTAATTATGAGTGAGAAAAATAAATTTGTAAAATCATGTATACACAAAATTCTATGTAATTAAATAACTGAAGATAAAAAACTTGCTAACTTTTGCATAATATAAAATGAAAAAATAATAAAAAAGTTAACTTTTTTTGAAAAGTGTAATATAAAAAAATTAGTTGCATAATTTATAAAGTAATAGAAAAGTTATAAATCATACTGAAACCATATTAAAATGTTAAAAATTATTTTGTGGATAAATTTATAGTTAAAAAATTTACCGGTCAACAGGGAATTTAAATAAAGTATAAAATAAAAAGACATTTCAA
>JAUIRK010000426.1:50000-107500 GCA_030549495.1 Nectonema munidae
AGAAGATTAAATAATCAAGAATAAGCAAAAACAAACGTTTTCAACCAAATCGGTTTACCACGGAAACCTAGTGTAACTAGATGGGCATCCTAGTTAAAATCAGCGTTTTGGTATTCTGAAAAATGATCGAAGTCACAAAAAATTGTTCAAGACTTTTCTGAAGATGGACTTATAATTGATAAAGCGAAGTAAGCAGTTGAAGTTTCTTCTCTACCTGAAGATTTGAAAGAAATTTTGAAGTATAAAACTTTGTTGGATTTGGTTGAGAAATACGAAGATGAAGGCTGCTATTGTATTCAAAACGCATATGAAGATATATCACAACTGAACATACTCAATAATGTTTGTGATTTAAATAAATACATTAGGGAAAGATTAGAAGATAACGACATCGAGAAAATTATAAAAAGAAAAAGTCTGATGTTAGCCCACTGTTTACTAGAAAATGGACAAGCCACATCAATAAAAGTAGAGAGAAGTTTTTCTATCCTCAATAACATATTAAATAAAAAACGAAATTTTAATGATGAAAATGTTTGTAAATACCTTCTCATGAATTATAATTATGATATTTTACATGATGTGAGCTTAACTTTGTGAAATATATTTTTTATTCTTTAAGTCAAATTTTTGTTTTTTCAGCCACTAAAGTCCGTGAAATATGGTCAAGTTTTCCATTTTTGGCGTCAATTTTTTTGTGTCCTAGTTATAACATACTTTTGTGATTATTTTCACAGATTTAAACACACAACACAATTACTATAAACATTTGAAAGCAGGGGCGCACATCCGGGGGGCGAAAATGACCTTCGCCCCCTCAATAATTTTTTATAAGTAAGAGTTGCTGCTTGTTTATAAAACATTTATGATGATCGCATTATAGAGGAATGCAGACTTTCGAATCAAACAAACATCATGCCAAACTGCTCTGAAATTCCTATCGAACATATTTTACAGACGATGCGTGAGAGCTATATAATAATAATCCATTGCTTCAATATGCACACAGGTCACAGAGCAAACACATGTTGATGATCCACTAGATTTTCTCATCTTTTGTCACAGTGATGATTCTATTTCTCTTTCTCTCTCCTCTGTTTTTCTCTTCCGCTTTCTCTGCTAAAACTCAATCATTCACTCAAGCTCTCTTCTTTCATCTTCTCTTGTTAAGCTCTCCTATCTCATTCAGCTCTCTTCTCTCCAGTCACGTAGCTAGGCTGGGGCATGAGGGGCCGTGCCCACACTCCTATGTACCGCATGGTCCACCATGCATCTTATGCGATATCAGTTTTTGAAAATTTCTCCAATGAAAGGATCAAGAAAGTATTAATAATGTTGCGCAAGTTTTTTGTTTTTAAATTGTGCCCCTTCTATCAACTTTTTTTTGGCTACACCACTGCTTCTGTCTAATTTGCATTTAGAGTTAAATAATAGTTTTCAATCGTTACAATTTTATATCGATGAATATTGTTAGACTCGCGCTAAGAATTTTTTTCAACATAAGTCACTTAATCTTTATCACTACGTTTGTTACATTTTGTAACATTTGAAAACTTTAATTTTTTCAAGTCAAGAAATTTTTTTCAATAGTTATTTGGGAATGAATATTTTGACTATCTATTCAGTTTAAAAGCAAGAATGCTCTATTTGCTTAATATTTGAGCGGAGATATTTTTTATAATGTTCGATTGTTAAATTTTATAAGTAACACTGTACATAATCAAATCACTTTTTTTAAAAAAATTTGTTGATTATTATAATAAAAATATGATATCGAAACAAAATGTTTCAGTTGTTTTAAATGTGCTTGATCTATTTATGACAACTGTCAGAATTTTATTTGTAGACAAATATTCAAAAAAACCTAATGATATTCTTTTCTCGTATACTTTGATTTATGTTAGTTTGGTCCTCGGACATTTCGCCCCATTATTTTCATAAGACTGTTCGTCCCATGGACAAATTTGGCCTATTATTTTCATAAGACAGTTCGTCCCATGGACAATTCGCCCCATTATTTTCATAAGACATTTTGTTTCATGGAAAATTCCTCCCGTTATTTTCATAAGACATTTTGTCTCATGGACAATTTTAAAAAATTTAGAGATAAAATGATTAATTTGAAATAATTTAATAGAGAAAAAATAAACAAGAATATAAATTTTTTTAATAATTTTACACATAATAAGCAAAGATGGATGAAACAAATAGCCTATGAGACAATTTGCCCCCTGGGTTATTATATTGGTTAATTATAATTGTCTATGGGGCGAAATGTCTTTCGATCATTAGTTTAAATAATTTTTTAATTATAAGGGTTAAACGTTGGCTTTTGCTGCTTTTAAAAACTTGAAAATATCAAATAAACTCTCATTCTTTATGCCTCTTATTATTTTGAAATTATTCTAAGAACAGACGTTTCCATTTTAAAATAGTGAAAATTGCTTTATTAGTTTATTTTGTTTCCTTTCTCTCTTATGTTAATTATGTTGCAAAATTTTCAATTTTGTGTAAAAGGTAAGGTGCAGCGGGTGTATTTTCATTGACAAGGCACTGATGTACCACTTATGTCAAACTATGAACAAATTCGTATCGATGAAGAATGGAATCCAGAGGCTTCCGTGCTGAGTCCATCATCTCAACTAACCTGCGATGCCACTCATAGAGTATGCTGTGGAGATACGTCAAATTAGTTTTCAAAAAACTTAAGTTATGCTCTAAAATTTTTTTAGTTTTTTTTGTAGCTCTATAACTTTTTCTGATAGACTTTTTTTCCTTAAAAGTTATTAGGCAAATCATTGCAAAATGTTAACAGTTATTTTACTTTTTGTAGCTTGTATCAATTTAGCTTTTAAAGTATTTTTGAATGATGCTGAGTAAAATGAAATAATGCGATCTTATTTTTTTCGTTTGCACAATTATAACTTCGTTTTATACCCTTGCCCCTGTATCAATCCCATTTTTTCATATAAACATCGCAGGGTCTCTACTGTCTAGTAGACTCTTTGCCTTTAGACTACATTCACTCATATAAAACTATCCAACCTTCAGTTATTTGTTTTCTCTATGAATCAAATATCCTTTCATCAATTCCTCTAATGTGCCTGGTAGACTACTTCATTTTTCAAATGAAAAGCCTATTCCACCCCCTAACAATTTTGGATTTTTTTAAACTAGTGTATATTGGATGGTTGTAGGTAAAAATGCCCCCTAATTTTTGATTTTAATGATTTTTTTAAATTATATAAATATTTTTATTTGGTACCACGAAAGGCTAAATTTCTAAAATTTCTTAATCTATAGGGTTTTTTTCTTTATAAAGTTCTTGAAAACAATAGCAAAGGTGCAGATTTGTGGGAATGTGTTCTTAAAATCAGTTAAAATACAAATTATATTTAGAAAGTGTTCTGATACACACAAAGTCCAAAAATATTTGCTGTTTTATAATTTTTTTTTGTATTTAAAAAATTTTCCTATGCTGAGTTTTTTAGTTTACTTTGATTAAATTTTAAATGTTTTAGATGAAAAGTTAACTTTTTGTTTTTTTTACAAAAAATCTTTATTTGACATATCTTTTTAAAAAAAAATTTTTTTTTAATTTTAATTAATAATTTTTTGAAATTTTTTGTGTTGGGGCATTTTTTCCTAATTTTAAATTGGGGCATTTTTTTCGGTTGCATTTTTACTGGGGGTTCCTACTTTTTAATTGGGGCATTTTTTCCGGGGGCATTTTTTCTACGCACCATATTCGATATGCAAATTTAATTAAAATATTTTCGCTGGAAGTATAGTATTTAAATTCACCAAATTTGTAAAAAAAAATATAAAGTAGTCTTATAAATTTAGGTATGCGCTGAATACACTCTATTTTAAGCGATTGCTTGAATATTTGGTCTCCCGTAGTATTTCCAGACCACTAATTTTGAAAATTGCAACAAAAAATTTCGCCCCCCCCAATAATTTTGAGGATGTGCGCCCCTGTTTGAAACATATTTCAAACATATGGTACGTGAGTAAAGAAGAACTCCAATATTGTTTAGCTTTCAAATAAATCAAAAAATTTGCAATGAGTACTTGTGAGTACATTTTCCATTTCTCACTTTTTGCTGGAATGGAAGCAGAGTTTGTCATTTTGTATGGCCCCGTTGCTCAGCTACTGCCTACTTTTAATCTTAAATCCACTTTTTTAGATTCCTTATTCAAAGTTTATACCAGCTAACAAAGGCAAGATAACTACAGAACGTCCCCATTTCAATACTCACATTGTGCGTGCATTTGGAATCACCCTATTCGACAACTTGGAAGGCCCCTTCTTTTTCGAGATCGATTACATAGCAGCCTACTACGATGCCTACGTCTCCAAAGAAAGTGTATACGAAAGGTACGTTTCACCGGCTATTAAAGGCCGCTTTGGCGAGTTGGAGGATGATGAATGATTGCCTTTCCTCTTTCCTAATTTAATTACGCATTGCTACTAGTCTATTCCTACATGAAATCCTGCAAAATAAAGCGCTGTATATTTGAAAATTCTTTTAGTTTTGTTCTCTGCGTTCTTGGTACCTCGTTTTCACTTATCATGTCGGAAGAGCGAAGCTATTTTTGTTGAGATGTGATGTATTCGTGTAAAGCCTTCTTTCTCAATCTGTGGCTGCATGACCAAAATGTGTGTTTTAAAAATTTTTTAGGTGGTCTATATAAAAATAATAAGTAATAGTGATGCAGGACTTCAAATATTTAACCCACAGATAAATTGAAGCATTAAGTCAGTATATACAAGCTTATTCACCATAAAGTCTACTAAAAACATTTAATTATTCTTCATAGCAATTAAGAGTCGTAAGGAAAATGTGTTAATTTTTAACTGAATATTTTCCTTTTTTTAATTTAAAGTTATAAGTATGATATATTTACCAATTTTAAATGCATTTTATTCGATAGATTCATTAACGGACGAGTAAAGATCAAGATTAATGAAAGCTACTAGCTATGAACGGGTGGCCATCAAACAGGTTTAGGAGAAACGTTTCGGGTATTCGTGGAAATTAAATATTGTAAAAAAATCCGGTCCACTCATGGACGGTTTTGAAAAAATATCATGAATACGCACCGATATGGGTCTCAAAATATTGTCATATGCATATTCGTCGTGGTCAAATTTTGATTTTTAGATTTCTGAAACAAGCATCTCACATCCTATTTGAAAGGGAATATGTTTAGTTAAATATCCATCCATGAAAAATTGAAAAGAATAGTTAAAGAAAAATAGTTTTTCCATCTGAGTATTTTTAGTGGGTTTGAAAAAAACCTTTTCACAATTCGTGCAAAGAAATTATATTGCTTGGTAAATCTGCTGAAAATAATTTTCTTCTAAAGAACTTTCTTCTAAAAATCATATTGTCCGCATAATAATATAATTTAAGTTTTCATCTCCCTCTTCTTTCTAACGCTGCCCTCATCTTGATCGCCAAGAGAAGAAGGTAGAAATATTGAAATTAGTTTTGCATCAAAACACCTAAGAATACTCGAATAAGTGTTTCATTTAAATCACTACTTTTATTTACATTTACAAAACAAAAAATATAACAATCGCATGATTTTAATTGGATCCCTGTCACTGATCCAAGCCAATCAATTTGTCAATGTTTCGCGTCAAATCCGTGAGTGAAAGGCGTAAATATGCTCTTCCTTCTATGTCAAGACGATTTCTAGTCTTTGTTAGCAGATCATCACTCGACTGAAACCTGACTCAACAAGCAACTTAACATTTCTTTTTGCTTTTCTTTGCATTTTTCCATCATTTGTCTTAGTTTGAATATTGCGTCATCCAAATTGGCTTTCCGATATTTTAGCCTTTCTTCTTAGTCTCTGGTCTAAGATTCTCTCCCAAATCTTCATCGTATGGGATATGAGCTTTATTCCACGATAGTTTGTTTGAACAATCCTGCACATCTCCTTTCTCCTTGAAAATAGGCACTATATTACTCTTTTTCCACTCTTGTGGTATAACCTCTTGTTCTTTAATCTTCTACATTAGTTGGCATAATATATCCACTCCATCTTATAATGCTTTTCATGCCTCCGGCCGGTCTTCTTTCTACCTGTTTTATTGGTCCTTCACATGCAATCCCGTCTTCCCAATACTATCTATAATTTTCTTCATTTAGTAGTCTTGACAAATATTTTTTCCACCTCTTGAGGATTTTCCAATTATTCTTTAATATTTGCCCTTAAACATCTTTTTTTCTTTGACCTGCTGTATATCTTTTGTTGCTGTTTCTGCTTTTTGCTAACCAGTATGTTTTCTTTTGTCCTTGCGGTGTTTTGAGAACTTCGCATAAATTTGCCCACCCAAGCCACAGCCTTTGCAACAGCTACTTCCTTCTTTGCTTCTTTTTTTTATCGCATTGATATTCTCATTTATCTTCTTGGTCTCTTGTTTGCTCCTATTTTTTCTTTGCATTTATCTTTTTCTTTATTTTGTTTTGTATGTTTAGTTTCCACCACCAATTTTCACTAGCAGGATTACCGTAGATTCTAACCTTAAACTTATATAGTTGTATTTCTCGCTACTTTGCATTCTCCAATCAATCCTTTATATGTTACCTTCTATTCTGTTTAACACTTTTATCCTAAACTCTTGTCGCTTACTTTCTTCCGACAATTTGCTCCACTTTATCCTTCTCTCTCTTTTTTTCTTCCTACGTTTTGGCTTCAAGTAAAGACTTAGGATGTCTAGTCTATGTTGTAGAGCCACATGATCGCATGGAATTACGTTCAGTCCATTACTTCATTTATTTTCGCTCGTCTACACAAGAAAATCTATCTGTGCTACAACTGCTTCACTCTTGTAAGTTATGCTTTGCTCTTTTCTTTTGGAAAAGAATGTGTTTGCTATCATGAGATCCATAGCAGTAGCCGCCTTCACTACTCTTCTCATTCTTTACTTATCCTTCCAAGTCAATGACCGCCATGTATTCTTTCAAAGCCCTTAATGTCCTGGCCCACATGTCCATTAATGTCTGCCCCCATCATTATTCTTTCGTGTGCTGGGATACTTGCTATCATTTTTTCCAATTTTCTCCAGAACGCCTCCTTTTCTTCTTACCAAACATCAACACGATTATTCTATCTCCATCTTTATTCACATTTACTTTTTTTTCATGTTAGGTGCAAGTATAATTCCAACCCCACTGGTGTTGCTGGTTCTTGTTCTTGTGCTTTATTTCCTTTCCACCTGGTTTCTTGCACGCACAATATAGTCACTCTTTTCATCTTCACCAATTCCCCAACTTCCCTTCTTCGTCCATTCATGATGCCAACATTTAAGATTCCTACTCTAAGACGACTTTCAGCTTTTTTCTTTAGCCGCACACGGTCATTGCACGGTAGCCCTGGTATTTTTACAGCGGTTGGGCAAGACCACTGTGCGTCGCTTACAGTTTACGCCTTAGTCTTTATATGAAAATTTTTGTTTAGGCTCATCATAGTTTGGTGTTGGCAGAAATGCTTTTCACGGTCGTGCTTTTCCTGACCCTCTCCTCCAACCCTCTCCAATTTATCCGGGCTTGAAACCAGCACTAAAATTAAACCTATCACCAGAAAGTGAGCCTGTTCAGATCTTAGTGGCCTAACTATAACTTCTAGATACCGATACATTCTTCTAAGTTAAAATCATCGTTGACTGAAAACCCAAGCACTAACTTTGCATTATATCGCACACTATCACTTTTGACTATCTATATATGTTGACTATCACTTTTTCCAATTCATATATCATTTTTTAGATTAGATTAGCAATAACTCAACAATGCTTCTATTCATAATTTCATAATAAAAGTTATGTTGTATGTTTAAAACTTATTGATTGCATACATCTTGTTCCACTTTGGAAGTGTTCTCAGCTTCCTAAACGGTTCTACGCTGTTTCAATAAAGACGATCTAATGAATATTTGAACCAAAGGAAATTTTGACAAAATCAACTTTTCATAAAAGTTTATGTATTTTGCTAAAAAAAAATTCAACTTTTTAAATTATTTTACATAATTTTTTTAAACTTCAAGTTTTTAAATTAGTGACGTGTCTCGACTAACTAACTTATTGAATGTCTAACCAACTATAAGAAAGAAATAATATGGCGATTGGTAAAATCTCTCTTCTTTAAACGTTCTATTGCTTTTAAGTATAAAATGCATGCAAATAACAGATAGAGTAGAAAGAAATTTTTATATATGGAATCAAGAAAATTTTAATCTGTCGACAATAACGATAAACACATATTTTATGTTTTCTCTAGCATCTTTAAATGCTATCGATTTTTGACTAGCTTTTTTATAATTGTGTTCGTTATAAATGAGTTTTATGGTAATGTATATGTGTATGTATAATAATGCATTATACATATAATTGTATGCTTGTCATTTTACTATCGATTTTATATGATAATGTATAAATATTGACAACAAGGAGTAAAAAATGCTTTGTTTTTATCAATTAATCACTACAGTTATTTCATAAAAGTGTTGTTTTTATGTATGAGCTTATTGATGCGAATCACAACCATGTATAAATTTATCTGGTGACTATTTTGATCTCTTGAGGCTTAAAAATAACTAAAATAACGCCAACAACACATTATTAATATGTGCACAAGAACACACATTTTACATATAAGTTTTATTTACTTGTGATATGCTATGCATTCAGTGATTCAATTTCTATAAAGGGCCCTCCACAATTGACGTCAACCAATTTTTCTGCCCCCTCACCCCCTGCCAACTTTCCCTACTCCCCCTCCCACTTTTAGTTGACATCAACTTTAAAAAAACAACAACTTTTATTTTATAGAAAAAATTCTCTCATTCCTTTAGAAAATATTGAGATTAAAACAATTTTCAAATTCAACTTCTCCTATTTCGTCCTCTTCATCATACTTTTCATTTCCTGAATTCATTGAATCTTCAGGAACGCAGAATGATGAATGTTTGTTTTTCTCTTTAATTGAGCAGAAATACTTCAAGCACTTTACACAGCTAAGACGTTCCATCAAAGTTTTTCCTTTTGCATCGATTTTCTGCAAAGAAAGAGCAAAACTGATCAAAGTGATTACTCAATCCAAGATTTTCATGTGCTGAGCTTGAAATAAGGAGCTTTTTTATTTTTATGCTTTCTTTACACGTTTTTTGTACATTTCACTGAGTCCTGTATTTTTTGAGATACAAACATAACTTGCTAGTTATTTATCAATGCTTGCTATTTCATCTTTTAATTTATTTTGGGCTTAAGCCTTATTATTTTGTTGCGAGAAATTAGAAGATGCAGAAGTTTTCGGAGTTGTTTCTAAAGTTTTTGAAGTTTCAGATGATTGTGTGACTACTAGAACTTTTTTTTGAAACATTACTTTTTTGAAAATTCAACTTGTTACTAGAGATTTATTTGTGATTATCTCTGACCATAACAAATTACATTTTTTCTGAGATAAACATTTTGACTGCTGAGGGTATGCTTTCAAAGTTTTTTCAAACAAAGCTTGATACCTTTTGTCGTTTTCATTTACAAAATTTTTATTCATATGAAAAACAATTTTGATAAAATAGTAAAAATAAAATTAAAACATTCACAGCGTTACGTAGATGTAAAATAATATGGTAAAAAAATGAATGAAGATAAAAAGTTCTGCCAATCAATAAACAAAAACTTAATCTAATCAAAGATTAAATTAAAATTTTTTTTTAATTAAAAAAGATTAATACGCATATTTTAATTTTATAAAAAAAATTAGATTTTTTATTTTTTGAAAATTTAATACCCCTCAAAAAAATTTAGAAAAATGTAGCCAAATTTTATGAGTAAAATGTAATTTTAAAGAGAATTTTACACTGATTACAAAAATGTGTTTAAATTTTAATTTACTATTTATTATAATAATTTTTACGCTTTCAAACTTTGAAAAATGGCAATTTTTACAATTTTAACCTTGAAAAAATAAAGAAATATTTTGATTCAATAAAATTGAATAACATATTTGAAATCAACATATTAAACTCCATCAAAATATATCAGAGGTCTGGCAAGACCTCCGGGGAAACAACTTGCCAGCCTTATCAGAGGTCTGGCAAGACCTCAGGGGAGACAACTTGCCAGCCTTATTATATTTAAATGTGTAAATCGTAAAATGCTAAAAAAATATACTTAAAATAAAAATTTTCAAAAAATATTTTACATACATATTGAAAGCCACATTTCAAAAATTCTACCTAAAAGTTCAAATCTTTACGAGTTGAGCATCTAGTGATAGTTTTTCTCTACCCCGTTGCTCTACTCCATGTTACACCAAGGGCTGTGAAGTCAAAGGGAAAATATCTGACTCTGACTGCGATTTCAACTCATAAGTTTTATTAGATACCGATTTTTGAAGGTCAAGTAATGAACTTGTGAAAATTTATCTTCATTTTAATAGTTTTCAATAAAATTCAATCAATCAATCAATAGCCAAAAGTAATCAAAGTACAAGATATTATAGGTCTGCAGATCCCCTAGTCCAGAAGTTCTTAACCTTTATTCAGGCATGGAACCCTTTAAGAAGTTTATGAAAACTAAATTTTTGCATAAAAAGTCATAAAATGAACTTGCCATTTTGTACTTTATTTCATTGACATGAATTATATTGGATCTCAAATGACGTTAAATAGAGAAAAGACGAAAAGCGACCGCTCGCTATTTATTGAAACTTTTAAAGTTAGCTTTTTCTTTTACCTATTTTTACACGTACAAATTTGTTGATTATTTCCACTCATTTTAACTTTTTTTACTAAAATAAAAAACTGTTCACGGGCCCCCTGAGACGCAACCCTGAACCCCTCAGGGTCCGTGGACCCCAGATTAAGAAACACTGGGGTAGTCGTTCAAGCATAAGGTTCTAGGAGTCTTGGATTCGATATTTGATCTTGAGATTCCTATGATCTGTCAAATTATGGAGGAATATTCTTCGTTTGGATGAGATATTGACAACTAAAAAAAAGGATTGCTATCAGATATAGAACAGCTAGTAAAGGATTTTAAAGGGGGTACATGTTAATAGAGCGCATGTACGACTCAACTGAACATGATTATGAAAACATTTCTACAGTTTCAAAATTCATTTTTTCACATTGTCAATATTCTACTTTAGATGTCACCTTATGTGCTTTTATTTTTCTATCTGATATATGCCGCCATGTATTGGTTTTTTAAAGAATATTTTTACACAAGTTTACGCCTGTAAGAAAATGAACTATTTTGGTGGGATTATTCTTTCACATAACATATCCTCCAGATTGATAATGTGAGATTATATTGGATTATTATTCAAAAGGTTCGCTTTCTTTTTAAATTTTGAGTGTTTTCAGGCGTAATAAAGTTTGTAGCTTGAAATAACAATTTTTGGATTTTATGATTAAGTTCTTAAGTTTCATTGAGAAGGCACATTTGTGCCGCTTGTATCGAATTATGAAGAAAAGAGGGGTGATGCCATAGATTTAAAATGGTGAAGCTGACTAAAGTTTACTTTTTTCATTCAAGTTCAATTAGAAGTGCTTACTTTTATAATAAAAAATATTTTGCGGAAGTCAAAATTAATAATTTGGCTTAACGTTTTACTAATTTTGTTGGTAGGTCACATTTTCAAACTGGTAAACTTAACATTTGGACATTGGAGCGTTTAGTAATTTAATAATAATAATTAGAAGATAGAACTTTGGTGTTTAAAACTTTCATCAAAGCTGGATTTTAATTGGGGCATGGAAAATATTGCGTAGACTTCAATGAGGCTTCCAGCTAAAAATGATTACCTTCCCCAACACATTTCTCATAAAGGCCCATTACATCAGAGTTAATCTAGGGTATTTGGTTCTCTAAGTTTTTAGTAGATTCTTTGGACGGCCATTTTTACACATCATGAAGCACATTGCATCGCATCATTAGTTGATAGCCGATCAGTTAAAAGTTATTAAAGAGAGCTTTTGTGTTCTATGCCAACACTTCTTCTAAAACACGTTCATAGCATAACTTTATAAAGTTTGTTAAAAAGAACTTCACGTTTCTATGCCAACAAAAGATAACTTTTTGAATAGTCCATTTTAGTAAGTGATCTAGATTTTTTGAAAACCTTAAAAGTTAACAAATAAAGATGGCTTTTCACAAATCAATAAAATATAGAAAATTTTATTTTGATAATTACACATTGACTATCCCTAATCCATCATCATTTGGACTTTGAAGTTGGCGGAGTAGACATGTTTTAGTTTAAATTACGCCAAACATAAAAATTAATCACCACATCTTGAATTTAAAACTTTTAATTTATCTTATAAACTTTTTTTGGTTAATAGAATAGAATTGAATTGAATCAGATTTAGTTGAATAAAACATTAAATATGGCATTACTGCAAGCAGAAAATAAGATATGGACAGTTTCCATTGAGTTGTTTAGAGTGGAAGAAAACAAGTTTGTGACATGATCTTTTTTCAAAATAGATTTCAAAATGTTTGGAATTTATTATAAAAAATTTTAATTAAATTTTTCTCTAATACTTTTTCAAACTTTACGTTAAAAGATAACTTTGATGACAAAATGCGTGCTCAATTACAGATTATCGCATAAGTGATAGTCAACCTGTATTTGAAATTAATATAAGGTGAACATTTTCGTCTCCTACACTGTGGAACCATGAATTGATTCATAAGTAAATTTAAGAGAATACTTATTCTTAATTTTAAAAGGTGATGTGAGATAAGAAATGTCAGCTGGTAAACTAGTTTACCTTTTTATCATGAACTATTTCTTGTATTTTGTCTTTGCCATTTTTTGCACAACTCTTCCTTGAAAGTAAAAGCACATTGTAGATTTGTAGAAGAAAATTGACTTTTAGCGCGAAAATGAAGAAGAAGAAGAAGTTTTTTTGATTAATGATTATAACATGTGAGGAACTATGTATTGTATATATATTCATTTATATCTACAAAAACAGTATCAAAATAGTGTAATTTCAAAAGGCCCTCAATAAAATAATTTATGAAATAGCGTAAAATGAAGGGCAACTAAAATGAGAATAAAAAAAGAAATTCTTGACACTTTGATTCGTTACAAAACAAAGATGGTGGCTTAGTGCTGAAATGTACTTTTACCAAAATTTTGGCAAGGTGAAAGAAATTCATTAAAAATTCAAAGGAGAAGATATTTCGGATAATAAAGCCAAGAAAATCCTTTCAAGATGTACACCTGTATACTCTGCTAAATCTGGAAAAATGGTATCAACGGGGGTTCTTAGAGTTTTTCAATGAAATCAATCTGGTATACGAAACTACATGGAAAAAGGAATTCATAAACATATGGGAATTAGAAGTATATATTTGCTCCTCTTCTTCCAAAATTGGCAGGGAACAACAATGAGAAGACGAAGGGATCAATTTCAGTGATTGAAAAACTTTTTTCTAAGAAGCGAATCTCTTCAAAGAGCAAGGGTACTGTCTGGCGTTTTCAACGAGAAGGCACATTTGCGCCATTTGTATTGAACTATGAAGAAAGTAGCCTTGATGCTGGATCGAACCCAAGAGCTTGTGTAATCATAGGGATCAGCAAACTTTTTTACCCATCGACGCCTTCATAGAACATTTGTCTTCACATCGACGCCCACCTCACCTAGAAATCTTTCATAAAAACATTAATCAATGTCCAACAATTAAGAGGAAATATAAAAACCAAAAATGTTTCATATATCCTATGCTATACAATGTCCTAAGCTATGTTTTAAAAGATAAAGAAGATTTACTACTACTTAAAATAAAAAAAAGCATAGCACAATTTGGTAAGTTTGTCCATCTTATCGACCCCTACAATGCTGACCCCTGAGTTATCGAAACGCAGTATCTAACGAACCTTACTCACGCTCTTTTTTCAAAAGAGAATGCTTTAACTTATCTGATGCTGCCTTACAATAATAATAACTTAATTTATTTGCGAAAAGTGATATAGAATTAACTTTTAAGGTTAATTTTTTATAAGTGAACATTTATTTTCCCTGGTTGTGTTGAACTGTGAACAAGAAAAAACAATGAGTAAACGTGACTAAAGAATAATTTTTTTGAAAATAATTCTTTACAAATTTCGTTAAAGTAAGCTAATCGGTGATTTAAGAAGAGAATCCTAACAGTTTATTCAAAAATTAATTAACTGTATTTGATTAGTGAAAGGAAAATTAAAGCAAAATTTTGTTGTGCTATTTTTGGCCGTGATAATCGTAGATGTGGGAAAAATGACTGCCCGAAATACGGATTTGACTATAATAATGCGCCTTTGTTTATTATGTGAAAACATGAAGACTTTTTATCCTTTGGATGCGATACCGACAAACTAAAAAATATATAAAAAAAAAGAAAAAGGGCCAATTTATTTAAATTTCAATATTTTAACTCGTTGACGACCAGAATAATCAGACGATATCTATTGTAAAGCAGAAGATTTGTATTTTAAAGAGCTTTGATAAACGCAAACGATTTTATTTTTGTAAAGTCGACTTTGGGCGTTAACGGGTGGTGCAAAGTGCCTCACCCCTTCTCCTAAAAGTATTAGTTGATATCTCAAATTAGCAAAACTGTCTAATCATGTGTATAGCTTATTTTAATTCGTAAATCTAATTAAATTAATATGCCAGTAAAAAAGACATACTTTGACACGTTTAAATAATTTAAATTTTATCATTGACAACTTTAGTCTCATTCGAGATATTTCGGATGACTTGAGCAGAATGTTTAATGAGAAAATACAATAAAACATTAATATTTAACTAGATAAGCGTTTTCGAATAATAACGATATATGATACATATTATTGTAGATCACGCCCGTCATTAAAGAGGGTCTGAACCAAACCTGAAACTCCATTGAGATATATAACTGTATGTACTTCCTTAAACATGGATACACATACTTTGATGTTCTACCCGCGTTTTCTCAAATAACTAAGATATGCAGACACAAAAAAGTAAAATCAAAAAACGTTGTAAAACTTCTTTCAATAATAGAATTCCTATAAGGGTATAAGAAATTATACATGAGTAGAAGAGCCTGCTTGATTACGTTGCTAATTCTTCATCTTTTAAAGTCTTCCCTTGCAAGACCAGTGAAAAAAGATAGCACGGAAGACCAATAATTGTTAAAAAATAAAAACTCCAATAAAAAAATTATAGTCGATTATAAATCGCATATAAATACTTCATTTCTTAACTATTTAGAAAAGATTGTTCAAATTATTAACCAAAGTTAAAACTTATAAAATCATATTGTAAGAAAATTCGAAAAAAATTGATTTAAAAAGGTCTTTCATATAAAATAAATCGATTTTTAAAAAATCAAATTTTTTTTAATTATATGATGGCGTTAAGATTAGAAAATTTTTCTAATTTATGATCTTCTAAAGCTTTATAAGTAACTGCTTATATTTAAAGGTCCCTTGACTTTATGGGTTATTATCACCTAAAATTTTATAATGATATTATACTGATTCCAACATAATCTTGAATATTCCATTACGAGTGCGTGTAGATTATAAAAGATATTTATTAGCGTACACACATGTTTGTTGTTAAATAACAATTAAAATATTTCACAAAATTACAAATTATTGTAAAAAAATAAGTAAAAACAGTTTGTCTAGCTTGGCCAGTGCCATAGTCAGAAAATAGAAGTTGAAGGGGCAGACATTTTTATACGTAAAGCAGACATTTTTACCAAAAAGAATGTAGCACATGTAGTTAAAGTAGTTAAAGCACATGTACTTTAAGAATTTCAGTAATGTGATATCAATAAAAAATTTTTTTTATTTTTATTTGGAAATCATGAAGTATCACACAAATTAATTTTTTTGGAAGAAAAATTTCAATATTTCATTTTTGACAATTTTTTTGCATACTCTTTCAGATACGAAACAAGCATACAATTCTTCTTTCTTTCATGCAGCATTGAGCATCGTTGACTTCTTAAAACTCTTTGTTTTACAGTTGTATTGGCATAATATCAGTTGTTAGAGAGTCGTCAACTGAGCAAAATGTTAGTTAGTGGAAAGAATCTTCGACACATTTGTTTTTGTTAGCAAGAATATACTAACAGGGATTGAGGCCGCCAAACAACTGCATACATATCAAAACATTCTAAAAATTCAAATGGAATTGGGGGGGGGGGCAGAAAAAGTACTTGGAGGGGGGGGGGGGGGCGCTGGCTACGCCTCTGAGCTTGGCCCACACAAAGACTAATCAAAGTCGCTAGCGTGTGTAACCATTTCATACATAAAATCTATTATTTTATAATCTTATCTACGTCACGAATGTGATCCTCTAGCTACATTCGATTAATTTGTTTCAGCATATACATTTATATGTGTTATGATAAAACTTTTATCCTGAATATCATATGGGATTCATCTTCATAATAATCGATACCCTGTTTTTAATATTTCTATATAAACAAAATAAGAATGTTTCAGTAATTGATTTGAAAAAGTAAATATATCAAAGGATTTATGTGTTGCAACACATGTAGCCAACTTGGCCTACAAAGCTGCCTAAACATTTTAGATAAGTTTCTCATTGCAGTACACAAGTAGTATTCATGGTTTTTTGTGTAGCTTGGAATAAATAAACATTTGAGCATATATTTTTCAAAGTTGATTTGCTTTTGCACATGAGCTCTTTAAACCCGTCTTCTATTTCTGTGGAGACAACTTTTATATCTTCTAATTGGTTTACAACATCGTCTAAAGAAGATAGTTATGATACGCTAATTTCTCCTGATAATACAGAATATTCAGATTATACTCCACACAGACCAAATCAAGGTCGTCTTTTTGTTCAAAATATAACGAATTTGAATCAAAATCCTTTTGGAACTGCTGCTTCTTGCTAAATTTCTCAGTGATTCGCTTCAAATTTTTAAAATATTTTTTAACGAAGAATTAGTTCGAAATATTTTCATAAAATACGACTTGAACTTTTAACTCACATCTCATAACTCATAAAATACTTAAACTTGAACTTTTAAATTTTTTAGCGTTAAAACAAAAAAAAAAAATTTATAAAAAAAAATAAAAATTTAGAAAAAAAATACATATTATACTTTATTCCATTTGTCAGCAAGAGAGCTGTTACTTGTAAACACCAGCTTAGGTAGCTTATGCATGTGTGGCGCATCGTACCATAATCCTCAGAACTATATATTTCATTTGAGGCCAATGGAGAAGAATCGCAAATGATTTTGAGTCGTACTTATTCATGCTGCATTTGATAAAATAGTCTCTCTACAATACACATGATATTTGTTTTGATATATTCTTCACTTTGAAAATAGTTTACAAATTGCGAGAAAATTCATGAGTTCTTTGAATTCTTCTTTTCTTTGTGAGGAGACAACCTCTATATCTCCTAATTGGTCTTCCACAAAACCTAGCGCTGAAGATTTCTGATGCGTTAGTTTCTCCTGATAGTAGCGAGTACTTATGAACTCCACATAGACCACATCAAGGTCGTTCATTAGTTCAAAACACAAGAAACTTAAGTCAAACCCTTTTGGGCCGGTTGGTTCTGCAAAATTTCCCACTGATTCACTTGAAATTTTTAAACCTTTTTTCAATGAAAAAGTAATTTCTCACATATTCAAGTGCACAAAAATTAGACTAAAGGAAAATTTCAGGTAAGCATTTTTAGTTTTAATTGAATTTAACAAGATTTTTTCAAATTTTTAGTAGCGAATCCTAAGATTTTGTTATGAAAAATTTGAATTCTGCGACCTTTTCACCTATTTTGACATGGGTCAATCCAAAAATCAACCAATAAACTTGAAATATATATTTTCTGAAAAAAACTGGAGAACGGTTTCTTAGAGGTTCCATGTCGAGGAATATGTTTTATTATTTCATACTTTTATTTGTTTTGATGTACCTAGATATTTACATGATACATCATTTTACCGAAACTGTTCTAAGCATATTGTACCGTATGACTACGTTACAGTTGATGAACAGCTAGTGAAATTTAGAGGGAATTGTAGAATAAAAGTATACGACCCTTCCAAAGCCGGTCATTATGGCATAAAAAAATAGCATTGTACAGATGCTAAATCTTTATTTATTTTAAAATCCGAAATCTATGTTCCACGTTTAGTTGATAAAACTTATTTCTCTAGAACAAATATCGAAGGTTGATTACTGATACTAATAAATTACCCGTGGGATGTAGAATCTTTGCCTACATGTTTTTACATCTCATGACGTGTGTGTATGGGCTACCTTAAAAAGTTTAACTATGTGTGGTACTATTCGATCCAATCGTACTTTTATTCCTCATATCTTTAGTTGGACCCAAAGATTTACAAAATTTAGGCTTGCGTGACACAGGAATCGAAATGTATTTACATAAAATATGCATCTTTGAAGCCCTATTTATTCCCTCTAGACATGTTCATCGTAACTTCAAAGTGGTTTAGTCATGTCCAGTCAACACTTAAAGGAAATAAAGTTAATTGGAAGAAAACGCAAAGCAGAGACAATTGTTTCATACAGAGAATATAAAAGCAGGGTTGATCAAACAAATCAGATGCTTAGAGCTTTAAACATCTTATAGAACATCTAGAAGATGGACAATGACAGTTTTTGCAAATTACGTAGATATAACGTGTCATAATAGTTGGGTGATATCTAAAAGTAATTGTCCTGGCAGATTTCCAACGACAAAAAAGAGAGGTAGTAAATATTTCATTACGGAGTTGACTTCGAAACTTTGTGAGAATGCAATGATGCCATTGCAAGTTCGAACCACCTCCTATCTTTCTATGCTTCTGAACAACTCACAACCAAAGTTATAAAAACTTTATCCAAAGTTATTTGGATCTGGGTCACGAAGCACAAGAAAATGTGACTCTTGTAAAAGGCATATGTGCAAAAATCACACACAAAATATATTCCAAATAAATGAATTTGTTTTTCTCTAGAAATATACCTTTTGAAAACAACGAGGGAATGAATATGACATTTGTGAAAGATATTGGTAAAAAACATGCAAACTGTAAATGAATGTACTATACCTTTTCAAGTTCAAATTGGCACTAAGCAAGTTCAAATTGGAACTAATCAAATTCAAATTGGAACTAAGCAAGTTCAAATTGGAACAAAGTAAATTCCTATTAGATTTTAGCTGTTTGTAAGTTCTTTGTGCTTTTATTTTTTGAAAATTAAAAACATTGATATTGACGCCATCTGAAATATATTTTTTTTTGAAAATATGCAATTTTCCGATATAACCAAAAAGAATAATTTTGAATTTGTAATTTTTAATTGATGTGAGAGTTCATTGATGATAAATCCAAAGTTACATTAATTTTTTTATACGGTTACATATAGTTTTCTTGACAGAATTTAGCTTTGAAAAATCGACTCGAGTAAAAAGCCAGCCGTGGTCTTGCGAGGGCGAAAATTTTATACTCGTATTATTATAGATGAATCTTTGTTAAAGTTCAAGGCTAATCAAGCAAGCATCTTCACTAATGCAATCGTGTAGCTTCTCACATCGAATGCAATGATCCTTGAGCCTAACACACCTTATGCAATTATCTTGTAGCACATCGCACCTGGACAATCACCTGGTATATCCAAAAGACAAATAATAAGAATCACATTCTCAATAAACTGTCTCTTCTTTGTATATAATCATGGTAGCAGAGAGTGGTACTGTTTACTCCTTTGGTCTTCTTCGAATGCCTTTAAGTTTGAAAGCACCATATAATCAATGTTATCACCAAAAAGTCAAACCAGTAATCGCAATAATGCATAATTATACTGATGTAATAGTAAATTTTTACTTTAATGAAAGCATAGTTATGCTAACCCAGTTGTAAATTATAAACACGCTTGCGTGAGTTATTTTACTAATTGATTTTAAGTTAGTTATTTTACCATTAAATACGAATATTTTCGAAAGATCTATCAATCATCGAAAAGTGAAATTCTAAGCTTCACCACTATTCAAAGACACATGGTGGTTACAAACATTTTGCAATTTTTTTCTCTATTCTCCATTGCTTATGTGGATAATGATACCATGTGTTATTATTTTTATTTTACTCATTTTCAAAATATGTTCACCAGTTTGCTGACCTGTGATGATTTATGTCTTATCAAATATCATGTTTCATATAAATCACTTATATTAGTTTTCTTAATTTCAATTAAAAAATAAAACAAGACATTGAAAAATTAAGAAACTTTCAGTACTCAAGTTTTTTTTCAATTTCTTTTGTTTGCATCGATCCTTGCAGATTTCGTGGCCGAAAGCTAAATCCGAATAACGGTTTCTTGTACTGCAAGCTAATAAACCTTGATTCAAAATTAATTCACCAGGACTTGTATCTAAAATATATGAATAAAACTTTATCATCGGATACAATCCTACCAAGAAAGCTGACATTAATGAATATCGAGTGCATAGCTTGATTCCAAAACTCTACTTTAACACCTTTGAATTCTTGCTAGGAACAAAACCATGATAAAAAACCGGGTCGCTTCCAAATAAAAAAGATTTTATTGCAAGTGAGGTATGATAAAAAAAAGTATGAAAAAGAAAGTTACCTCTAGAATTATATATTCGATCAATAGAAGCAGACTTCTACGGTTGCTAGTTAAACGACTAGCCCTGACCAAAAGCATCCCTGAAACTGTTTTTGGATTTATACTAGGGTTTGCATAAGTATTGAAAATTAGGAACCAATACCGAAAAAGACTTACAAAACCTGTTTGTACATTATGTTTTACATTTTTCTTTATCTGAGTCAAGGGTAGGTTTTCTAAAATGGAGTCTACATAAGTCAGGAATAAATAAGAAATTTAATAATGCATTTATCATTAAATTTATCAAAATATATGAATTATATTAATTATGCAAAGGTAAAAATATTTATATTTATCATACACATTACGCACAAAAAGTTAAGATGGCTGTTTTGTTTATATTATATGAGCAAGCTTTAAACGCTATCTATCATTTTAGAAAGAAGCATTTAGCCAATCACAGGACGATTCGTTTCGGAATTATTCTCTTCACCAGCAAAAGCCGATCTATTCGGCCTTTAATTGTTTTGAGGTTGAATGGTCCAAAAGCGGAATTTCCTTGACGCCAAACTCCCATTGAATCACCAGCAAAGCGCTCTTAAAACTTAATTTGTGATATTTTGCAAAATTTTCATCTTACCTTTTCGTATATATACTATATAGCATTTTCACTTTCGTCCTTTTTCATTTTAAGTTCGTCATTTTTCATTTTAAGTTCGTCCTTTTCCATTTGCAATATTTATTTTTCATTTATAATTTTTCAGTTTTACAACAGTTCATCAGAGTGGTAGACTGTTGGCAAACAAAAGAAAGAGCAGCTAGGAATTTGTTTTTAGAGAAGTTCTAACTAGTTTATAGATTCCGAGACAATTAGCCTTCTAAATATGCTGATATTAATATTGTCTTGAGGTCAAATTCTTTTATTGACATCCGTTTATACAATATTCTTTATTATTAGTAGTATTATCGAAAATTACTGAATGAGATTTCCAAATTTAGTTTTAGTAAATATTTTCCCAAAAAAACGATCCACATTATAAATCCTAAATTATTTGTCATTTTCATTTAAATAAACTTTCATAGTATACCGTCTCAAAAATCAAAGGAAGGAAGGATGCGCTAAAAAATTGGTAAAAAATAAAATTCATATGAAGGAATGAAGTTAACAAAATAGTAAGATTGACGACACTCATTGATCTTGTTAAAATAACATCATCTCTTTTCCTCATCATCCCAACTTTTTCTTCATCATCACTCCTTCTCTTTATCATCATCATTAGCACTTTTATTTATTTTTCTCTTATCATCAAATGATAACAAAACGATGAATAAATATATAACAAACACACAGAGATTGGATTAAATGTTATCTATCAGCTTTATTTTCATTGATATATACACAAATAAAGGAGATGAGAAATTTCATGCTTGTGATATCATAGTTGTGTCTTCGCCATGCAAAGCGCGATGATAGCCTGTTGTTGTGAAAGGGGAGTGATGATGATGAAAATCTTAATGATTACTTGATTAGCATCATCGCTCTTTCGTACTTTTTACCATTTGATTGGACTAAGCTGGTTTAATAGCAAATTAACGAATAAACTGTGATCATCGTTATTTTTCTGTGAAATACAATATGCATATATATATTCTCATTGGAATTAGTAGGAATTTGTAAAGGGATTACAGCACAAATATTCTCCTATCTTTCGTATAGATTGAGAAAGTTTATATGCACATTTTACACTTTCATGCATACATTGTTGACTGAGGAGAGATAACACACTTTCCAAACTCGCACTCACACATCTTGGAATAGCAGCGTATATCTTCTATATATATTGTATATATTGAGTAATACATGTATAAATAAATATATTAAATTGTCCTATTTATTGGAAAAGCAATCAATTAAAATTTGCGTTGTGATTGAATATTTGCTGATGAGCACGGAGATGATGATGATGTGATGATAAATAGATGGCGAGTAGTATAGAGTTGTATTTATTATTATATTACTTAGTTTATGAAGAGACGACCTTTCCTGCCTCCATTCTGCGTATTTGCGCATCGCATCGCATTGCATCCTCCTCCTCTCCCAAGAACAACAACTACAACATCAAAAGTAATCTGAAGAAGCAAAAAAGCACCACGATCTTTTCTGCCATTCGTGGATGGAGAGAAGTTTCCTTTGTCACTTCGCAAAGTAGTACTACTCTCATCATTTTGGAATCCTTCGCTCTAATCAATCATCACGCACACAAACACATTTACACTCGATTCAAAGTACTTCGAGCTTTTGCATCGACCCCCGTTCCAAGCGAATAGCAGCTAAGGATAGTAGTCTAGCGAGCAAGCGAAACCTTCACCTGGCTCCTGCATTCCTCCATACGTTCTTACTATATGTGCTATTGAGAGGGAAGCTGAATCGAATTGCTTTGCCGCCATTTCATCATAATCTTCCAATTATCGTGTTTGTGAGCACAAACAAACTCAAATCATCGCTATATCCTCCTTCTCCTGTCTCTGTGCCTGTGACGCAAAGGATAAGACTCTTATTATTGGCTACATCACATTTTCTCTTTTTCTTTCATTCATTGATCGAGTAGTGTGATTGAGAAAGAGATCCAGCAGTCACGCGGCATTATAGCAGCAACAGCGAGTCTTTAATTCTTTGCCTACACACTACATCATCATTAAACCTTTTTCCTGTCAAAGATCTGTCAAATCCTCATGAGATTATCACTTCACATTGGTGCTCAAACTCTCACATCAAACGTCAAAAGACTTTGACTCGAAGTTGTCATATCTGCAAAAGTTGCACTCTCTCTTATCTAGGTGTTTTGTTATTATAATATATAGCAAGTCATTTCCTTATCCACTCCTCTTACTTTAACATATGAAGCGCTTGCTTCCATTCGCTCTCCTACGGCGTCACCACTTGTGCCTGCGTACTCTCACAACGGCTCGTGTTTAATTCATATCATTCTTCACACTCCAGCCCTCATATGCCTTATGTGAAAGTACACTCCATCACTTTGCCGCACAAACTCCAACAACCAATCAATGAATCAAGTTGAACTGCTGCTACTGACATTGTTAACAATTAAAGAATGAGATGTTGCTTTTTTCGTCGTTTAAACTTCATAGCTTTGAATTACATTTTTGTCTTCATTTTTCAAATGGGTAAGATCTCTTTACTGAATTACTTTTAATTTTTTACAAGTGCATATTGGATCATCTTAAGAGCGGTTTCCAGCTTTCTACATTATCAAACAGTGACAAAAATGGTATTGAAAAAGTCTAGAATAAAATTTCCTATTTTTAACAAAAATAATTAAATCCAAAACACTTTGAAAGTAAATGATTAGTTTTTATTCTTAAAAAGATATAAACAACTACATTTTGGACAAAAATTTTCTAAACTCCAATTTTTGATATAAAGGATTAGTGAATGCAAAACTGAGATCGAGATTGCGTTATCAAGCGACGTCAAAACTCTGGCAAAAACGGAAGATCACGCAACCCTCATATCAATATGGATTTAAATTTATCACAATTTTTCAAAGTTGTAACAGGAGTTACCGATTTCAGAATTGAATAATTTTTTCTAAAAAAATGAGAAATTTTATTGAGAATTCTTGAGATTTTTTTTTCTAAAAAAAGAAAACGCTATAAACACTAATATGGAATGATACATGAAAATTAAATGGAATCTTAAATCAATTTTCAAAGCTAAAGCATTCAATGACTGATTCTTTAGTTAGTGTTAAGAAAAAAATTCAATTTTTTCAAAAATTAATAATATGAAATATTTGAAAGTAGAACATGATATTTTATGCTTAAAAAAGATATAAAAAATATATAATCAGAGTTAAATTTTTCCAAACTCTTTTTTTGACATAAGATTAGTGAATGGAAAATCGGGATTCTACTAAATCTTCCGAGATTCCGCTGTAAATCGATAGCAAAACCTGAAAAATCTCGGAGAACCGGGCCATCTGACAATCTTAGATATATTATATTAAAAAAATCTCTCTCACATTCTCAAAATGTTGTCTGCATGTAAAGCAAAGCTAAATCATACTAAAATTTTGAAAGATTTTTAAAATTTTGTTGCAATAAAAATAGAAAAATATAAGCAATAGAAAGTTCAAACCTTGTAACAAAAACTCTTGTAAATAGTAATAATTTTTATATAGTAAGCTTGTAACTATCTACAATTAATTATTTGGAAATTGTTTAATCTTTTGGTTTTTCCATGATGTTTTGGATCCAAAGGGAGAATATTTCCCCTGAGTTGTTTTGATGATCCAGATATGGGAGCAGGGCGGATCTTTTTAATTGGATGAGTTGGTTTTATGTATAAGATCTAGAATCTTTAGTACAATATATCAACGAAATAAACTACGTTGAAAAATGTATAATTTGATTGTCATCCCAACAATAAATAATTGCTTGAAAAAATTTTTGATTGACGGAACCGTAAAGTAAAACATTGCGTTAATTTGTTTGGGCTTATGTTTTTTACTCTTAGACTGATTAGCAGGGATATTAATTTTTGATTATGTAGAATTTGGCGTCATGAAAAATGCAAAATTGACTCACTATTTTGACCGAAAAATCAAATTTTTATAACTATGGATAAAAGTTTTTGATTAAGAAAACTTTGAACGTATTAAAATAATTTCTCATTTTTTCAAAAAATGTTCGTTTATGTATCTGAAAATATTTGATCTTGTGTCGATTGGAATAAAATTAAAAGATTTAAATCTAAAAATTTAATTTTTGATATTTTAATTTGATTTAAATGGTATTATCAATTATCTTTTTTTACTTGTGTTTAGACCTATAAAAACTTTCAAAAGTTTGTCCCATGAAAGATTATAGGTTATCCAAATCTTCCAAAACCTTTTCATAAATTTCAACAAAAAATTGATGATTTATTAGTGATTTTGACAAAAATAACTCGCGTAGCTTTAAGATCTGAACAGCTTCTAACTGACTTCGCAACGCTATCTAGTGCTTTTTGAATTTTTTGCCATGTTACACTTTCTTGGTCCTTTTGTTCGAAAAGCAATATTATTTGCTGTATTATGAATCCTTTCAAGAAAACCAAACATGGTAAAATCATATTTATTCTGTCTATATATTACATATCGATTTATTACATTTTTGAGCCAATTGATAAGCTAAATTTTTTATAAAACTTTTTTACTTTTTCTGTAATCATTTTAGTTGTCTTTAGTGAAATAAATCAAATTTTTTTTGCATAATTAAGTAAAGGTTTCAGTGTAGAAGCATTGAGAATGTTTGACAAAATATGAGTGGGCATCTTAATTAAATAAATAATTAATGGATGGGAAATCTAATACCACCTTTATTTTGGGTGTAGTCTAAAATAATTGAGTTTTTTATCATATCGATTTTCACTAATATAAGCTAAATTTGTGAAAGATGGCAACATCAAAACACCATTTTTATTAGCCTTAGCTTTATAAGATGCTAAGCAAAGTAAAAATGGAGAAACAGAAGCAAAGATATTTTTTTCTATCTGCTCTTGCTGCGAAAATAACACCGCTTCCAGCATCAAATTCACCTATTGCGAATGCTTGGATATTTTCTATTTGCTTTTATACCAATTTTACTTCTAACTTGTCTTTTTTTAGTTCGAAATTTTCTTTTTTCAATTCCAATTTGTCTTTTTTAAGTTCTAAATCGTCTTTTTTTAATTTTATTTTGTATTTTAGAAAGAGCGTTTAGAATTTAAAAAAGACAGATTAGAATTGAAAAAAGACAATTTAGAACTAAAAAAAGGGACAATTTTGAAGTAAAAATGGTATATATTTGTGCATTTAAAAACATGATCTTTGATGAAACAATTTGAACTTCCAATTTGGTTTGAGGGTCTATGTTTGTAAGGCTTTGTGGACCAATAAATGTTATTAAGGCGTCTCCATGTGTTTGTATCAACTTTCCATCGAGTACCTTTTTATGAGGGGTGACTTTAGTTCATGTATGTTGTTTCCTTCATTATTATCCTCATCCGAAACTTCAGATGATTTTAAAAATTTTTGAAAAGTTGACGAATGTGATTCTCATTTTGGTACAATAAGTTAATTTACCAAAAATAATAAGTTCCACGCGTAGTAATTTTTTTTAACTGTTTTGTGTTTGTAGAATAATAAAATACACTTTTTTGATGCAAATGTTATTATGATGAGCTCCGCACTAAAGCCCGCTCAACTACATTTGTTGTTCATATGTCATAAATTTGGACAGGCAATCGTTTGGTTCACTTATTTTTCATATGCCGCCTGATAAGCTTTATTTCTTTAATTTATTACAATTTCACGTTTCACCAATTTATGATTTATAAAAAAATTGTTACTATTAAAATATCTTTCTACAAATGTAGTTGTTATCAGGTCAGGGTTATTAATGCAGTCTACTTTTTTATGGAACCAAATGGGTTAATAAGAGGACTACTTCGAACCCAGTTATTCGCGCTTTCCTTACTCTCTAAGCAATATATGTTGGTGGATTTATAGCATTTTTGGTTTAAAAAATGGAGGGGGGGGGGCGTGAGTAAGGTTGGTTAGGTGCTGGTTTCGATAACTCAAGGTCTTGTGTTCGATCCCGCATCAAGCTTACTTTCCTTATAGTTAGATGCTGCGCAATTGTTCCTTCTCGATGAAAACACCCTACGGTACCTTTACCCAGTTCGGCAGATGGCCCCTATCCAAGGCAGGGGGTTCGATTCCCGATCATGCCTATCCCTACCATCTGTCCAGCTATGGAAAATCATTCTTCTCTATGGATGAGATACCGACAACTAAAAATAAAAATAAAAAAATTCGTCCGTTTTCACCTTGAGTTCGTCTTTTTTAATAAGAATCTCTTTCAAAGAATCTTCAAATGCTGTTAATACGATCAGACCTTTCACCTTGGTAATCTTAACGATGAATTTTTCTGAATATTTTTTCACGTTGTGAGTTGCTGATTAACGATTTTTTTATACCTCGATTCAACGCATGTTGTATAAAGTATAGTCAAAAATTGCATTTTCTTCATTGCATTTATTTGTGCTACTATTTAATTACGAAAATCGCTGAAAAATATTTTTCAGACAGTTTATGCCTGCATTGTTTTTGATGTTTCTAAAAATAAATAGTATTTAAGATTCGAGAACACAAAAAATAATGAAAAAACTTTTCAACCTTGAAAATTTTCAATGATAAAGTTTCATCAAGACTTTCAGAAACATATTCTTTAAAATGAGTTTGTTTCTCAGCCCAACTGAGTTTTAATGTTGGAAAACGTGAGTGCATCACATGTGATGCGCTGATCACAAACGGTATTTAAGAGTGTTCATATGTGAATCGCTGGTCATTAGGGTTAATTCGATTGAAAGTTAGAGGTTGTCTGCGTTCCTTTTGGCAACATTGGTCTAAAATGGGTAATAAAAAAGTTACTAATTTTCACATTATTCAAAATTTAACCCCTTAACGCCCCTGATTACATTGAAAAAGATGAGCATATGATTGGATTTGGATTAAAAGACCTAAAGCCTTAATCATTTGAAGACTAGAGAGTCCTTTATAATTTGCTTTGTTTGCTAGAAATGCCCGAAAGAGTTTGCCACCTGAATTAGTTTTTTTGTATCTTTCCTGGCGAAACTGCATAGTGATTTTGCGCTAAATATGTGTTCCTTGACTTTTTTTTGGAACTTAAGATCTGCTACCACATCTCGCCGAATAATTTGTGTTGTGTGTTAGAGGGAAATTTATTTTAGAATAACTCTCTCCATTCATCACACAGTTATGATGCGGATGATATTGTAATACATTGTTCGCTATTTACGCCTTCTTTCTTCTACACCAATTATTATTTCCTTATTGAATTTATATTCCTAAGGCACTAGTTCTGATTCACTGGTTTTTTTGGAAATGAGTCGCTCTCTTTATCTATGTATGTACGTGTGTGCGTGTGTGTGTTTGTGTCTTCAGTTGAATCCAACTTAACGAAACTCTTCATGAATTTAAAATGTTGGACAGTGGTGGTAATACAGTACTATTTAGTAAGTGTCAGTCCAAATTACTGTCTTGTGATTCATTTAAGCTTTCTTAATTACAAATCATTTTTCTTATGGTTTTGACAAGAATCTCTTCTATGTGACATATACTGGTAAAAAATTTCGCAACTTTAAATTTATTACGCAATTAATCTGTATGAATTATGCTACTCTTTCCAAATTACTCTTTGTTTTAGTTTGTTTGTTTTAAGAATTGGTTGGGGGATATGCGCGATCCATCCCATTCGATATCATGATCTAGTCCAAATACCGAGTCAAACGTGTCTACCTGTCTTTTCATCGCACGATAACCTGTACTGCATATCTACGTATATATATATCTTGATGTAAAATAGTTTTGAATTGATTTGCCATTCCGTAAATAATGTTCAAATGAGTGACAGATGGAATTAGTGACAATTATTCACATTATAAACAGTGCAGTTAGATTAAATTTCTGTTTTCGACAAAAGATGCTAAATTTTAAAACGAGATGAGTGTCAGAATAGGAACTCTTTTTAAGAGCCCCATTTTTTAGAATAGGCATGATAGAAGGTAAGGAGGTTAATTAATTTTAACATAACATAATCCGTGCTGCTAAGGATACAATTGATTTCAAAAATAAGCGTTTGAAATGTCACTTTAAAAACAAATTCAATTTTGCTTTCATTTATAATTTCGTATCATTACAATGATTTTGTTCAGTTTTATTTTTTTTTATTGAAATGTAATATTACCGAATACAGTTAACTTCAGATAGTTTAAACAAATCACGAAAAACGTAAAGATTTAACTTGAAATTATAAGATGTCTCATCTTGAAATATGGCTATAACGAAATTGTACGCTTATCTTTGCCTATAGAGGTATGCGTCCCCATGTGAACTTCGTTAAAGAATAGAGTAGTAAAATATGGTTCAGAAATAATTCGGCCTCAGGACAATTCCGCCTCAAGGACAAAGTGTCGAGTTTGCAAAAAAATAACATGTTTTCATTTTATCTAAAAAAAAAAGTTAATTATTTAAAAAAAAAAGAAATAAATCCGTTGTATGGACATTTGAGGAACGAGCGGTCACAATCAACACAGTTATGAGACGTTAAAAGAAGATCTGACAGATAACGTCTTTAAAATTTTCACACTAATGTGATTGATTATTATCATTATAGAGTTGTTCGCCATTTTTTTCGCGCATCTCTTTCTTCTTTGACAGAAAAATGAAAATCACACCACGTCAAATGTAAAAGAAGGCCTTGTTTATACGGCGACTTTGTGATATGGCGTTGAGGAAAAGCGGTGTGCGTCGTTATTTCATCACGAGCAAATTGAAGCGATTTTAATGACTGAACTAACAACTCTCTTCAATCAAATCTTCGTAAAACAAATTGCATGTCAGTTTATTTTATTTTCTCTTGGCTGTTGTGTTTTACTTTTCATGGTTTGCCGGCGTTTCACCTGTCATAAAGTTTTTTTTTTTAGCCTTGTAAGTCGTAATGTATGTTCTCTGATCAATATCTCTTTTATCTCTTACTTAATCCAGCGAAACGTTTTTGTTAAACTGTTGTCTGTGTGGCGTTGCCTCTGATGCAAACATATCAAGGAAAATGGCGGATGAATTCTAAACTCTACCCGCTCTAACCTTTAACGTCTAACTACACTCTTTATAAGAACCCAGTACTCATTCATGCTTACCCCTTTGAGGACCAGTGTGACACCGATGTACCAAACAAAATGAAAATTGTCTGCTAAAATATAAATTCGATTGAAAAAGAAGGAATAGGATTAGAAATTCAAAATTGTGCTCCTTAACTAAAGGTAGCGTGGGGTGTTTTCATCGAGAAGGCACTATTGCGCCGCTTGCATCGAACTATGAGGAAAGTAAGTTTGATGCGCGATCTAACCCAATACCTTGTTGGGTTATCGAAAGCCAGTATCGAACACACCCTCACTCAGATCAAAAGAAAATTACACTACTTAAAGACGCTTGATTGATAAACCTTTTGCAATAATCTTTTCTATTCTCCATTTCATATTTATATCGATGAAAATAGTCGGCATGCAAGCTGGAAAATTTGGATTATCTTGAAGGAGGTAGGTACATCGAGTAATAATAGTCGTGTGGTTTTATTGCTTTACGAGTAATCGAGAGATGGCATCCACTTGTTTGCTACGTTATTCAGCGTATGACGATTT
The DNA here is from genome assembly GCA_030549495.1 of Nectonema munidae. Lineage (NCBI taxonomy): Eukaryota > Metazoa > Nematomorpha > Nectonematoida > Nectonematidae > Nectonema > Nectonema munidae. The sequence continues at coordinate 80,889 of JAUIRK010000426.1, forward strand.
TATGGTTCTTATAAGTTTAGAGAGTATCTTGATTTCATCTGTTTTCAAAAACTCTGTGTAAAATTTCAAGCTTCTTTCACTCGTTTTTTTTATCCCGATTTGTAGTTCAAGAAGGTGTTTTATTTATAATTTAAAATCTTCATTACTTTTAACTTTTGCCAGTTCTTCCAAATTTTTTCAGAGGCACAAAAGGGAACCAACTTTTTATAATGTTACTTTCAATAAAAGTCCAAAACTTAGAAGTAATCTCTGCATATTTTCGGGTTGAAATTAATCAGAACCCGATTTCTGCATCCTTTATTATTTGCAATAATTGTGTAAATTTCTTCCAAAGTAAGCAAGGAATTTTCATCCATAATGTTAGGGTGTATGATCTTGATATCCAATAATTTAAAACAAGATATAAAAAAATTGAAAAACTTTCAGAACGCAAAATTTGATTTTCGTAAGAAACTTTTACTGTTACGATTTTTGTTCTATTTCTTATAAATAAAAAAGTGTGTAGCAAATTGATTGAAGAAAGGGGATCAATTCTGTCTTTAAATATATTGATAATATTGTGTTGAAGCCGAATTGTCCCTCAACCAATTGAATCATTATCACTCAGTGATTCCCATTTTGGCGCGTTTTAAACATTTTTTCTCATTAGATTTCATTCTCCTTTTTAAAGGACAGTGACAATTTAAATACTTTAAAGTGCTTTTGATCCCTAACTCAAAAATAAATCAAATTATGTAATGTTGTCGCCTACTTTTAGTGGGATTTAATCGCATATTTTTGTGAAATGTATGAATCTATTTTATTCTATTTCTGTCTAGTTTTTAACGTCAATTTTAAACTTGTGCAAATTTGCCCCTGTGAAGAAGCATTGCTTTTATTTGTTTTAAGAATCATTTTGCATGCGTTTTCACCTAATCCTTTCTTGTAAGCAGTTTAAACTTCATCGATTATTCAAAAAATATTTTAGCATGTTTTATCTGTTGAAAAATCTTTATTTTGTAAAGCGAAGATGTTATAGTTCAAATAAAAAAACTGAAACACGAAAATAAAAATAATAATAAGTCAATCATAACAAAATTTAAAATACAAATAAAAAAAAGTTTATTACATATCGTCTGCTTATTCTCGTCATTAACGGTAGTAATAAGTAAGTAGGTATGTTTAGAATAAAAAACTTTTAAACATTTTTTTATTAAATTGATTTTTTGTTCAACTATATTTGCCTCTTCCTTCATAGAAGCAGAGCCTCTTTGTTTAGAAATCGTTGATCTAACTAATTATAACGTACCAATGGTAATTAAGCGAAATACGCATATGTACTGTAGTGCCCTCAGTTTATTGTATACTGTTAGTTGAATGCCATCCAAAATCAAAATATGCATGTGGTAGAGCCGTGGACGGACGGACTCTTTCCTCGAAAAGCTTCCACAGATTCAAATAGTTTGAATCGCCCACTTTGAAGTGAGAAAAATACCAAAATTTCTTCATCTTTTTTCCAGATATTAATTTGTATTCTTGATTCCATTTAAATTCAGTATGCTCTAAAATAAAAATTTTCCTTTACAGATTCCATCTTACAAGACGTATTTTTTCTATACTCTTCAAGTTCGACTATAAAAATTTTTTAAGTCTATTATGTCTTTTTACGATTCTATTTTCTCTTCTTCAATTCTATTTTTTCCTTTGAAAAAAACCAAATATAATTGGAAAAAGACAATATAGAACTAATTGCTCTTATGAGTTTTTTCAAAAAATTTCGACTATTGTATAAATGTTCTCTACAGTGTGTGTTTACGAAAATAAATACATCAATGTGTGTGCATAACCAAATCAATAAAATTCATTAGATCACTTTTACTAACTACCTATAACTACTATCTTTTCTTTTTTTTTTACAACTTCCCTGTAAATTTTCCCTATTTTCACGTCATTTCCTTAAATCAAACATTTTCATTGCTTTCCCACAAATTTTTCCGTCAAAATTTCGTTACACCACATATGTTTCGTCGACATATTAATCGATGTTTAGTTTGTTCGCTATTCTCTTCCGATCTCAATTTCTTTCAGCGGTGCTTTGATGAAACTTCGTCATTATAGATAGCGTATTGGAAAGATGCAGCCTTTTTTTCTCTTGCTCGATTTTCATTTTCACTAAAAATTATTATTACCATCATGCTCACTACTAACTTTAAACACAACGTTAGCTGGCATATAAATTGAAAATAAGTTGGTATATAAGAGATATCGCGTGTATAAGAATGAATCATTGACGAAGCAACTCTTGAGACGACGACCAACAAGAGTACTAACGATGATGATTCGCTGAAAATAAAATTTCAGTGCTTGTGTTGATTGCTGCATTTCCGATAAAAAGCACACGCGACAAACACGGAGTAGAGATGGAAAATCAAAAGCACAGCACGCTTTCTCATTTAAATCTTATTTAAATGTAGATGAGATGTTAAATTATTATTATTCGTGTTGTTTGTGGTGTTCTTTTACTTGTGAAGACGAAAGACCTCGCTTGCGATTGCCGTAATCTACTTCTCTTTGCTTTTGTGAGATATCTTCAGTGCATACTTATACTACTAGGGTTGAAACTTGCTTCTAACTTCGTCGTTTTATTGAAAGACTTTCGTTCTGAAAAACGGAAAAAGTCTCAGTTCCATTTTCTAAAATAGTGGTGATGTACACGCGTTAGTGCGTACATCCAAGGAGACGGGGAGGGTGGATCGCCTTCTTAATATCATTTCCCTTTACCCTCTTTCTTAATTTGAACCTTTCTAGATTCTGATTCTGATACTCTGAATTATTTATTTACAACTTTTATTCTGATTCTGATATTTTTATTTCTTAAATTTTGATTCTGATTCTCAAAATCCTCTTCTAATTCTAATTAGTAAAAAAACATATTTGTAGATATTTATAGGCGAGTTTAGCTAGATGTGGAAAGATTGATTACTTTAGTTTCCAGTTACATGATTCGCTGAAATATACTTACAGTTGTTTGTCATAGCTGTCAGTCAAATTTTAAAGGGCAGGTTTACATGACTTCTCGCTGTAGGAATGAAAAATCCTTCTTTACCCGTGGTTACTGTGTATGCAGATTGTTATCTAATTGTGTTGCTTCGATACAAAAGGAACTGTGGTTCTTAGTTTTCATGAACTCTTCTCGTTCTTCTAACGTATACCAACGAAGCTTCCATCGCTACAATTGCTGAGAGAATCTAATTTTTTTCGAATTTCCTAGTCTGATTTTGATTTTGATTCTGATTTTGGGTTTTCTAAAAAAATGATTCTGATTCTGATTACGATTCTTGGAATTTCTGTGATTCTGATTATAGTCACAATCGACCTTAATTATAAGCCTGGCAGAGTATTTATACCGGATAATTCTTTATTTAATTTTAAACTCGATCATCTGGTCGATGATCATCTTATCGTTAAGATGAAGATGAGTTAAGAATAAGTTTTTAGACTTATTTTTTAAAAAAATTGGCCAAGTATTTTTTTAAATTTATTTCATTAAATCTTAATTAAAAGATCTATCATCATTTTATTTGTTCATTAAATAAATAAAAGATTGGCGTAAAAACAAAATCTTTTTTAAATCCAGGTTCTAAAATTCCCTCACGTGACAATCTCGTGATTACCTCCAAAATATCCTATTTAACCTCTGACTCCATCTCTTTTTAGGGGCTCCTTTCATCCGTTAATTTATGCATGAATGTGAAAATGTAGGCGATTGGGAAAGAAAATGGAGAAGTCTGATTGTTTACTTCATAACATGTGTTGTTAGGTATTTGAGACTTCATCAGGAGTTGGTCTTACATTCTAATTTGAAAATATTGCGAACAAAGTCCGCTGAAATATCATTTTGTGCTTATGAGATTTAACCCATTTGATCTCAGATAAATAAAGCATTTCACCTTGAAATCAAGAAATTGTCTGCGTGTTATAAATATGAATATGGGATTAAATCGGTTAACTCGTTAACCACCAAGCTGTATATTAGTTGTCCGAAAAAAATCGTTAGGTTGGAAGAGTGATTTTTAAATCCTCAAGTTAACGCGCTATACTCACACTATCCAAAAATTTTCGGAGGGCATTTAACCCAGGGCCGGTTGCAAGCCTATTTGATTGACCGATGTTATCAAATTGGGCCATGTGCCTTGAAGGGGCCCCGCTCGTGCGGGCCTTTTTCTGTATTATATGAGGTACAAAATACTACTTAAAACGTAAAATGAAAAGTGATATCTTTCTCATAATTTATTATTATGCATGATGAATTTAGTAAATTATCGCTATGTCACCTTCCTTAGCAATGGCCAATTTTTTCACTTTTTTACACATTTAACTTTTCTACAGCTTCAAATTTCAAAGAGAAATTTTATCTCTAAAATTTTAAAAAATGTTTCTTAAATCACATGAAAAAAATTATTATTTACAGACATCCAACCAAAATCTATAAATTTATGTTCTGAAATTTAGTTTTTTGTTACTTGAGATCTTGGGCGATTTTTGAAATAGGAACCTGATAGAAAAAAATAGTTCTTAGACTTAACATACTTAGACTTAGTTATTTTGTAGACTTAACAGCCCGGCAATGCTTTCTATAGGAAGCGAGATTGCTAAAGCTTTTGACTTTGAAAATGTTTTGAAAGATTTTGCTAATAAAAAAACTAGAAGAGTCTTTTTTTAAAAAAGTGCATACTTCCTTAATTTGCCTCTTTTAATGTTAAAAGTAAAACGATAAAAGTATCCATATTGCCTTTAATCTTTATACCAAGCATTAAATCTCCATTTTTTTGGTTTGAATGTGTTTTTTATATGAAATATAAAAATCGATAAATTTTACTATGTAGAGTCGACGCCTCTCTACCAGATTTCTAATTGGGCCCCGCATTTCCTAGCACCGGCCCTGATTTAACCTGCTAATTTTTTCGAATCAATATTTTTTAAGTATTCTTTGATTTTTGTAAGCATTTAAAATGGCGCACCTTTAGTTGGAGACGAAAGTGAAGGCCTTGGCTTTAAATATTAAAAATTTTTAGGTGTTTGGAATCGAATTCGTATTTTTTTGAGTACTTAGAGGCCTAATCGCATATTTTCGCTCTGACTTCACAACCCATCTTAAAAGAATGTTTTCAATAGGGCTTTCTCACTTTTCAGACATGGAGGCAATTTAAGTAGAATGGAACATATTTAGTATTATACATAAAATTACTTCAAGCCTATCTGGGCTCACAAAACTGAATTTTCTCGGGAATGGGTGGGGGCGAGAAATGGATGCTAAAGAAAACCAGTGAGCTTTGAAACCTAAAATGGATTGCCATGTGTGCTCTACACTCTGACTTTGTTTTAAAAATTATACTATTTCTTCCTTTCCTACTCATACCTTTTTTCTTATATTTGTTATTAAATATCAAACATTCCCCATAAATCGTGTTTCTCATTTGGATTCCTTCTTTTTCTCTGTTGCATTTAAAATTTAGTGCTTTTGCTTAATTTTTTTAAACTTTTTTTTACAATATGTTTCCTTCATATATGATAGTATACATTCATCCAAAAAGTTTATTTACGATTTTCAAAAATAATTTTCACACTATATTTTTCTATATAGTAATTGTATAAATTAGTTAAACCAAGTCTGTTATTAGTATTTTGAAAATAATAAAAAGAAGGAGTTTAGCTACCAACTAATAAACCTTTTTATAATAATTCACAGTCTATCATGTAAAAATATGAAGAAAAAAAAGTGAAAAAAGTTATGCAAAAGACATATATTTCAAATGTGATACAACAAATTTTAAGTATAGTAAATAATTCCTCACAACGTTCGCAAAATAACGTCTTCTCTACATATCCCTTTTCTGAATGGCGCATTTTTTGCAAAGATCACCACAAATTCATTCACTCCTTCTTCAATTACCATCATTATTTGTGTTGAAGAGGAAGGAGTTATTAATTAAAATTCGATATATATTATTATTATTTTTTGAATTCTATTATTAAGCCATCTATATGTTTGGTTTATACTACAACTTATATATATATATGTGTGTGTACGAGTAATTAGGTTTAAAAGCTTGAAGCTTAGATAGTGTGTTTTTGTACACAATATTTACAGCGAGAAAACACGACACCAAGCGCTCACACGTTAAGCAAGCGTGTATTATTATTATTTTTAATTAATTGCATTACTGTGATGGAAAGAGTTTATTTTGTGGCATTAATTCTTTTTCCAATTTATAAAAGATTAATAGCAGCATTATTAATATTGTTACAGAAAGAAGATGGCTTCTTTGTCAATAAGAATGAGTTATGAAAAATAACTACTTTGGCTATCTCACTCACTCTCTCTCTCTTTCTCTACGCCAGAGTATTATATATATGAAGTTTAAATACAAACACAAAGTACTTTTCCATCATGTTCACTCCTTCTTTCATAGATTCTCAAAATTTGAAAGAGTAGTCGAAATTTGGGTTTCTCCCCATACTAAAAATAACCAAAATCTTACTTCAGCAGACATCCACTAAAGAATGCTTACCAATTTAAAATGTAGAAAAATAGTTTTTAATTTCTAACAAAAATCTACTAAACTTTTTTAGGTACCCACTCTGAGTCCTAACCCCTTAAAATCGTAGACTCTACAACCCTGATTTCCATAGTTATGAAATTTTGGAAGCCAACTTTTTTGTGTTTATTCAATCAATTTAACATTCTCAGTATTCTACACTGGGCGCAGAGTGCAGAGGTTCGACAACTGATCATGACGTTGCCTTATTAAAAAGCAAATGAAGGAATGACCGAACCCCATTGCCATATGAGGACGTTAATTTTTTTAATATTTATATAATATTGCTAAAAAATTTTTGCTTCCTGTTCAATATTTGAATCTCGGTAAAACCTTCATTTTTCTTCAGCAGATCTAGCGGTGGAAGCGTAGGGCCTGGATCCGTTTGCCAAAATTTTGGAAGATTATTTTTTCTTTGCATTGAATGTAAACAATTAAAAAAATCTAAAGAAACTTAAAATTCAGTCCGTTTTCAAATATTAAAATTTTCATAGTTTACAATTTTGGAAAATTGGGATGAATCAAAAAAATTGTAGCATTTTAAGATGTTAGAGCAACGGGCTCATTGTAGAAATTAATTTACTCAAAAAATTTTCTATTAATGTTATAATTTCTGATGTTTTAAATTGAAATTTATTTTAAGGGTGCATTTTTTAAACAAATTAATAATTTATGTCGAAAGTATCTCTACTAGCTGAAATTATTCTCCCTCAATATATGCTAATTGCTTTGTTCATGAAAACTATTTTTGTTCATTTTAAAATTTTAAATATAAGTAGAATAAATTCTCCAACTATGGTATGTATTGTAAAAAATTAAACAAAAGTAAAATAATATTCCATGGGTTTTTGAAAATAATGGAAATTATAGAATACATGATAAGATGTAAATCATGATACCTTGATGACTAGCTTACTGTTATTATTCTTCCGCATCAACATAGTGTCTTTGAGTAGTGGAAGTTTTTTAACTTCAAAGATAAATGATACTAGTTTCTTAGAAAATTTTTTATAAAAAAAAGTGTGTATATGCAAAAAGCTTCAAACACAGTAGCTATTTTTTTTTGAAAAAATTTGTTTTGTTTGAAATAGTAATAAAGTAGCAAAAGTTGAAGGAATAAGCGTGAGGAGAAAGGAACGTTGCCCTTCCTATATTTCGTGTGTATTTCAACCCTATGTTGCCTGAACGGAATCCAGGGGGGATAAAAATCCCCGTTTTTCATTCACTAATCTTATAATTTCAAAAAAGAGAGTTCATACAAATTTTACTGCAATCATGATTGATTATCCCTTATTTTAGTATAGGTATGAGAATAATGGGGTGTTTTCATCGAGAAGGCACAATTGCGCGGCGTTGTATCGAACTATGAGAAAATAGGCTTGATGCGGGATCGAACCCAAGACTTTGAGTTATCGAAACCCAGTACCTAACCAAACTTACTCATGCCCTGGATAAATACTCTTCTCTTATATTCTTGATATTAATTATTTTTGTAAGGGATAAAGCATTTTGTTCTAGACTTTTTTCAGGACCATGTTTGTTCGGGTGTAATGATTGAAAAATTTGGATACCCCTAGTTAGGGAGCAACTAACATTTAACAAGTTTTCTTATACACTATCAATGTGATATCTTTATGAATGTATCTTTATTTCTTCTGGTGAATGCTTTCTTTTTTTTCCTAGTTATCACAACATTAACAAATAGTCGAATCATCTTGTATCAATCGTTAATCATGTTGATGCTATTGATTACAACGTGTCGAATGCAAAACAAAAGAAGTACACTCAGTTATACGCTCAAAGAAGAAGTCATTACTAAAATCAATCCTTGTAAAAGTATCACCTACAAATAACATTAAAATGAATACTTCAGGGATGGATGAGATCAATCTGAAACACTCCATACAAGCAATCCAGTTAATACTTTTCTTTTGAAAGGTGAATTCGAAAGTGTAATCATATACTGTTGTATTACATATCGCGAAGAAGTGAATACTTGTTGCGCCCAATACTACCATGTTCCCTTATTTCTTTCCTAGTCTCCCACCATTTTATGCGTTTCGACTGTGTAAAATAGCTGTAAAATGTTTCGTTTCCAACAAAGAAAATCCTTTTCCTCTATTTGCCTCTAGACATCGCATTGAATCACCCGCAAATGGCATCAACTGCAATCGAGGCGATTGCAACACTCAGCTTTACCGAGTTGGAGGTAGGAGATTTGAAATGGATATGCGTCGGGTGGGAGACGAAGTCCGTTAAGTATTTCGAATCTGCAAACGTGCTTACAATGACTAAGAATTTCCACTGTTTAAAATGCTCATTTTATGATGACTTTCTTCACTAATGAACAATGAGTTAGTGATGATATGATTATTCGTAACCGGAATCGAAAAATTCTGATTTTTACATTGATTCATTTTTGCAAGTCAGCAGAGGCGGGAATTTTTGTTCAAAGTAGTTTTAATTATAAAACTACCTAAAAAACTTCATGCTAAAACTTTGCATTTTATTCTTGCAATCATAGATTGCTGCACAATGTGAGAGGCGAAGAAATTTGACATAGTTCTCTTTCGATTTGACTTCATAAGATTAATTCAAAAAACGATGTGCATTTTATTATAATTTAATTTCAAATTTTAATCTTGCTTACATCATTAGAATTAGAAAACCAAAGATTTGACAATTTTTTGACAATGCACATTTTTTGTTGAAACAAAGGTAAAGAAAAACACACTTCAAGTTCCATGAACTGTAAAAGTGAGTTCCTTTTACACAATTATCAAACTAGCCAGAAATAAAAACTTTACTCTGGGAAAAACTCTCAAATCCGAGCGGAATATACTAAAGAACAATTATATCACTCAAAACTTCATACCGAAGCTAAATTTTTTAAATGAAGAAAAATTGGAATCAGAACTGGTCTTTTTTTTTGAGAATTTTGATCGTACAAAATTATAGCATCAATCATCACTATATTGATTCTTTCCATACACATAAATTCAAATCCAAGGTTGCTTCTTTAACCTCTTCATTTTTATTTTAGAAAATCTCCATATGACATCATATTTTTAGATGAGGATTATCCTTGGTGACATAAAATTTCCAGCAGCCCATAGATCACCCTTGCCCATACTGATTCACTGTCAGGAACAGGGTTGAGGAATCGGGATCAAATCTGATCAGACTCAAGTATTTAATTCAACTTCCACTCTCACCTAAAAAAATCTTACTCCGACTCCTATCCTTTAAAAATCTCAGACTCTACGGACTCCGAACATCCAACCCTAAACTAACGAGTATTATTGCTTTACAGCCTAAGTGTCTCCTTGAACAGATTCGATTAATAAATTTTATACTGCAAAATTATTCAATACATTTGAAATCCTATTGATATCAGGCTAAACAGCTTAATATCATTGATGTTGATCTCCTTTCAACCTAGGGGTTCAAGGTGAACATTAATCGACCTTTTGGTTTAAGAATAAGTAATCATTACTAAGAGAACAAAGTTCTAACTGAGCCATTAATTTTGTGTATTGGTGTATTAAATGAAAAGTATTCATTTTACTTCATTACCCCTTAGTGTCTGTTTGATAAAGACTTTGAAATTGTTGAGGGGTTCGAGACAGACATTTTGTTGATTGTATTTTTTCTAAACATTTCACATCAGGGTATTCTTTTTTCGGATCACATGAATATCAATCAACCTTAATGTATCATATGAAGAAAACTCACCCCCATAATGTTCATATGAAGAAAGTTCACCGCTTCACACGAAACTATATCAATCACGCGAAGAAGAACCAGCCTAAAATGTTTTTGGTGCTTATCCTTCATGTGATGCCCTTTTTTCATATGAAAAATTTGTTTTAAGTATCCATAAAAAGCTATATCTGTAGCAGTTGTTATATGAAATAAAATATATTTGCGATAATATATGTAATATTTTACCAAAAATGGAAATATAAATCGCATAAAGTTCTTTTGCTTCTAAAATATTTAATTTAGCGTTTTTGACCTGAAAGTTAAACAAATGTCAGTGATTTTAGATGGCATACTTGTGATGGCTTATTAGAAATTTTGAATTATTTAGTCAAAAGTTCTGAAGACGAAGAACGCCTGATTCGTGATTTATTCCGAAATTACAACAAACTCGTCAGGCCCGTGAACTACGAAAACGAAACTGTACAAGTCAAGATGGGCTTCTCTCTCATTCAAATCGTTAACGTCGTATGCTTCTTTTGCTCTACTTTTCTTAACACGACATTTCCTATACTTTTATAAAATATACTGAATGAAAAGGTTATTACGATTACTTAATCTATAATACTGTATCATTGAATGTATCAATAATAGCAATACAGGATTCTTCAGTTAAGTGCATGAGATGGTCTTGTAATAAATCTATCCTTCTTAACCCTTTCAAGTAATGGATCCATTTATTTCTTGCCCCCCCCCCTCATTAAATAACACATCAAATTAAAAAATGTATCTACATTCAGTACAATTAATTAGTCAAGTTTAACGTTAAATCCTTAGAAAAAGCCAAAGTCTGACCAAGCATTACAACTATAAAAAAAACTTATTCACTATATTTTTTCACTTTGTTCCTTTGTTAGCTTTGAATCTCATTCTTATATTCCCGATCACCTCTTTTTAGCTGTTTTAAATTCAGTTTAGTTAACCAACCCGAATACCCGGACGATATTTAATGTAAAGCAGAAGATTTGTATTGAAGAGCATTAATAAACGCACAGGATTTTATTTTGGTAAAGTCCACATATGGCGACTGTGGTCGATAATAATCGGTTAACTTTAAAATAACAATTATGTGTAATGTAAGTTAAATATATTGGAAAAATTCAAAATAATAATTGTACTCTCAAAGATGTTTACTTTAATGTGAAAGTTGTTGTTATTTCTCCTGAATAAGAGGATGTAGGTTTGAAATAGTGTTGGACAGGCAATCTCACGACATCTTTCACATCTAGTTTACTTACTGATGACATTCTGTGCCTAGAAAGATCAAACACCTAAAATCTTAAGTTTTTGTAGTTGGAGGTCATTCATGAGGTTTATAAATTATTTTAGGGGCTCCATAGTAAAATAGGCTGGGAAACACTGATCTCGGGAATATAAAATAAAAAATTTATGTCTATTATATTTTTAATCAATCTTCTTATATCATCCCATTTCTCACTGTTATGACTGAAATATCCATACTTCGGTGTTAAAAGTTGTATTTTATAAATGAGGCTTATTTTGACAGGGTATTTGCGGCAGGCGGACTACTCGGTCTAGCAGTAAAACCTTATAAGGCCACTGCATTCAAGCAGGGACGTAAACACTCACTCTATTTTTCAAAACGTGTGTCTCACCTTTGATTGGGTTCAAGTCATTAGATACCCAAGAGTTTAAAAAAAACTGGATACGAAATGTCCGGCACCTCTTTTCTAATTGTGTCCAAAAAAATTTTTAGTGAAAAACTTTTTCGAAGACAATTTTTTTTAAATGTTTTCAAGAATGAGATGGCATATAGAAATGAACAGGATAGATTTTTTGATGCGTGAAAAAAACATACACATGAAAAAGCTAATTCCACTTTTCACTGCGCATCCCTTGGATGGGATGAAGAAGGATAAAAAAAAGTTTGAAAAAGAAAAAAACATGAACGCAAACAAATACGAATTTGTCAATTTTTAAAATATACCAAAAAATGCATGATAAACAAAATTTGATGAGGAACTTCTCTCTCTATGAAAAGGGAGAGAGAGGAGAGCCTTGAAGAAATATGATCATTATTATTATTTGTGTTATTGATCATTATCAGCAGTAGTAGTGAGATTTATTGATTTTCCACCACGACACCATCATCATCAATACTTATTGTGCTACTGATGATGTGAAGGATGCTCAAGAAAATGAGATAAAATTTTAAAGAGTAAATGTATGCAAATGTTGTAGTCCTGCGTATTATTGCTATTGATTTTCAAATTACAACAATTCAAACACATTTTCATCAACATAAACAACATGTAGATATAATAAAACAACAAGTATGTGTGTGAACAAAAGAAATTGTTCAGATAGGCATCGAATACGTGTAAATTCATTTTTTTCTTTCTTTCTTTCTTTCTTTTTGTGGTCACATAAGTTATCCGGTTAAAGGCGAATATTCGAGGTTTCACTGTATATCGCGCAGGAATTTAGCACCTGGACTGGGCCCACATGTGATAATTTTTGAAACTTTCATAAAAATTCATTTATTATTTTTCAAAAACATACAAAAGCTATTGCACCGATCTGGAGGGCGAGGGTGTCTCAAAAAGCGTGTTCATCAACTAAAAGTCTTGCAAAATGCAGTGATTATCTGTATCCTTATTGATTATTATTAGAAAAAAAGTAATACCAATAGCAACTAATCAAAATGTTGTTATTGTAAATTTTTTACCCATAAAAGTTTTGATTTACTTTTCCCGCACAAATGTGTTAGGTGTACAAAATTTAAATCTGTGTTTAACAAATCATTACTTATTTATTGAGAGTTTTTTTTAAAAAAAAAGAGCAAAACTTACTATTCAAACATTTTTATATATAGCATTACAAGTTCAAGTGAAATGTTTTCAAATTCATGTGAAATGTTTTCAAATTCAAGTGAAATTTTTTCAAGTTTTAAGTAGTTTTATTTTTAGGTTCGACTTGAAAACAAATTTTTTATTGAGTTTGAAAATATTTGATTTTTTATTGAGAGAAGGTATAAATTGAATTACTACAAATTTTTAGAGTTCTAAAAAAATTAAAAAATGCAAACTAAAAATTTATTTTTGTAAAAATATTTATTCCTATCTAAAAAAATAAAAAAAATAAAAGTTTATTTTGATAAGCACATTTATTATTATTATTATTATAATCACTTTAACTTGAAAACGTTTCACTTTAGTTTGAAAACATTTCACTTTAACTTGAAAACTTTTCACTTTAATTTGAAAACATTTCACTTGACTTTGAAAACTTTTCACTTGAACCTGTAATCCTATAATTAAAACTTTGATTTGTGAACACTTGTTTACTGTCTCAGAAAATTTGATTAAGAAAATTTGATGCCCCGGGTCTACTTGTAGTCACCAAAGGTTTCTCGTGCCACAATGCACTACCTAGACAAAACATAATTTTTTACCTATCGATGATTATAGTGCATACTTGTCAATTCCACTTCGGAAAAGGAAGTTGTTTAAAACTTGACAACACAACACATGTTATGTTCTAAACTCGGCTACATGGAAAATGTTAAAGGGGCGTATTTGACTTTTGTATTTACAAAAGATGATTGACAGATCGAGAAATAAAAAAAAAAGCTGTCACAATAAAAATATGAAAGAATTCAATGGCATGAGACGGTTGACAAATTTCAAAGAAATGTAACATGCAGGATAAAAAAAATCCATGAAAAATGATTCAATTTTTTTTTGAATATATACAAAATGATTCAATTTTTTTTGAATATATACAAAATGATTCAATTTTTTTTGAATATATACAAAATGATTCAATTTTTTTTGAATATATACAAAATGATTCAATTTTTTTTGAATATATACAAAATGATTCAATTTTTTTGATGGTAAATACTAGAGATGTAACGGATGTCAAATTTTTCGTATTCGCGTAAACGGATGTCAGAATGGCGCATGCGGATGTCTGAATTATTTTGTTTAGTTATTTATTATCCAAAAAATTTTTAGGTTGATTGAAAGCCTTATTTTTCTTTTTAGTCAGAATCATATTCAATTTTTTATAATTTAATATTTATTTGTTTTGAAGAGCATTTCAATAATTAATCTATAATTATAATGTCTAAAATATTATATAAAAATATGCAATATTTTAAATCAATATAATAATCTTTAATTTAGGTCAGCCATTTTGACAAAAAAATGGACACTAATTCGAGATTCCAGCCATTTTAAACAAAAAATCTAGTATATAGTGATTAATTGTTAAATTAGGATAAAAATTTAACACCCATGTCAAAAAAGCAAGCATATACTTTGATTTTAAAAAAGAAAAACAAAATATTATTATTAATACTATTATTAAATCACAGTACAAAATTTGTATAATGTTTTTATACACATTCCATTTTTACTTTAACTTCCTCATTTTTGTTTTTAATCCTTTTTCAGTAAGTGACCCTTATTATTTCAAATCAATTTCTTTTAGCGTATGAATAATAAAAAATAAAACAGAGAATATTAATAGAGAGTGATTATACTATAAAATATTTGTCGCAAGGTTTAAACCATCAAACAAATCTTATTGAGCATGCTTGATTGGATTATTTCATTTCGATACGTTTTTCAAATATCCTTATTTTATGATTTTACGCTACGGAAAATAAGTGAAGTTTGAAAATGCGAAATTCCTTTCCGAACCGTGACCTAGGCCATCACTGCTTGCTTATGCTCGAACAGAACTTGCAAGGTTTTGATTTGAAATGAGCTTTGCATCGATTCTCCCATACATCTATCTACGCAGCGAAGCTATGGTGTTACTTCGATAAGAAATCCATACTTTCAGAATAATCATAACTTGTGAAGAGAGGAGAAGAGAGCTAACATTGTGCGAGCTGATTCCACATTCAAGAATGGCATATCGATGAAAAGCTGCTGCAGAATTCGTTTGATTAACATAATAATAGTCTACCAGAAGTACGTCGTCATTGCATCTTCGGATAATTAAATACATTTCATTTTGTGTTGTGCTTCTTCCTTCAGAACTGAACTAACTGCTTTGCAAACAAATTTTGCAAGGAAACGAATGCTACAATGCGATATATATTCTCGGTGGGGATGAAAAATGGTTAATGCATTCTCACAGCGATTGATAATTGAAAAATATACAAATTTATTTATTTCGTATACGCTGAGAGAGCAAGTGACTAAAAACACTTAATCATTGCACACAGATTGCACAAGTGAAGACAATTTTAATTATTTTGGCGTGAAAGGAATAAAATGGGATGAGCGTCAATTAATCCATCGAAAGTAGAGTCTCTTCTCTCTTCTCTAGTTATTTTGAAGTGGAATGATGATGATTGAGAGTATCTGGAATTTTATAAATGAAAAGATTTTGAAGAATGCAACTATAAATAAATGTCACGAATAATAATCCTTCCAAGAGGAAACACTTTGTTGAATTGTCAGAGTTAAGTGTATGATGAAATTATTTTTGATAACAAATAAGCGGGGATGTAGCAATAAAAGTGAACACGATTTCAAATTGGTTCTCAAAATTTCCTACACCACATTCCTTTCCATGTATAGAAGGAACATCGATACAAGCAATGAGTACACATTATGTAAAGAAATAGCTCAGACACACAAACACACTTACTTATTTGAGACAAACACAAAGACAGATAACGTTTTGGATAAAAAAAAATATGTAACAAAGCAAGTGACAATATATATACATTTGAAAATAGAGATCACAAGAAAATAGAATCGAGCAGTTAAAGATAACATCGACTCTTGATTTGACTTCCAAAAAAACAGTAGTTATCGAGTTTTGCTATTTCTCATTTATTTGTAACATTTGCTCCAGTTCTTTAGGTAGAGGGGGTGCGCTTTGCCCCTTGTAGCTCCCTTCAAATATATAAATGTATACACTCAGACCAGGGGCGCACATCCTCAAAATTATTGGGGGGGGGGGGGGCGAAAATTTTTTGCTGCAATTTTCAAAATTAGTGGTCTGGAAATACCACGGGATACCAAATATTCAAGCAATCCTTTAAAATAGAGTGTATTCAGCCCATACCTAAAGTCCTAAATTTATAAGACTACTTTATATTTTTTTTTTACAAAATTGGTGAATTTAAATACTATACTTCCAGCGAAAATATTTTAATTAAATTTGCATATTTAATATGGTGCGCAGAAAAAATGCCCCTATTAAAAAATAGGAAAAAATGACCCAACACAAAAAAATTCAAAAAATTATTAATTAAAATAAAAAAAAATTTTTTTTAAAGATATGTCAAATAAAGATTTTTTGTAAAAAAAAACAAAAAGTCAGCTTTTCATCTAAAACAATTAAAATTTAATTAAAGTAAACTAAAAAACTCAGCATACGACAATTTTTTAAATACAAAATTTTTTTTTTATAAAATAGCAAATATTTTTGGACTTTGTGTGTATCAAACACTTTCTAAATATAATTTGTGTTTTAACTGATTTTAAGAACACATTCCCACAAATCTGCACCTTTGCTATTGTTTTCAAGAACTATAAAGAAAAAAAACCCTATAAATTAAGAAATTTTAGAAATTTAGCCTTTCAAAACGGTACCAAATAATAATATTAATATAATTAAAAAAATCCTGAAAATCAAAAATTAGGGGGCATTTTTTCCTACTTTTTAATTAGGGACATTTTTACCTACAACCATCGAATATACACTAGTTTAAAAAAAATCCAAAATTGTTAGGGGGTTGAATAGGCTTTTCATTTGAAAAATAAAGTAGTCTACCAGGCACATTAAGGGGAATTGATGAAAGGATATTTGATTCATAGAGAAAATAAATAAGTCTATAGGCAAAGAGTCTACTAGACAGCCTGCGATGTTTATATGAAAAAATGTGATTGATTCAGGGGCAAGAGTATAAAATGAAGTTCTAATTGTGCAAACAAAAATAAAATGAAAAATTAAGATGGAATTATTTCATTTTACCATCATTCAAAAATAGTTTAAAAGCTAAATTGATACAAGCTACAAAAAGTAAAATAACTTAACATTTTGCAATGATTTACCTTTTATAATAACTTGAAAAAAAAGTCTATCAGAAAAAGTTATAGAGCTTCAACAAAAACTAAAAAATTTTAGAGCATAACTTAAATTTTTTGAAAACTAATTTGACGTATCCCCTACAGCAAACTCTATGGGTGGCATGGCAGGTTGGTTGAGATGATGGACTCAGCACGGAAGCCTCTGGATTCGATTCCTTATCGATACGAATTTGTTCAGTTTGACATAAGCGGTACATCATTGCCTTGTCAAAGAAAATACACCCGCTGCACATTACCTTTTACTCAAAATTGAAAAATTTGTTACATAATTAACATAAGAGAGAAAGGAAACAAAATAAACTAATAAAGCAATTTTTACCATTTTAAAATGGAACCTTCTGTTCTCAGAATAATTTCAAAATAATAGGAGGCATAAAGAAAGGTCGACAGACATTTCGCCTCATAGACAATTTGCCCCCAGGACAAATTGTCTCATAGGCTATTTGTTTCATCCATCTTTGCTATATATGTGTAAAATTATTAAAAAAATTAATATTCTTGTTTATTTTATCTCTATTAAATTATTTCAAATTAATCATTTTATCTCTTAATTTTTTAGAATTGTCCATGAGACAAAATGTCTTATGAAAATAACTGGGTGAATTGTCCATGAAACAAAATGTCTTATGAAAATAATGAGGCGAAATGTCCGAGGACCAAACTAACATAAATCAAAGTATACGAGAAAGGAAAATCATTGCGTTTTTTTGAATTTAGCGCGAGTCTAACAAAATTCATTGATATAAAATTGTAACGATTGAAAACTATTTTAATTTAACTCTAAATGGAAATTAGACAGAAGCAGTGGTGTAGCCAAAAAAAGTTGATAGAAGGGGCACAATTTAAAAACAAAAACCTTGCGCAACATTATTTATACTTTCTTGATCCTTTCATTGGAGAAATTTTCAAAAACTGATATCGCATAAGATGCATGGGGGCACCATGCGGTACATAGGAGTGTGGGCACGGCCCCTCATGCCCAGTGCTGCCAACTTTTTTCTTTAGAAAAAATCTAAAATGCGGAAGAAAAAAATCTAAAATAATCCAGAAAAATATTTATTAAAAAAGACGTTCATTTATAAAAAAAATATCAAACAATCGAAATTTCAAAAATTTCTTCCATTTCTTTTTCACTCATTTCATTACTTTTGAAACGTTCTGGAAGAATATTAGTTGCTTTATATGTAGCTAGTGTACCAATGTTTTTCGTTACCTTCGTTGGTAGGAAATAATTAAAACAACACTTATTTTTTCTTTGCAGACCAAACTTCACTGTTAAAATTGCATTCAGCAAATTGAGTGTCATCGCATTTCTTTTTTTTGATTTGACATGATTCATCGCGCTAAAAACACGCTCTATTTCAGCATTTGAGTGAGGTAAAATCAATACTGAAATGGCAAGTTTATGTAATTCAAAAAAAGGATTAGATCCTGAGGCGTCTTTAAAATCCCCAACTTCTTTCCAAAAAAGGTCGGTATCAGATTTGTTTATCCAATCTACTAAATTAATTTTATTTAGTTGATACTCAATTTTCGCCATAACTTCACTACTGCCACCAAAAGAACTGATAATATTATAGAATGGCGTGAGAGTTTTGACCGGCTGTAAAACTTGTTTCACAGAAAAAAAAGAAATATTTTTCAAAATACTCATATTCTCAGGTAGTCTTTGTTTTAATTGTTTGTACAATTCAATTAAAAAATCCCGAGATCTTCCTCTGATTACCATTTCAGTGGCGCCATTTATTATGTTTTTCAGCTTCATTTCATTCATTTTAGTCTCAAACTTGAAACCCAAATAAGGAACAGGGTTCAAATGATCTAAAATGTTATGCTCAATCGGACATAATTTACACGATGGAGACATGATTCTTTTAGCAATTGATCGAATAAGTAAAGTTAATTCATCAAGAAGAAGAACTTTATCAATGTTCTTCGACTCGAACATTTTATTTATCTTTCTAACTTCAAGTAAAATCGGTGACAAAAAAAGAAAGTATAACAAATTTGTGTCATCCGAAAACATTTGGTAAAGAATCTCGGCTGAGTGCATTTTTCAGACTTTCTTGTGAAATCAAAATGAGTTTTGAGCTCATTCCATTGATCTAGTATTCTCTCAACACTTGTTTGTAAACTCAACCATCTGGTTTGACAAATTTTCTGGATTTTCAATGGCTGAGCATTATCATTTAAGGATTGATATAGCTCTCTATATTTTCTTTGCCTGATGGCAGAGTAAGCAAACCACTTGCTTGTTTCTGCAATCATATATGTCAAATTCCTAGGCAAACTTTCAGCCGTTGCATATGATGTAGCGAGTTGAATTGAGTGACATGTGCACCTTATCAGTATGAGGTGAGGGTTTTCTTTCTTCAATTTAGTGTAAACTCCGTTGTTAACACCTATCATCACACTTGCATTGTCAGTTCCTATAGCAACTAACTTGGACAAATCAAGATTTTTTGAGTTCAATGTGAATTTTATGGCATCCACGATGTCATCGGCAGAGCACTCTTTATTTCAACCAAACTGAGATACGTTGTAACAACTTTTTTTCTTTGAAACTGTAATAAATTATCGAAAGACCAAGCATTTTTGTGACACTGATATCATTCGACTCATCTATCAGCAAACTATATTTACTTTCACCTATGTCCTCGCGCAAGTCCAATTCAAAATGAGGAAAAAGAACATTAGTTATGATTTTGGAACATTTAGTTCTGTATAACTTGAGATCTTTCACTACTTTACTATCATGAACCTTATTCTTCAACATGTCAACTAGGTGTTCACAAGTACTTATAGATGAGTGACAGCACATGTATAATGAAATACTACCTTCAAGATTAGACAAATCAGTTGATTTATCAACAAATGAATATATTTTACTGATTTTGGAAGGATCAGTGGAAATATGTTTCTTAGTAGTCTTATGTTGTTTTAAATCTTGATACTTGGCTTTAATTTCACATTTACACCTCTTGCAAAAAGCTTTGGAGTCATCCCCAATAACTTTGGCAAGCCAATCTTTGAAAGCATCATCTTGCAACCACTCATTACGGAATTTTTGTGAGTAAGTAATTTTTTTCGGCATCAAAAAATTAGGTCTGTAAAAAAAGTTTCACATGAATTAAACTAAATTAAATAGTAAAGTACAATTCTACTATGAGAATAACTAAGCAATAAAAAATTAAATTTTTTGATAAGATGAAAATGAATTATTTTATATTAAGCTTTAACACTAGAATGGCCGATATTTTTTTATGGTTGGTCATAGTGTCGAAATCGACACTATTGATTTTTTATACCCTAAATGAAATAATGTTTACAGAGGTTATTAAATTAATTTAAAATCCTTTTATTACACATCTTACAAAGAGCATATATAACTCTAGAATTGCAATCTTGTAGCTTAATTTAATCATATTTATATATCTAGGTTTAGAATCAGCAATTCATTTACCCATTCTTGAGAGGTTTGTAGGATGAAAAGTCTGCGTTGAACCTAGACTCACCATCATGACGGCGCAGGTCCTTGGGTGGATCCGCAAACAAACAAATATTCTCCATTAAATTAAATTAAAATTATGTTCCTAATCACTGACTTCCTATTAGTTGCATATACATATAGCATACATGTGAAGTCTCCCAGTATAACTGGGAGAGTCCAGATTTTGCTTAATATCTCCCGTATTAAAATTTTAGGTTGTCAAGTATGATATAAAATACATGGTAAAAGAATTATACAGGTTTATAAATAAAAATTTACTATCTATAAATAATGTGAAAGTGTTTGATTTAACTTTATCGAAAACGACACTTTGGCCAAGAGAGAGAAGTAAAATTTTTACACTTCAATCTTTTTTAGTTTTTAATAATTATTTTTAAAAAAGAAGGAAAATAAATTCTAGACTTAAAAGAAAACTGATTTGATAAAGAAAAGTTTCCATTTTACCTGATTTTATTTGGATCAAAATAATAATCTAAAAAAAAATTTTTTTCTCTTAGAATAATCCATAAAATAATCTATAATCTAGATGAGGTTTTCTTAAATCTAAAAGAGTTCAAAAAAATCTAGATCTGGATTTAAATAATCTAAATTGGCAGCACTGCTCATGCCCAGCCTAGCTACGTCACTGGAGAGAAGAGAGCTGAATGAGATAGGAGAGCTCAAGAGAAGAGGGCTTGAATGAAAGAAGAGAGCGAATGAAAGCTTGAGTGAATGATTGAGTTTTAGCAGAGAAAGCGGAAGAGAAAAACAGGAGAGAGAAAGAGAAATAGAATCATCACTGTGACAAAAGATGAGAAAATCTAGTGGATCATCAACATGTGTTTGCTCAAAAATACTACGAGACACTGTGATAAACATTGCTTACTTATTGTGTGCATATTGAAGCAATGGATTATTATTATATAGCTCTCACGCATGTTTGATTGATTCGAAAGTCTGCATACATGTTTTATAAACAAGCAGCAACTCTTACTTATAGAAAATTATTGGGGGGGCGAAGGTCATTTTCGCCCCCCCCCCCCCCCCCCCCATGGGGGGGGGGGGGGGGCGGTCGCCCCCCGGATGTGCGCCCCTGACTCAGACCCCATTAAAATCAGTTTATAACGAGTATATTTTATATAAGCTCTGAAAACGAATACATTGATGCGCAAAAAGTGTTTTTTTAAATATTTTTATTTGTCTTATTTTATTAACACTAGAATGACCAACTGCTTTATTTGACGCATTTTAAATTTTGTCGTTGTTTCATAAGATTTAATGTCCAACTTTTCGAAGTTGTTATTTTCAAAGAACATTTGTATTTTTCATTTCATTTTTTCGTTTTTTTAAAATAGAAAATATTCTATTATAATTTTTATCAAATTACCCCATAAAAATGAAAACTGTTTTTAGATCTTTTCTTATATATTTTATCTTTATATTGCTTTTATCTTTATTTGCTTTTATATTGCTTTCTTTGATAATATTTAAAAGATGTTTTTTTATTTCACGTCTTCAATTGATGTTTTTTGCGCTTTAATAAAAAAATTCGTTCTTTCTAATTTCATGATAAATTCAAATCGTGTCTTCAAAAATTGATTTGAAATTTTAGTTGTCTCCATCAGGGCTTCGGAGCCGCCTCAGAATTGTTTGGCTTCGGAGCAAATATTTTTTTCCCATGGCTCCGACTCCGGCTCCAGCACCGCTCTCTTTCACCACCCTGGTGTAAATACACATAAAACATATACACAGTAAATATCAGTTTTATCATAGTTTTTAATTATAAATTTTTTTAATTCATGTATTTATGTACATTTTTTTGAGGAAAAAAATGTTTTAAAATTTATTTATATACGTTTGATCTTAAAAATATAAGCATTACTTCAACAATATCTTCTGCGCGTAGATCGGATTTTAAAATTTTCAGAGCCAAACTGTGAGACTTTAGATACATCACGAAATTGCTTGGAGCCAGAAATGGAGGGCCGCATTTTTTTTATTTGTGACTCCTAAAGAAGAGGCCGGCTCTGGCTCCGACTCCTAGTAGAAAAAATTGTCCGGCTCCAGCTGCGAAGCCCTGGTCTCCATGCCTACTTGGATATCACAAGGTCCTGTATTCGAATACAACATTGCCCCCGCTCATAGTTCAAATTCATGCTACTTTTACCATTTTTAATCTTAGTATTATACCTTTTAAATTCCAAATAATCAAACGGTTTCCTTTTTATTCAAGATTTATCTTTAGTTCTTCCTCTCCTCTCCTTCATATTACGAAGATTTCTTATTTTTTTTATACTTTATAATATTTGCACATAATAACTAATCAAAGTAATATATTCGTTTAGAACGAAAGAGACCAAATTTTAAAATCCAATGTTTGGCTTCGCTTGGTAAGAAATCATGAAATCTTTCGTGTTGAAGCAATATGCGTATCTTTCTTTTATTTTGAAAGGTTTGGAATGACTATCAGCTAAGTTGGGAGCCTTCAGATTATGGAAATATTCGAAAAATTTTGATTCCAGAAGACAAGATTTGGACACCAGATATAGTATTATTTAACAAGTAATGGAAAATCATACATACGCGCCATTTTTACTTTTACAACCAATTAAAATGATTATGGACGCATTCTTTATTCTCATTGGTTTTTCCAGCATCTTTTATAGCTCTTTGTTAAACGTGAAAAAATGAGGAAGTCTATGCGTTCTTCTTCATTATTAAGGGATATAAAAAATGAAATGGAGTTTTCTTTTATCCTCAACGAAGATTTCTTCTGAGGCATTTGCACAGATGAGCGCTTTTAATCAAAGTTTTAGATTCATAACTTTTGATTCGTTGATTAAAAATCACTTTCTATAACTATTGATCTTTTTGCTCTTTTAAAATGTAACTTGCGTTATTGATAAACCACAAAAGTTGATTTTGAATATAGAAAAAACATAAAATCAATTTTTACTCTAAAACTAACTAAAGTATATAATCGGTGATACATAGATTCCACCCACGAATTTATTTAAATTTACTGTCTTTACTTTTAAAAATTTGAAAAGAACTTTGTCTTTGTCTCAGTCTCTTATTCTATGCTACATTCTTTTAATCATTTTTATCCTTCTTATTTAGTCTGGCAAGTGTTGAAAAATTATTTCATGCTAGGTTTAATCTGGGATGAAGCAAAACACATTATGAAATTTTTCTAAAAAAAAAATTCTAATTATTTTTGTAACTAGATGTAAGTAACAATTTTTAAAATTCCTAATGTCGTCAATCTTTTAAGTTGACTATAAATAAAAAATGCTTACGTATATCGAGTTAATATCTCTGGTTAAATTCATTGCGTTAATTAATCTCACGAATTATCCCATAGAAAGTATTTTCGTGTGTGCAATTTTTGGACGGCAATAAATTTAATCATTTTGGCGGTCTTAAATCTTAAGCCTAAAAACTTCAGTTATATTCTTCTAGAGTCAAAAAAGGCTGCTTTTATAATTTTAACCCAAAAGACTCTAAAATACAGGATTTAATATTTTTGGATCTTTTTAAGTTCTTAAGGCCGACAAAAAACGAAAAAAAATGGAATAAACCGCTGTCTTTTAATATTAAAAATATAATTAGATTCCTACCTTATTAACTTTTTCGTTAAATCCAACATAAGTAAATTAGTGTGAATGATTTCTTTGGTTAACTTTAACAGTTAAACCTTTAACTATATGTAGGTATAAAATTTCAATATTATTTTGGACAAAATATAAGATTAACTCATTTTAAAATAAGCGTTTTCAAAACATGGTCAAATCTCCCTGATATAAAAGATATGGAACTGTTTCTTTATGCAAAATTCCAAAAAAACAATTCTTTTACGCGGAAACTTTTTGAAGATTTATCGCTTAAAATAGCGCAATAGTAATCTTAAAAGACGACGCTTCTCATTTTTTTTGACACACATCTTTTTAAATCCGTTCACACGAACACCTAGTAATCTGACATTGAACAATTTTATCAGTGCGTAAATCTTATTCTATAACAGCATAAAATAATCTCACTTTAGTAGTGAAAGTGCAAAAATTGGATGCAAAAGTTAAAATTTTCCAAAAATAATTTTATATTTTCTTAAAAAAAAAGGTATTTTGTTACAGTGGCATCAATATAAAGCTTTGATTATACTTGCAAGCATTTTATATGACAATTTTTCTTTCCAAAGAAAACAGCTAATATATTCATTATACTCATATATCCTTAAAATTGTGTCATCTGAATTTATGTCTGAAAATTTGCCTCTATTTTTACTTATTTTGAAACATCATGCCAACCTCTTGTAGTTCACGAACCCCATTTTTAAAACCCCTGTTCTAAGAAATGGGTACTCAAGCGGGAAGTGGGGTGAGCCACTTAACCCCCTGGAAGTGCCTTGAGATATATAAATGTATTCACGTTCTTATAGTGCACCCCCATTGGAATCAACCCCCCCCCCCCCCCCATTGTTGGATATCTTTCAAAACTAGCAAGACTTTCAAATAAAAACAAAACATTTATTTATTAAAATAGATGGAAAAATATGGGATAAAGTCAAGAAGTAAATAAACGAGACTTTATTGAAATACAAATAAAAATCTTTTGGAAAAAATCTTTATAAAAATATGACAACCTCACTTTAAATCATATAACACTGAATATTATAAAGAATCCTCATATTTTTCAACAAACATATTTGAAAAACCACGTTAACATGTTCCTGACCTAAACTGAATAATTGTGTTCAGAGTAATTCTTTTTTTTAATTCATGCTTTCAAGAACATAAAAAGGCATAATCATATTATTAAACTTGTGGGTTTTAGTGCTGATGGCCAATACGAAGTCTCAACAAAGAGTAATCTTGTTATGGAGTACGATGGCAAAGTTCTCTGGGTCCCTCCTTCAATCTACCAATCCTCTTGCATCATAAGAGTCGAATTCTTTCCCTTCGATGAACAAGTTTGCAAAATGAAGTTTGGCAGTTGGACCTACAACTTTGACGAAGTGAATTTAACGTTCTTTGAGAAAAAAGAAATGATTGAGATGAATGACTACAACATCAGCGGTAAAACTTGCACATTTTATTTGCTGGCCATATATTTTCAATGTTTTCCCTTAAAGACAGCTTATATTTTTAGTGCTTATTGCTAAATCTCATTTGATATTTAATATGTTTTATCTGTCATAGGAAGCTTTTAAATACCCACCTTTTTGTTTCAGAACTCTCCACTCCAATGATGAATATATTTAATTTTTCCTAAAAAGTTTTTTTTATTGTTTTTTTTAAATAAAATTAATTATTTTTAACCTTCGCCTCCCCGAAACAGTTGCGCGATCTCGGTTTCCCAAAATGAGGTCATATTTGACACCAACCTATTTCATTTTGTTTAAGCATTCGAATTATGAGAACTACAATAAAATCAATAATATTGAATAATAAGAGAGTTAAAGAGCATAATAATTGTTCATCCATTCCATGAAGGAACAATCTGAGAGAGAACACTACTACATGAACAAGTTGCAGCGCAAATTGTTGCTTCTTCACGTGATGTGTCTCAAAATTGTGAATGATATTTCATTTTAAGGGACCTGGGATGTGATCAAAGTTCCCGCCAAGTTGATACACGACAACAAAACATATCCATCTTGGCATTATATTGAATACGAGATTTGGATTCGAAGAAAAACCC